>VZTR01024972.1:0-60611 GCA_013400775.1 Chaetops frenatus
AACAGGCTCTCTTTTGGGGGCTTATGATGTTCTCTCGATTATGGTGAAACTGTGTCCTTCTTTCATGTCCTGTTGCCACAGAACCTGAGCACTCTCGTTGCTTGTCCACTCTGAATTTCAGTGACATATTTATATAGTTTATAAATACTCCCTTTGCCTGCTACTCAGTCTTTCCCTGTGCATCCGCAGGGAGCAGATTTACTCCATCCGTTGATCTCAACCACTGCTCTCCAGCCCAAATGCCAGTTCTCACAGACACAATCTAAGCAGAAAACTACTACAAGTGTTTGCTTTTAAAGTAAAATTCCTATCACATCGTGCTATAGAATTAGAATAAATACATGTATTGATGGCTATTGGGGGAAAGTTTTTCAGAGGAGAAAATGTCCAGTTTGATAACACAGATCCCATTTTGACAATATTGCATTTTTTTAGGTTTGGGAAACCCGCCCATATAAGACATCTGAAAATCAGTATTTTTTATTTTGGTATTTTGAAATGGGGTCATTTTGATATTTTGGAACTTGATATTCTAGTATTTTGAAATGGAATTATTTTATTATTTTGGAACTTGGTAGTCTGATACTTTGAAATGGTGTTATTTTGGTATTTCTGAACTTGCTGTTCTGGTATTTTGAAACTGGGTTACTGTTATAAATACACATTATAATATTGGCTTTTCGCAAATATTAAGAGGAATGTTATATGTATAATGTTGAAATAACTGTGCTATAAGAATGTAGTTTATTAACTTAGACATAATAGTGGAATAGCTGATAGAGTTATGTTTGAACTGTCTGCTTGGTCGGGATAACATCCAGTAAACATATGATGAGGACCCTGCTCCTGACATGCCAACTGTTATAGACGGATTAGACAAATTAAATTTTTTTGAAAAAAGAAATTTATTGAAAACAAAACAATTTAGGAAAAAGCCACAAACAAATAAGATGTCGAGCCCGGGGGTCGACATCTGGTGAACAGAGTGTATGTCTTTCTCGCCTCCAATCCCTCCTCTGTTCACGATTTGCTTACAGGCATTCCAGTTTTTATACCTTGTAGATAGCCTCAGGCCTAGTAGAAGAAAATAATGTCTTTTTATTGTGTAGATATATCCAAAGTAGACAAATATTGGTCTCCAGTCTTGTTGAGGAGCTTTCCCAGAAGAGATGAATATCTTGATCCACTTTCCGAGAAGCCATCATCGCAGAAGAATATCCTGGTGATAGTCTTAGCTTTATCAAGAGGGTGGATCAGGTGTGAGGAAGAGTCGTTGGCTAGGGCCATTAGCTTGAATGGGCTGTTTTCCTTTTAGCTTTTAGATGTATATGAAGTTTTTTTCTTTTACAGAAATCCTCCCCAAAATAGCCTTTAGTTATATGTTTCAGTTCAGGTTACTTTACAAGGTCAGAGTACATTACATTCACTATAAAGCGGTGGCATGAATTATTCTTATGATATATATATAACACCAACTATCAACACCTGCCATCTGTAAAAAGCCCAGGCCAAGGCCCAAACTGGAGGGGATAAGATCGGACTGAAACCACAACCATGAAATGCACATGCTCTAAAAAGGCGGTCCCAGGGAGGAGCCATGTAAAACAGTTCTTGCAAAATGTAAACTAGTTTGGGGAAAAGTTGAATATGGATAATTTGTTATGAATATGTAACAGGTTGATTTGATGGAAAAAGTACATAAAGGGTATCTCTAGGATAGCAGGTGTGTTTTTTTGGCTGAATGCCAAGCACCCAGCTGTTATTACCTTGCTTTATTATCTTTGTCTCTTATTGTCCTCTATTAAACTTTTTATCCTACTGAAACAGGAAACTTAAAGTTAGATCCTAGAAGAATAGAAGTTAGAAGATAATTAGGAATAGGAGAGAAGGAATGTGCCATGCTCAACATTTGCTGTGAACATTTCCTGTTGCTTACATCGACCAAAAGGAAGAAAGGAAAAGGTGCAATGATCGATAAGGAGAAGAATATGAAAAGCCCTGGAAATAAGCAAGTATTCTCAGGCCGCACGGGAGTAATCAATCAGCTCCCTGACTTGGACAAGGCTAAAAGGTCCAAAGGGCCTGAGAAAGGAAGGGAAGACAAAAGTCCAAACTTAGAAGAAAGCTCTCTTGCGTCATCCCAACGACCACCAGAAGACCACCAGAAGAGCACTGAACTAATTACCACCTGGAACAAAGATGGGTGGGGATAGGAGATGCATATGTATTAGAAAATTGTGTAATCCTATGAATATGTAACGTTTTAAAGGATAAAAAGGTTGAGAAGCGGCTAAACGGCACGCATAATTGGAGGAGCGATCGTCTATGCGTCCAGCGCTGAATAAACATACCTACTTCATAACTTAATACTAGTTGTGGAGTTATACCGTGCCTCACTACCAAGAGAGTGAACCTCATTTTCCACAGTTACTTTGGCATTTTAGAACTTGGGTTAGGTTAAAAATCTGGTAATTTACATCTGAGATTTTGAAACCTGGTTTTCTTTGGTATTTTGAAACTTTGTTTGCTATTAGTTTGAAACTATGTTATTCTGGTATTTTGGAACCTAGGTTTTTTGAGGCTGAGTATTCGACATTTTTGTATGCTGGAGGTTTGGTATTTTTGTACCTGTGCTTCTAGTATTTTTGTAACCTGGAGGGTTGTTATTTAGTAACCGCGGCGGGGAAACAGCCGGCCCTGCCGGCGCCTGCCGCCTCCCGCTCGCCTCCGGAGCCACTGACCCCACCACCCATGCCCCTACACGGGAAATTGTGCTGAAAGCGTGGGATCGGTGTCAGGATCGGCTTCAGGCAACCGATGAGACGGCAAAAGCAAGGGCACTTTCCGGTGTACCTCATCAAAGATGGCGGAAGTGGCTTCTGCCAGCATACAAGATGGTAAGTAATGACGGAAGTCACGTGACACCACAGCACATATGGTGGTATCATGCGCATGCGCTTTTCAATGTGGGCAAAATGGCGCCGCGAAGGATCCTTGGTGCTCAGAAAGGCGGCTCCTGCCGAGGACCCCGTGGGAAATCCGAACCATGGCACCGGGGCGCAGGAAGTGCTGGGGCTGTGAGGATGATGGAGCGGAGCTGCGGGCGGTACCCGTGGGGGCTGTGGGGATGATGGAGCCGGAGCTGTGGGCGGTACCTGAAGGGGCGGGACCCCGGCATAGGTGCGGAACCGCGGGCTGCGGTTCCGCCGCTGCCCACCCCCGTGTCCGCCAGAGGGCACCCACGGGGTCCCTCTCCTTCAGCTGCCCTGTTCTTGCTCTTCCAGGGGCAGCTGCGCCAGGAACGAGCTGTCCTGAGCGAGTGATGGGGGTAATCCCCTTGGCTCGGGCAGCTGCAGAGCGTGCCTCCGAAACTCTGCGCTCTTCACTAAGACCATGTTAAGTGGCACACGAGCGGCTGAGGGTACTGGGCTTGTTCAGCTGGAGAAAAGGTTGAGCGGAGAATTCTTTAGTGTGGTAAATGTTAATTACTAATTGTTCGTTAACCAATGTTACCTAATTGTTGGAATTTATTAATTGTTCTTACCCCTAGTTGCTCCTTCCCTACCCTGTATTTGTATCCCTTTTCGCGTCGGGTCACCTCCACTGCTTCCCAAGCTAGCAAGTGAGATTGTGCAACCGTATGCAAAGGAGGTATGCAAATAAGGACCGGATAAGGACCCTTGGGAAACAAAAACCCCTAAAAACAACAAGCCAACCTAAAAACTCAAGAATAAAACAACACGTTCCAGTAGGGAAGAGGTTGGACTATCTTCCTGGTCCATTTTCACCACTCAGACTGTGTCACCATAACCTAAACAGAACTTGCCTACAATGGAACCCCTAGACATTTGAACCAACCGGTGTCTTTCTGAGGAGTCTCGTGAGGACAGAAGCCCCAGCTCTGCCACCCAGCAAAGCTGTTCTCCTCCTCCTAACACGTCGTTCCTGGGAGCAGTGGCAGTGTGCGCGACCTTTCGGGCCCGCTCCCCAAGCTGTTCCTCAATAAAGGCATTAAAAAGGAGTCCGTCTGCTTGCCCTATTTATAACATTTAGGGTCTGCAGTTTCTTCCCAGGGGGCAGCTCTGATCTCTCCTCTCTGTGACCAGTGATAGGACCCGAGGAAATGGTGGAGCTGTGCTAGGGGAAGTTTAGGGTGGATATCAGGAAAAGAGTGGTTGGGCACTGAGCAGGCTCCCCAGGGAATGGTCACGGCCCCAAGGCTGCCCGAGATCCGGGAGCGTTTGGACACCACTCTCAGGGATGCACGGGGTAGGTTTGTTGGGGTGTTTGAAAAGGGCCAGGAGTTGGACCCGATGATCCTTGTGGGTCCCTTCCAACTCGGGGTATTCCACGGTTCTAATCCATGATTGCTGTTGGGAAGACGCCGGCTTTAGCCGGGATTCTGTGCTCCCACCCGACTCGAGGCGCTGTGAGTATCGCAGCCCTTTGCCCAGCACGGTAACTCAGTGGTAGATCAGTCCGCACAGCTGTTCCTGAGCCTGCCCCTTGGGTTTTGCTCCTCGTAATAATCCCGCAGCGGGCCTTGGGGCTGGATGTGTTTAACACGCGGCTCGGTTTGTTTAAACCACAACTCCGTCCCAACGCGGCCTCAGCAGTCGCCCCCTGGTCCCTCCCCTCCGGAGCGGGCGGCGCAGTGCGGGAGGACGCAGGGCTGGGAGGAAGTGGATCCCGCCAGCGCCGGGCGGTGAGCGGGGCGGTAACGCGGAGCCGAAACGGGGGAGTGGGGGACTCGTACGGGCTCAGGCGGAATGTGGCGGCCCGGCGGTGGGAGCCCCGCGGCCTGGCCGTGCCCTGATCCCGACCGGACGCGAAGGGGTCGGGGCAAGGCCAGAGCGGGCCATGCGTGTCCGCTCCGGAGGTCAGGGAGCTGCCGGGAAGGGAGGGCGGAAAGCCCCGCTCCAGGCGCGCCAGAGCAGTCCTCCTGCGCTGCGTTTGCCTGAGCCTTGGGACGGAAAACTTGGCTGCTCTCGCATTTGTTTATGGTTTGTTACAGTGTTCGAGTTTTTTGCGTTTTTATTAGGATCTCGCTCGTGTGTGGCTGGCGGGCAGCATCACCAGTAGGACACTGCCATGTTTCAGCCGCCGCAAGGCAGGGTTTAAATCCAAACCAAACCCTGCTTTCGTTTTAAAAAAGGAGGAGGGCGGGGAAGTCGAAAATAGATTGGCATTTTTGTACGATCCTTTAAAATGTCTTAATGGCTTCAGTGTTTAAAATATACTGTCCTTTTGTACAAGGTTAGAATCAGTAAAAGAGGTCTAAAAATCGAACGCTGCCCCTCTGCTTTTTGGCACTAGTTTACCATTAGGGTGGTTGCTACGCTTCCACATTGCTGGTGGCTGGAAAACCTTCTTTTCTTTCTTTCCCTAAGAAGAAATCCAATTTATTAGGTATTCCCTGAGACGGTGGTGGAGGTCCTGGCACAGGTTGCCCAGAGAAGCTGTGGCTGCCCCATCCCTGGAAGAGTCTGAGGCCAGGTTGGACAGGGCTTGGAGCAAGCTGGGATATTGGAAGGGGTCCCTGCCTATGGCAGGGGGTGGAACTGGATGAACTTTAGGGTCCCTTCCAACACAAGCCACTCTGGGATTCTGTAAAAATCTAGTAGTCTCCAAGAAGCTTTTTAAAAAATATGTGTTTGGATATGTGTTTCTCTGGGTAGTTCTGGTTTTGAAACATTGTTATGTCATCTTTAGATAATCCCTGTATTTGTTTTAGAACATAGATAAAATAAGTCTCATGAGGTAGAAAGAGGGAGCAAGGGGTTTTGTTGTTTGCTTTTGTTGAAAATGTAAAATCCCTAGGAAAGGACATGGGTCAAACCAGCTTTGCGGGAGATGTCTGGAAGCACAGGGAGGTTTCACTAACGTCATGCTGGACAGGGCTGCCTGTGATAGAGGAAAAATGGCTTTCAGTAAAGGATACCGTGTCTATCTCAAGCTGGATCCACTTCAGTGTGATCCTGGAAATCAGGAGCAGAGAAGAATGTCCCATGTTTCAGTCCAGAGCTGTGGCTGTCCTCTGTAAGTCAATCTGTTTTCCTAACTACAGTGTTAGAAAGGTGGCAGACTGGACATTGTGTGAGCCATTTATTTGTGGAATGTAAAGAAGCACCTGTTTTGTTTTCCTATTTGCTGCTGGAGAGGCTTCTGATTTAAATGAGAAAAGAAAAAGACATTTCCTTCATCTGTTGATAGGGAATTTTACACATTTAATTACATTCCATTATGCATATATATTTTAATGTCCACTAAATTTTCTTATAATTGCTTCCAATTACATCTTATTTCTTTGGTTCTGAACAAGCCTGTTTTGAATACATGATGTTGGGGTTTGGGTGTTCCTCCCTTTTGTTTCTCTTCACCTGTGGAATATTTTTCCCCCATCAGTTGCTAAGGGACCATAATGGCCGGGTACTTAAGGGGAACAAAAGAAGTGATTGAACTGAGGGAAGCAGGTATTGTGAAGCTGGGAGAGGTTTTTTTTCTCCCAGCAGGGTGGGGGTACCTTGGAGTTTGGGGCGGGCAAAAGGTTTGGCTGGAGGAGGGGACGGGACTCTTGCTCTGGGCCGCCAGGGAGAACGTTTGGAGGATCTGCTGCTGCTGGACTTTGCCGGGAGAGCAGTTTCTTCTGCTGTGGAAGGAGTCTCTGTCCAGAACCAGGATCTGTCACCATCTGTGTGGGTGCCCGGGATCCTTGAGTTTGCCTCTCCCTGCTCTGCTGGAGGCTGGGCTGCCGCTGCCCCATCCCCGCCGCTGCTCCGGAGCTGCTCTGGGTTTCACGGCGCTACAGCCTCTGCACCCCCTGCCTACCGAGACACCGTGCCGTCCCAGCCTGCTGCCTTCCTTTCCTGAGAGCCTCGCCAGGACACCGAGATCCACTGCTCAAGGGGGTTTGTGAAAGCAAAACTTCTTTTTTTATTATTATTATTCCATCCCTCCCCGTCCTGGCTGTGTGGGGGCGGATCCACCACACCATCACCACGAGCTCCCCGAGCTCGTGCCACCAGAACCCCCCACCAGCTGTGACTGTCACTGCATCAGAGGTGCCTGCGAGCCAGCAGGCTCTCACTGGGTTCCTGCTTCTGTTTGTTGTTAGTGCCATTGTAGCTGTTGTTTCTTTGTTTTTTTATAAATACTAGTAAAGAACTGTTATTCCGTTCCCCATATCTTTGCCTGTGAGCCCCTTAATTTCAGAATTACGATAATTCGTAGGGAAAGGGTTTACTTTTTTTTTTTCATTCCAAGGGAGGTCCCCTGCCTTCCTTAGCAGACACCTGTCCTTCAAACCAGGACACATGAGAACTCATTGACAAGGTAATTCTGTGTTGCATCTCATAATAATGAATTCTGTATTTAAGCTTAAATGTTATATCATAATTTGGTTTTATCTCATTTTATATGATTTTTCATGGCTTCTTGATTTTTAGTTTTATTTTGTCCTTGTATTTTTAACCTACCTTGAGGCTCTCTATTGATTTGTCTCATAATAAAATGAGTAATATTTGGAGCAAGGTGTCTTGCATTGCAAAGTTATTTTTACATGTTTTAAGTGAAAAATGCATGAGATATCTCCCTTAAATTCTTGGTCCCCCTTTTTTTTTGTTGGAGGGTACCAAAACAAGAAGTGCAGAGAGACGCATAAGGCCTATACATAGGCTTTTAAAATACGTAAAATTGTAAAATATGTTTGTGTTCTTTAGGAAGTCAAAGCACTAGGTTGCACTGGTCAAAGCACAGTGTTTATACGATTGATTTTGACTCTTTTCAGGAAAGCTTTCATACCACGCAAGTTGTTTTCTCTTTAGCCAGCACCTGTTAGAGGCCTGGCAATGACTGACATGGTTGCTGCAGCTGTAGGATGGTCCAGGTGAACAGTGCGTGCTTTTCTCCTGGCCTGCCCTTATCTTGCAACCCTCTCATCTCATTTGCCTTTTCTTGCCTCCCCCAACCTTGTCTTGCCAAATTTCCCCCACCCTGATGACACAGCCAGACAAAGGCTGGTTGGGGGGGCTGGCTCAGACTTTATTGTCCACCTGCATGCCATAAGGGAACACAAAATCCACCTGCATTCTCTGCAGAATGCCATCCTGGAGAAGAGCCACTTCCAAAGGAAGCGGTGAGCCTGTGGCAAGCCAGTGCTGGAGCAGGATCCTGGCAGGGCCTGTGGAAGCCTGGAGAGAAGAGCTCACATGGAGCAGCTTCCTGCCAGTATTAATGATCGTGTGGGTTCCCACCAGCATTTCCTTGGTTTGAAAAAGACCCCACAGTGTCACTATGTCCCTCAGTTCCACCAGGTTCTGTGGTGTTACAGTGGTCCCTAGGGTTCTGTGAAGTTCCACAGCATCACAAAGTGTCTCCTGAGTAGTGTGGGGTCACAATGGAACATGGGTTCCCTGCAGCCCCCGCTGTGTCACAATGGTCCCTTGGATGCAGGAGTGAGTGGCTGGGAGCTGCTGACCTGCTGGCAGCTAGAGGAGAGGCAGCAGGGACGGCATGCAGACAGTGCCACGGTCCCTTCTGTGGCACCACATGGCCCTGTCCCTGCCACAGTGGTGTGTAACACCTGCTCTGAGTCCTTAGGTGTGCGGGTGACAGTCACAGCCTGGAGTACAGCTGGTCCCAGGGGGACCCCCTGGGGCAGGAGGCTGGCAGGGATTTGTTCCCCACACGGTGCAGCTCCCTGTGCTAGGTGGGACTGACCTCCTCTGCAAAGGCAGCACTCTATTGTCACCGAAACTATGGGAAAAACAGAAACTCTCCAACAACGTCTTTTCAATGTTAGAGAATTATGCATTACTTTATTCTGGCCAGGATGTGCAATAGAAATTATTTCACCCACGCATGCATGGGCTGTGCAGTGAAAATCATTCCATCACATGTGGTTCTTTGTCAAACTTTTCACATATTTATACATACAAAGCCCTAAGAAATTCTTGTTCATTGGTCTTAAATTACACAATTATTAGTATTCAATCTCCTATTGCTTATTGATCCATTTGCCTTTGATGCTAATTTGGTCCTTACTTGGTTCTCTTACCAGTCTTTTCCCAGACCAGGTGTCTCCAATTGCACCAGGGGGTAATGTTCACTTATCTCCTGTGTATCTTCCAGCTGCTCCCAATCTGTTCATGTTAAGGTCATCATGCCTCACCCAGTGAACAGAGTCTTTTGAAGAGAAACTTCAAGTCCCACTCCCTCTGGACAAAGGTGAAGAAAGCGCTGTGGGGAAAAAAAATGCAAAAGTTGTATCATTTCCAGTATTATGGCTTCCAAACTTTGTTCAGTCCCTCTTCCCAAGAATGAATTTTTACATCATCCTCCTCTTGGGCTTGGAACATTAAACACTAACATAAACGATTTCTTTTCTGGTACACACTCAATCTTACTTACAATTGAGTGACTTGCAAAGTGGAAATTGCTGTATGACAGCCCTGCACTCTAAAGAACTTCTACCACATCTACTTGGAACAGAAATGTTCTTCCATAACAGCATAAAACAAAACCTGCTATACACATGAAAATTTGAGAGAGTTAGACCAGCTTATCACATATAAGAAACATACTGCGTAATTACAAATCAAAAGCCAGTCCCTGGGATTCTGATAAACAGCATTTAACTGTATACAACTATACCGAAACAAAACCAATTACAAAATGACTGGGTTGTCTTTAAAGAGTTATTATGAATCTTACTACTGCTAGCAGGCTCTAAAGTTACTTTTCTATTAAAATCCTTAGCTGCAAACTTAGATCAGATCTTTTCCCTGCTGTGTGAGCCAAAATATATGCAGGTAACAAAGAGGACCAAAATCCACATCTGAAATATAAAGAAAAGATTTATTCCATCACCACACTGGCAAAACAGCAGACACAGACACTGCTAACTTATTCTATCTTAGCACAGGCAAAAAGTGCATGCAACAGGCCTGTGCACTGCTTTAATGTAACCTTGGCCCTGGCACAGGCACATTGCTTCACAAGGCTGTGTTTTTACAATCTCTGAGCTTCTCTACCTGTGTTCACCCCTACAAGGAGGCCCAAGCACACAGGGAAAATGTGCTGAAGTCTTTAGCCTCCTGTTATCTTTGAGCAAATTCCATTTCTTTCAGCTGAGAGAAAACAACCTAAAGCAAATAGAAATAGCTAAAATTTCCACACTGAATAATTTTAGGATCCCTCAGGGACAAGATTGGTCTTTGAGGGAAAACAGCTCTAGAAACAACTGTGTCCTCACCAATCCATTTTTAACTTTTTCCTCCCAACACCTGCCCCTATAGTGAAACACTTTTAATGTTGAATTAATAGCATTAGCAAACCCAGTACACCCTGCATAGTACAATGCATAGGTGTATCTGATTGCAATCTTAGAAAGCTTTTTCTAATCTTTTTATAGAATTCGCCTTCCTTTCATTAATATCACTAAAATTACTTTCAAGGGAGTCGCTTACTGCTTTTCTGGACTGCTATTTTGTAAACAAACCCAGCAGAGTTGCTACAGTCACCAAGAACTGCATTCTAGAAAACGTTAGCATGTTGCACGTGTTGGAGCAGTACCTTCAGTTCTCGCTGCCGCTCCCCTGCTCTGCTTGCGGAACACTGCGCCGGCAGGGGCCGGGAGTGAGTCCGGAGCGTGGGGCGGCTGCTCTCGGCCTCGTTCGGAACTCCAACTCCCAGCAGGCAGCGGGGCGCGCTGCACCGGAAGCTGGCGGAGCCGTTTGTCCCGGGGCAGTTGCAGACGGAGCTCTGGGCGAAGAGCAGGGCCGGCGGGGCGGTAAGTGGGAGCGGCTGCTCTTCCTTCGGGCACGGCGTAGGGAGCGCGGTGAGGCCGGAGCTGCTCAGGGGGATGTGGCACCGCTCCCTGCAGCGGGCTGTCCCCGACCAGGGACCGGCCTGCGGCGGAGCTCCTGAAGAGGTAGTGAGGCCCGTGAGGCTACTCGCCTGCAGCTCGATGCCCGTGTGAAAGGCGGTGCCTCACCGCTTTACTCAGAGCAGCTCTAGATGCCTTTTCGGTTGCAATATCTGTTTTGTACGTAAAAAGCGGGAGTTGGCCGCTGGGTTCAAGCGGGAGGTGTGTTTCCCTGCCCGAGTGCGGGGAAAATAGCAAGAAAAGCATCATTTTGGCCATGTACAAGACTCCTGAAATTCTAAACCCACGTTAAAACAATTATATGTCGTAGTTTTTAAGGTTTCCCTAGAAACCTCTTCCCTAGAAGTGCTTCCTACCCCCACTGGCTGAGTACTTTGGAAAATTTAAGTAATCCGTCTTTAGTTTTGCTAGTTTGGAATGATGCTGGGGCAACAGTTCGATTCTGTGAGTTATATAAAAATCTGGACCTAAAGCATGAGGTTTGATTCTCTAGTTTTAAGTATTCATCTCATAACAGGCTGGTCTCACATAACGCTGCAAAGTCTGCAGTTTTTTGTAATTGTCAGATGGTGATAGAAACATTTTTAAGGAGTGCAGTATATAAGATAGTTAAAGTTTCTTTAACTACAGTAACTGTAAAATTCTTGCATATACCTAGCTGGAAGTTCTTATAGGCTAATTCTAGAGATATGGAAAAATTTCCTCTCTTGGAATGTGAAATTATTTTCTCTTATTTTTGATTAACGAAAGTGCTGAAGTGACTGTATGGTAACTTTTCTTGAAAGTAAAATCTGATATAAATTTTTAAGGTTCAGCATAGCATAGATCTGTCCAGGTATAAATTGTTATTTTATTCTAAATTTTAGTGATGAAAAAACCAAAAGATTGAAATCAAGACTGACTTGTTGGAAACTGAATTTCCGTTAATCCTTTTTGTTGCTATAGGACAAAGCCATATGGAAACTAGTTTATGATAGCGGGCTTTGCTGGTAGAAGAAAGGCATCACTTAGGCAGTAGTTTTGATGATAAAATTAAGAAATATTTCATGGACTGTCTGTGAATTATGTTATGTCACTTCTGTCTTCTGATGCAAGTCTTTCTAACATCACTGTTAATATGCCAATGGATTCCTAGATTTTTTTTGATACACTAAGGATTTGTATCACCTGAAGGGTGTAACAGTGTGGGGGAAAAGGGGAAAAGACTGTCCTAAGGACTTCATGTGCCTCCTATTCGTGTTTCAGCATTCCTTCATTCTCTGGCCAGCATTTAATTTTCTGCACTGGAAGACAAGAAGGAAACAGTGATCTTCATCTATTACACTGATTAATAGTTTAATTAATACTTTACCTTTGTCATGTAGCTGAACTTACTTTTGTCTCAAAAAAGAAATGTGTTTGGATTTATAAGTATCATTCATAGGAGTGTCTCTATTTTAAAAAGTAATTTCTCTGAGGACAATGATTGAAAGAAGACTAGGAGATTGGCAGGTAACACTGAAATTACTCCATAACCTCCAGCACCTCATTTCAGAGTCCCATTCAGAATGTGGAAGATGACATTACTCACCTACCAGTTGATGCCTTAAGCTTTGATCAGTCTTAAAATGAACAAACAAATTAAAACCAACCAACCAACCCCCCCCCAAAAAACCCCAAACAAAACACCAAAAAAACCCCCAAAACAACCCAGAAGAAACCCTCTCAGGTCCTCCTCCCGCATCCACTTGGAAATACGGCCTTAGCCCAATGATAGCTGAAGACAACAGAACTAGAACTCAAAAAGCTAATACATTCTGCATACGTTAAATACAATTGGAGCTACTGCATAGTGAAATAAGCCATATTTTGTGTGTGGATTAAAAATGGCATAATGTTAAACCTGAAGGTTTTGATTGTCTTCTGAGGAATTCAGTTGAGATGGGAGCATTTACAGGACTGCATGAGTCTGTCATTCCAGTGAATCTGTCATTACTTTTGCCATCATTTTATATGATGTTTTGTAGTTCATTCTAGTCTCAGAGTTTAATTTGCAGATGGAGAAGCATTTGAATTTTGTTATCCCTAGGTAAGCCATGCCTGTTTCAGCTGATGAAACTGTGGGGAACCTGGCTGTGAGAGATTCAGTCCTAACTCCAGCTGGAATTGAAGGATTACAAGGTTTGTACCAGATGCTATTTATTGCAATTACAGACTTTGATCAGTGGCTTCCTTAGCTTCTTCCTAAAAATGTTTTACAAAGTGAAGTCCAAATACCATTCAAAATCGGGGTTAAATTTTGAAAGGTACTGTGACTCATTCTATGTTCAAGTAGGTTGTTATAAGAGAGAAGTTGCTGTGAGATGCTAAAAACTGGAAAACTCACTGAGCTATAATGTTCATCCTCCCAGAAGGAAAGAGAATGCTTTTTTTGCTGAATTGAAGACAAGGTCAGATCCATTTAACAAAATGGGAACCAAAAGTACTATGCAATTCCTATGTGTTACTCAGCTACTATTAGAATGGAACTGCTGGGCTGTCTTGTATTTGAGTTTGTTTTCGCAACTGTGAGTCAATTTTTTCAAGCTTCAAGAGAGTATGTTCACTTTGAAACAGATTAGAAAGCATCTCAGTGGTAATGCTCATCCTATTTTTTAATTAGTAGGTTTGACCATTCCTGGTTGCATGCTAAATTGTTATCTTTGCATTGCCCGGTAGGTAATCAGTTTGCTGCATTGTTTGAACTGCAGTTCTTTTCAGTCTGTAAGAGGACAGGAAAAAAAGGAAGTAATTAATCTGCCAGTAAGTCTGAGGAAATTAATCAATAGACTGAAACAAGTGTAAAATATCAAATTACTTGCAAATTTTCATTAATTTTTTTTCAGAGTTTCAAAGTGAGTTAGACTTTGAATTATATGTTGTTGAATGTATTGAAGGTAATTTAAAATTGCCTTGGTTTGGGTAGAATCATCATCTACACAGAATGTAAAAGCTCAACAAGTCATATCACGAATCAGTCGAGAGGAACTGGAAGACAGATTTCTTCGTCTACGTGATGACCACATCCTACTCAAACAGTATGCAAACAAGCAAGAGGAGAAAATTAGAAGGTATGGGGTTTAATATTTTTGTTTTAACTCACAGTACCTTTTTGTCCCTTTAAAGCATCATCAACAAATTAAAAATCATACTGATTTCTCTCAAAGCACTTTTCAATGCAGCAGCAAAAATCACCCACAGGAGGTGACTTTTGTATTGATTTCTAGTTGTCTCTGAGTATGTGAGATGGTTTTTGCAGTGACCCTTATTAGATCTCCGTATACAGAGGTACACCACTCTCTACTACATCAGAGATAATACCTTGGATTCCCAGCTGTGCTGACAGAGTGTTCTGGGAATTGGAGAGCAGGCTATAGAAGCCTAGTGGTTCATCAGGAGTTTCATTCTAGAATCAAAATGGTCTATACAGAGAGATTCTGCCCCTTTTTTGGTCCCTGTCTGTCTTTCAAGAAGTTGAATAGCATCTAGGTTTTTATTCGTGAGTTAGCACTGAAAAAGATTTATGATCATTGTTCCTTTATTCAGTGTAATAGGTAACTTCAGTGAAGAAGTCCCAAGTAGTATGGGGAGCACAGTACCCAGTTTGCCCACACATACACAAGCAACTTTAGGCTGATTATTAAACTTAGTATGCTAAGATTTATGTGCTAATCTTTGCCAGGACTTACTGTGGCAGCAAACCAATCTGGACTGTGCAGAACTGTTTGTAGTATTACAGTATTGCAGGAGGGTTAAGCACTGTGACTCTGTTCGCATTGTGCTAATTATTAACAAAGTCTTTCTGCTTCTAAGCCAGTTTCTGGTGAGGGGCTAATGAATTCATCAAAGGGTAGTTGAAAATATTGTCTATTTCATACTTTAAATTCCAGTTAAAATCCAAATTAAATTCCAATTTAAATTGACTCAGTATTCAGTGAGCCAGAGTCCAGTTGACCAGCATTACATAATTTCCATCTTTTCTGACAGGCTGTTGTCAAATAGAAGATTGTAGACTAAATTAATTGTTTTGTTATTTTAAATGGCAGTTCCAGGGTTTCTGTGCATAGAAAATACCTCTCATCATCCACTTACACCAGGTGGGTCTACTCATAGTCCACTTAGGTAAAATTACACACAGTGTAAATGTGTCCTTCCTTTACTAACCTTAAATGATAAGCCTTAGGAAACTGTTATTTGTCAGTGCTATAAAGCAGATTGCTGCTCAGTTGTTTCAGTTATCTTCAAGGAGTTAGTCACAGACAGCAATAGTTATATCAAAACTTGAAATTTATTATCAAGGTTCTGTGCTGCAGTCTTCACAGTGATTATGTTCCTTTCAACAGAATATTTTTTATGCTGACTTTTCACATTATTTTTCCTATTTTTTGATTGTTTTCCCCAGAATGACCACCAAGTTAATACGGCTTGTTAATGATAAAAGAAAATGTGACCAGGCTGGTTGTGGACCCAAGCGTCTGGGTCAGGCTCTGGAGCTGGAAGAAATGATTGAGCATTTGCGAGAAAGAGTTCGTGAGCTTGAGAAACAAAATGAGAGCCTCCGCAGCAAACTCATTTCAACTAAACAGCAGCTCCAGATTCAAGGCCATAGGCCTTGTCTGTACAGCTCTGTTCAAGCTCGTGTGAACACTGGTCTCAAAAAAGAGAGTGAGCCTGCTGGCATGCCAGAGCACACTAAGAAGGGTATAATTCACATTCATTAAAAACAGTGAACTCTTTGATTGCTCTTGAAACCAGGAGTCTGAATTTCAAAACATTTTTAGTGCAGACCAGAAAATACGCAGGGCAATTATCCAAAAAGAAAATGCCTGGAAAAAATAAGGATAGTTTAGCTGTCTCTAAGGTATTAAGAGACAAGAAAACTCTACAAATAATAAATGTAGCTTCCTGTATTTGCTTTTTGTTTAGCTGGTTTAAAAATACCATGGAAAGCTCATCCAAAAGTCCTAATCAGGTGTGAATATTCTGTAAATACTTGCTTTATTGAGTGCAACTGTGTAAGAAATACCTTGGTTTGAACAAAAGTAAATTAAAAAAATATATATTGTATGCATATATATACACACACATATGCACACACACACATATATATATATCACAATTACCAGTACCTTAAAATAACACTTGAAGATCAAAATTCAAAATAGGTCAAGTTAATGCAGCAAAGTAGGTAAATTCTTGTTCAGGCATTTGGGGAAACTGCTGGTATCATTGTACTTTGAACCTAAATGATTCAGTTCTGGGAACTGAGGGATGTCAGCGTTAATTCTGTGTTTGAAATGAAATGTGTTTGGTCCCATCTCAAAACTTGGTTAATTTCTTCTTGCTCAGAGTAGGAGAAAAATGTGGAGAAACCATTGCATTTGCTCCTAAAGTAACAATTCTTCCTTAATTAATGTCTCACTTCTCTTTTGCACCATTGGCTTAGAATGCTTCTGAACAACACAAGGGAATTATCTGCACTGCATACTAAAACATGGTCCTAACCGTTGTATGCCTGGGTGAATGACACTTGGGATTTTGCAAAGAAAATGCTGAGAAAAAGTGATTACAAGTCCAGGTTCCTGTCTAATAATACTGATATTTCTCTTCTTTGAAGACACAATCTCAGTTCCCTGTCTTTGAAAGTAAAATCTTCTAAAAAAAACTTTCAGGACATGTTTTAAAGGTTTGCTTTAACACTATTCTGCATCGCCCATCCTTCAGATTTTACAGCAGCTATGTTGTACATACTCTGGTTATTTCTTTCCATGTGATTTTGATGTAAAAATACTTTTTATGACACCTGTATAGAAGTTGCAAATTTTTGTACTGTATAAAGATAGTTGGTTTATTAAAAGCTTTTTCAATTAACATGTCAAAAATTTATCTTTTTTTTGGTTTTCAGGGATGAGATTTCAAAGTTTAGAAGTGAGATCATCTGACCTTGTGGTCCCCAAATATGGACAGAGTCTGCTCGAGGATTCAAGGGCTGAAATCCGAAATTTGTATGGTTTTCATATTACTTATTTTTTTGTCATTAGAATTCGTAGAACTTGTGGTTTTTTTGAAGAAAAGAAGTATATCTTTTAAGAATTTTTCATTTCAGAAAATAAAATGGTTGGATCAACATTAACAACAATAACACTGGTAATAATGCTGAAATGTTTTATGATGAGGAAAACAGGGAATTGGGGATTTAGAATCCAGAATGAAGGTACGTAAGAATTTGGCTAGAAGTTAAAATTGGTCTTCAGTGGTGATGCTCTCTTTGCTAGGATGCTATACTTGCCTAGATTGTTACAGGTCAAAGCTGACAAAAGCAGAAAGAACCTTGGCTGCAAAATTTTTACCAAGATAAGTCCTAAAATGCAAGTGGTAACTCTGGGAATGTGTTTCACTGATGCATTGAAGTTTCATTTCTAGAGCCAGACAGATTTTATGGATAAGTGCAAAAAGGACAGTATTGGGATAGTTACGTAAAATTACTCTAATTCACTTTTGCATTTTAAAGTGTGGTTTGTAATCCAACTGCACATTTTAATTGAAATTGAAGCTTAGGAAACCCTCATGACATCCTTGATATAGAGATTACAAGAAAATAGAGAGGTGTTATATAGAAAAGGTAACTAATATCTAATTTAAAGATATTGAGGTCTGATTAGAGTATTTTTCTTCTCTGAATTGTGTTTAGAACCTGGGTTTTTAAGAGCTGTTTGTTTATTTCCATAGTGATTTACTTAAATGAGATTATTGATTACATTCCCTGTAAATGCTAGATTTTTAATTAATGGGCAAGCTAAGTTTAGAAATTTATGGATTAATGTGCGGTCATTTATTTTGTTCTTGAAATCTTATAAACACAAAGATTAACTGGAATCATAGGAAACAATTCTACAGAAATACTCCTATAAATTATTTTTTAAATTGCATTTACTGGATAAATTCCACTGTCAAAAACGCATCTTCNTTTTTGGGGTGTATCTTTCCATTTCTCAGAATAAAAGCTTTAAAATTACTTTCAATGCTCCATCCATTGAAGATCTAATCTTATGATAGCTAGTAATGGTGTTTTGCTTTTGAGAAACCACTGGTGCTAATGGATTAGGGGGATATTTCTAATATAGAGTATAAGAAACCGTGAACAGCGTTTTAGTGAGGTTCTGCTAAACATTATTCAGTCCACAGAAACATTTATTTTGAGAGTTTGTTGTGCTTTTATAGCAATTTAAACTTGTAAGCCTCTCTTGAGATGCATGTTAATAAGAAATACGGATTTTGCTGAACACTTAAAAGTTTGGCTTACTTGAGTATTCTTTTTTTTTCCTTTGAAAAAATGCATAGTGGGTTTTGGAATGTAGGATGCTTGTACTTGCAGGGAGACTGTCATTGAGTCCCAAAGGAAACAAATTGAGGAACTAGACCATGCCAGAGAGATTCTTGGGAGTCAACTAATTAGGAAAGATAAGGAAATTGAAGAATCCCTCCTACGGCTGGGAGAGCAGGGTACAGCAAGCCAAAGGTAATGTGAAAAATTCAAATCTCTATGGTGGAAGCACTGGAAGAGCTATGTCATAATGTTTGTAGGTAGCTGTGGAAGTTACTATTTCTGTCAAGAAATATGGACCTTATTAATTTTCATCCAGTTGGTAAAACCAGGTCATAAAATGTTTTGCCAAATAGCATGGATAATTCTAAGCAAGGAGATAGTTACAATAATAAGTTATGATGTTTTTTTATATATAAACAAAGAAGTTCATAATTACCACTTTAGAAAATTCTTTTCCAGCCGATACAGTTTCAATATGAAGTTCAAGTCATAGAATTTTAATCACCCATTTTTCCTTCACTTTAGTTCTTACGAAAGTTTAGGTGTAGGTTCATAGTGGACAATTTAACGTTCACAAATACTCAATAATTTGGAGTCTGCAAATAGTAGAAAAATACTGGCTCTGTTGTTGCAGAAAATGTTGAGATAAATGAAACTCTAACACTGTTTTTAGTATTAGAGAGCAACATTACTTTATTCACATACTCAGCTGTTTTCCAGATGTCTAAGCTTTGTAGCCCCTTCACTTGCTCCAGCACGGCATTGTGACAATTTGTCTAGCATGTCTAAAATGACAACTATTGGAAGAAAAATTGCCTTTTCAGATACTGAAAATTTATTCTGATTTTATCATAATTTATCTTAGTAAAAATCCCAATTAATTTCTCCTCTCATACTTGTGGAAGTAATGGGATTTAGTTGCCCTGTCTGAAGTAAGGGAAAACACCTAAGGGAATATTTTTTTAAATTTTGAATTATTTTAACTGTCCCCTCTAATAAACAGTACAGGCTTAAATTAATCTTAGAATTGTAAGAATAGCTACATAGATATTAAATAATTTCTATGTAATTAAGACACACCTGCGGATTGTTTGAATACCAGACTTAAGGTGTTATAGTCTAAACTGCTAAGTCACATTTTCTTTACAGTATTTGATACATGAAAACTTCACAAAATGGTGTTCTACTGGCATCGAATACTTTGGATGGTGGGAGAGATGGAAAACAATCTCTTTAGGCATAGGATTGTTTATTGTATAAAACTGTGTATAAAAAGAAAACAAAGATGTGTATGCATTGATTGAACTTGCTGTGTGTCCTGGTTTAGGGCAAATTTGGGATGAAACCCTAGAAGGGGTCTCCTAATCAACCAGCTTCAGCAGCCTCTCCCCCCAGCCGGTTCAGGAGAAAAATCTCCTTAGAGAAAAGTGGAAAAAATTTTATTTCACCAGAAAACTATTCATAAGCATAAAAATTGAACAATATTAAACAATAGAACCTCTTGTTGCTCTAAAGAGCAGGCAAAGTTAGAAAGTCTTTTTGTGGGTGTGTCTCAGTCAGTTTCAGTCTCTCCAGGGCTAGGGTCAGGTGCCCAGGCCCCGTGTGCAGCTTGGGTGGGCCCCCAGGCAATTGTTCTGATGTCCTGGACTGGAGAGATGCTGAACAGTCCCAGAAGGAAAAAAACATAGTTCAGGTAAAGCTCTTCTTCCTTCAGCCAACGAGGAAAACCAGCAAAAAAAGCAAAGAAAACCTCCCTGTCTGTCTCCCTCTGCCAAAGCTGAGAACTCTGAGGCAGCACTGAGAACCTTATCTCTCTCTCTCCCTGTCCATGCTGCAGACAACATAGTCTGTGATAAAAGGAATTCCAGGGGAGTAGAGTACAGTTTCTGCAGATGAACTGCATGGTGCTTCTCTCCCCCCTTGCTCTCTCCGTCCAGCCGCACAAGCACAGAACTCAACATCCCACATAAGCAGAACAGACAATTGGGGATACAAACAACTAAAGTCACTCTAGGACACCATGTCATCACAGTAGAATGTTTATTTACCTAAGCTCTCTAGTGTGAATTATAGAAGAACAAATTAATTTGAGTATTATACACTATATCTTGTTCCAAATAATGTGTTTATGATGCATCTCCTTTTTAATTTTGAAGGCTAAACATTCAGGACAATATGGAAATGATCAAAGTCCATAAACAGCTGGCTGAGAAAAGCAGTGCTCTTTCAGCAATGGAAGGAAAGTTTCTCCAGCTTCAAGAGGTAATTGCAATTTGATCAGGACCATTCCTATACGCTTGTCACATAAGCGTGCTAAACAGAAAAAAAATTACACATAGTTCTTGATTCCTAGCCAATACCGAGTACATTAAAATGAATCACATACTACATTACACTCAAACTACTCCAGATGGAATAGGGATTTTTAGTCTTAATCTCTCTTTTTTTTTCAGCAGGGTCTAGCAGGTCTTAGTGATTTCATCTGCAAAGTCATACCAAGCAGATTATGAAGAACGAACGGAGTTGTCTGGCTATGGAAAGAGATCTCTGATCATTTAAAGAGAGAACTTTGAGTTAGATGTACTGATTTACCAAAAAGGGGTACCAAGTCCCCTCCACTTTATTACTCTTTGCTAAAGTTTGGGCAGTTTGGCTCTTCTGTTCTGACATTAGGACTTAACCTCTGTTCATATGTTCATGGAAATTATTTTAGAGGGCTACTTTAAGTAATAATTCGCCTTATAAAAAGGGCATTTGTATTAAAATGTCTCCAGAACATGCAATTCCATGGTAGATTATCTATAAATTTTAATTATACAGGTTTTTTCTGCTTTTTCCTGTATGTATTTAGAGAACTGCATGTGCATAGAGAGGTGGTGTGATAATACCTTGGAAATGGGAAAGAAGTAAATGAAAATGTAAAGGAAATCAGAAATCCCTTATTAAAGTTCTTCTAACTGGGAAATAAAGCTGAATGCATGAGGGTTGCAAAAGAATTTTATATCTGCAGTCGTGTGTATATGTATATCTATAAGTATAAAGGTCTATTGTGTGTGCATATATATGTATATATGAATATAAGGGTTAAGAAAGCTGTGGCAAAGCTCTATGATTAGCATAGATGTGGGCAACATTGATTTTTGCTTGCTGCTGCAGTGGTTTTTGGTTAGCATGTCCAACCACTGTAGCCACTGCAAAATCTTCTAATTACTTTACAGATTTATTTCTTTGTCATTTTCATCATGACTAAACTGAGGGTTTAATGTTCATGAGGGCAACCAGGGCTGGCCACGGGAAGAGTTACTTTCAGTTACTTAGTTCAAGAATGTGTCCTGCTGATCACATTGAGAATATCTACTCAGTAGCGCCTTGAGAGCCCCCTGTTGAAATACAGTGTGAGAACATTCTACTAGGTGTGATTTTGATACTCCTTCCTTGCTTCTCATAGAACCTAAAGAACTTGAAGACCAGCCATGATGCTTTATTAGCAAAAGGTGATGAACTGAATGTTCAGCTTAAAGAGGAGCGGGTAACGTGCTTCCATCTTCAAAAAGAATTGCAATCAGTAACTATTTCAAACAGAAGGACAGAAGAGGTGAGATTGTGTTCAAGAGATCTTGAATCTGCTTGAGGTACATATAGATAAGGGAAGAGTTAATGATGGGATACCTTTTGACTGTGGAAATGTGAATAGATGTTTCAAACACATTTAGAAGACTGACCTAGTGATATATATATATATACTACTGATATATATATTTTTATCCCATTAAAAAGAAAAAACAGTGGCTGCTGCTTGCACTTGATAGAAATATTAACTACACCTGATCCCTGTGCCACATAGTCACTGCACCAATGTTTGAACCATGTTTGGCATTAAAGCATAGGATTTCATGTCAGTTCTGATACTGAACAAGTAGTTTGTTGACTGAAAGAAAAACATACTTGATTTATTGATAGTATTTTTTTAGTAGTCTTTCAACCTGATTTAATTCCAATACAGTATAGTGTTATCTCTGATTTAGCAGTTCAAATCAGTTACTTCTGTTTCTTTGTCTAGAGGCTCTCAGACTAATGTCATCCATAGTTAGGGCTAAAAATTGAGTGGTTTATTCCTCATTCTCTTCAATGCTTGAGGAGTAAGAGTCTGCAAGCTTACTTGTTTTTCTGTTACGTTTTGTAGTAAATTTAGTTTTACCACCTAGTTTACCTGTTTTGAATGTATTTGCATGAACCAAGTTTACGAAGACTATCTCATAGATAATTCCTCCAAACCTTTAAACTACTGTAATGCATGTAGGTATCCTATCTCATAGCTTTAAAGTTATGTCTTGCTTTAGTGAATATCTTGGAAACAAGGATGTTTATAATGTCAGTAATACACTTAGACTTTTAGATTTTTAAATTATTTTGCATGTATACCCTGAGATTGGCTCAGTTGGTTAGAACAGGGTGCTAATACTGCCAAGGTTGTGGGTTTCATCCCCAAATGGGCCATTCACTTAAATGTTGGATTTGGTGATCTTTGTGGATCCCTTCCAAAGCAGAATATTCTGTGATTCTGATTTTGTATAAAAAGAACAAATACTAGGTTGACAATGCCTACAAATAATTAATTATTTGTCTTCACACATTCATTGTAATTTCTTTTTGTGCTGTGCAACAAATGAAACTTCCTTCTTCATTTTAGTTACAGGAAAGAATAAATGATCTAGAAAAAGAGAATGAACTCTTGAAGGAAAACTATGATAAGCTGCAAAACAGGTAAGTTATAGTTTCTGTATATAAAAAAATAGGTTCCTGTCCTGTTGAATAGGTCTTCATACACTACGTGCTGGAATGTGCATATTGAGTGTTTGTGCACACATGTAAATATCTTCATGCTCCAGTTTGTAATATCAATAAGCATATACGGCAGCATTCATGGTACTCTGCCTGTATTTCATCTCTCCTGTTGAAATGGACCGACTTGTTTTAAAACTCTTGAAACAGTAGGTTACTACTTTTAAAAATGTAATTAAAAATAAGTAGGAGTCACTTTATTTTGAACAAAAATGAAAGAAGTTCTTATTTTAATTTCTCATTATTTTCTTTAGGGTTGTTGTTGAAAGAAGAATATATCTAGGTAGATATGTATTAATGTGGGTTTGTTTTGGGTTTGGGGATTTTTTTTGTTTTTTATTTAACAAAGGGGTGTTTAAATTTTTGTCTTAAGTTCTTCCAGCAGTTCTTAGTGACTCTATATAAAGTCTGATATTTGACAGCTTTTCCACTGTTTATTTTTGAGGTGTAGTTTGTTTCTTTTGTAATAGCTATCATTTCACTTCTACTGATACAGAAAATAAGTAATTCTAGCCATCTGCCACAAGCATACGAAAGAAAAAATGACCTTCAAATGAGCTTTTCCTTTATTGTGAAACTGTGATTTTTTGCGCGAAAGAGGGTTAGAAGATAAGACACATGTCTTAGAGTTAATAATTGGTCAGAAAGTAGGTAAAATGCTTGAAGTCTTTTCTTGTATTGAAATAATTTCTCCTCTTAAAGATTTTGGCTTGTCAGTCTGGTGTCTGTCAAAAAAATACCAATGACTAAAGACAATGTGAGTGATACCAAATTTTGTTTATAGTATTCTTACAATATTTATTATACTTATTCTGTTTGTGGTGAAATTAAAAATTATAGAAGTGAAAAATGGCGAGTACAAATAACACAGTGTTTTACTTATGAGATGTAACAGTTGTATAATCACAATACAAAGTTTAGTGTAGGAGCAGTTGATCAGTTGTCTGTCACTTAAGTTCATTGTTTTAGATTTCTCCAAAATTTGATCATGTTACAAATATTTCTGATTATTATTTCTTTTTCTCTTTTATCATTATCCAGAAAAAGAACACTTACTAGCAAATCAACTTTTAATATTTCTGTTCTACTTAGGTCATTGAGAATTTAAGAAGATGTTTAACTAAATAAATTTAAATATGCTTCTGTTACTATGCAGTAACCTACAATATGGCTGTTCCTTTATCTAAAATAATCTGTCTTTTCATATAGTCCCATTTAAACATTGATTCACATTTCATCATTCCATGTTGTGGTTTAACCCCAGCCAGCCCCCAGGCCCCTCGCATCCCTTGCTCACTCCCCCACCAGTAGACTACGGAGAGAATTGAAAGGGTAAAAGCTAGAAAAACTGTGCATTGAGATAAAGACAGTTTAATAGGGAAAGCAAAAGCCGTGCACACAAGGAAAGCAAAACAAGGAATTAATTCCTGGCTTCCCAGGGGCAGGCAGGTGTTCCACACCTTCAGGGCCCCATCACACGTAACGGTGACTTGGGAGGACAAACACCATCACTCCAAATGTCCTCCCTTTCTCCTCCTTCCTCTCACTTTATGTACTAGAGAATATTCCTTTGATCTGCTCTTCCAGCTGTGTCACCTCCCAGTTTCTCACACACCCTTAGCCCTCTCCCCAGGACAGCAGTATGAAAACCAGAAAAGGCCTTGGTTATCTCCAAGCCCTGCTCAGCAGTAACAGAAACATCTCTGTATTATCATCACTGTGTTCAGCACAAATCCAAAACACAGTCCCATACCAACTACTAGGAAAAAAAATTACCTCTGCTTCAGGCAAAACCAGCATATCAAGTAACAAGAAATTACAGAAATGGATCATTTCGTTATAAGCACTGTTTAATGGCTAGCTTTTCCAGTTTCCCATTTTCACAATGCAACTCTACTGCAGCTTATTTGTTTCTAGTGGTGGGTAGGAAGTGTCCACAGGTGCTAGATAATTAATAATTTATTTTAAATAGAGAAAAAGAGGCACGAACCTATTCTTTGCTGATGTTATTTTTGGGAAGTTGATAGCAATTTTGCCAAAATCAAAACAGCAGAACTGGACCTGAAAAGTTTGCAAAGAACAAGTATGAATCTGTCATTTGACTCTTATTTACTCTGTGTCCAAGAAAACAATACACTTTGATAAAAGGTTTGAAGTAGTGGTTTTCATATGACCTTGTAATTTAAATCTGGCGATGCTTTGAAGGCAATTCCTTCAAAAGAAACAGTGCCTGATGTGGTTGACCATTATAGTTTATCCAGATAGCTTCAACTCCAATGAAATACAGTAAATGTGGAAGACGTTCCACATGAATCTTAAAATTCAAATAAAGAAAGCCACACAGGTGGACTCAATTCAAACCAACCAACATAAACATTAGCATTATATAGGCTTGGATGAAACCTGTCTTTGGAAATGTTCTTCATTTAAACACTGAACTCTTGAACTGCTATCATAGTAACTCTTAATGGTTTTTCTCACAGTACAGTCTTCTGAAAAACTGAATTAGATGTAGCTACATCTTTATGTGAAGTTATTGTACCTAGAGCTAATAAATACACGTATAGTTGTCATTAAAATGTGAAAACACTTTCAGAAGTGTGAAAACTAAGGGTATTTGATACCTTTTTTGATATGATTTGCTTTTTCCTTGAGGGACCAATGAGACTTTAAGTAGTTAGAGAACACACTGTATCTTTTCTGTACCTAGGCCGTACTACAGAATGATAGCGGGTGCAGTGCAATATATTCCCTGCATATTATCTTCAAAATTATAGGAGAGTAAAATATATATTACTGCAGGACTTAGAAGCATTCATGCACTCTGTAAAAGACAATCTGTCAAAGTGTAAGATGCTCTGTGCCTGGAGACGTGCATTAAATAGGTTAGGTATACTATGGGGGAAAGACAAAATAAAGGGAAATAAAACAAATCTGAAATATTAACCCTTGCCATATACTTCAGAGCCTACAGTTCATGCTGTAATCGTTTTTTTCCTTTAGCCGTAAGGTCATTCTTCAAGTATTTTTGATGTAAGTGCACTTTTAAGTACTCAGAACCACTGCATGTAGTCACCCATCAGAGCAGGCCATTCTCTTTGAGTCCTCAGGTACAGTGTACAAGGCTCTGTGGGCTGTTCCTTCTCTAATACTTCTTTCTTCTCCTTTGGTTTTTTTTTGGTTGAGGCTTGTTATATAGATCTCTGGGAGAGATAGGTTGCAAAATAGATTCCAGAAGATTTTTTAATACACTTATATATGTAAAATATAATATTTGTTAACTGATGAGTTTCAGCAAAGAACAGAGTTGAGGAAGTGGCTCCTTTGTTTAAAAAAACCCCACAGTTTATGATTTTTCACAGAATATAAGTGAATAAACTGGTTTATGATTTCTTAAGATGGACATTTTTCCAGTCAATAAGAATGCAAGAATTGAACAACAGTAATACGAAGAGCACAGTACTCACTAAGTTATAAGAAAGCACATTTTCTTTTGATCTGCAAGGAATTATACTCTAAATTATATAATATAATTACTTTTACTGCAGTCTGAGTTACACATTTTTTTCTGGTCTCAGCAGTTCTGATTCTGTATCTATGCATTCCTTGCAAATAGATTGACAGTTAACAAATAATGTTAAAGGCAAAATAGTTATTCTAATTTCTTTTCCCACTTATTTTTTTATTTCTTCAAGTAGGAGAAAGATTACTTTATATGTGCTTCTTAATCACTATCAGAATTGTTGTTTTAGAGTATGAGAAAACTGTTGTCACTTTGTGGTCAACTTTTCATTGAACAGGCAACTGAGCTTAGGTTCTGCATGTTTCACAAATTTAAAAGAAATCAGGTGGATTATCCAGTTCTCTACATTACGAGGGTTTGTACACAAAAACCAATGGTTTTGTAGTTGTCACTTGCTGAAGTTTGCAGTTGTGTATTATTCTGGGATATGCATCTGAATTCCTTTTCTAGTCGCACAAATGTTGCACGCTACCAACTTTTTTTAAATGTGGGGCTCTAAATTAAGGCCAGTTGCTTTGCTCATCCCACAAATCTTTCATGTTTTTTAACTGCAGTCTGAGAGAGCTGGCTTCAAGAGCAGCAGACTAGCATATGTTTACATAATTCCTCAGCCATGATGACAGTGGTCTCTGTGTTGCTAAAAGGTTTTCTTCTTGATTATTTTCTGCTGAAGCTGATACCTAAAAGTTTTTCATATAACATATGTTTTATCACAGTGTCTTCAGTCTGCCCCATGAACAGCAATGGAAATCAAAGGAACAGCAAATGAAACTGCAAATTGCTAAACTAGAGACAGCTATCAAAACTGATTTAGCAGACAAAAATGAAATCCTTGACAAGATCAAAGTAGAAAGAGGTATAATTCTGAAAAAAATAGTATTTTCTCAAAATGTGAGATTATACCCATGTTGGAGTTGAGCTATACTGCCCAGAAAAGTGCAGTCTCTGTTGCCGATGTTTTCAAAGCTGCGTTTTAAGTGTACATTTGCTAAATACACCTAAGTTATGACTATCTATTAAGTTCAAAAATTGACCGAATACAGAAAATGGGCTGAAAGAGGCTCATATAATTTCAACTGCATTCATTCCTCACCTGTTGGATTAATATTTACTCTTTATTCAATGTTTTTTCTCTTCTCTACATTGAAAGTTCTTATGGAAAGGAGACCCATCTGACAGTCTCTCTCAAATTATAAACCACTATTCTGTTCACTGTACAAAGCTACATGAAGCCCATATAGGCCCTTGGCAATGTTTGTGTTTCAATTTCATTAATTCAGAAAATTTTTTAATGTGTTCAGTATATACTAATTTTTATTTACAGCATTGTACATTTAAAACAATACAGTTTTCTTTTAATCTAATGAACAGATTTTTTTAATATGTGTTTTCTTCATGCTGTAGGACAACTTCATAGTGAATAACAATCTTTCAATCTTTTTTTTATCTCAACACTGATTACAGTAATAATATGAACTTTACAAAAGACAAGCACAAGCAGAAAGTGAAAATATTTAGAGTCGATTCTTCAAATGTGTATATTTAAGAGGCATATTTTTGTGAACAATTTAATGGAATGAAGTAGACCAACTTTTTGTGAATAATTCTTACGATTATGGCTTGAGTTCAGCATGTGCTTACCATTAGGATTCTCAGTAGCTCTACTGACTTCAAATACCAGATTGAATATTTAAACATTTTATTTGACCATAGCAAGTGTTTACAAAATCAGCCTTAACTGATACTAAAATAGAAATGCCTTAAGCTACATTAATATAAAGTTTTGACATATTAACAGTTGTTGCTCATAGCTTGATTATGAAAAAATGGGCATTTCATCTTCTTTCCTTCCTGCAGGCATTATGATTAACTGTCAAATGTTTACCATCCCTTCCCCAGGTAGCTTGCTGTACTCCTAAACTGAAACACCATGGTATTACACTTCTGATTTCTACTGAATTGACTTGCTGCAGCTGGAGTAAATATTCTAATATCCTTCTAGGCCTCTGTATCTAGGATTTGATTACAGCTCTGTCTTCCACAAAACATAGGCAGCATAACTTTCTTCAGTCATGTGTTTCAGAGTATCTGCCTTTGCTGCACATTACTTTTGAATTTCAGTAGGAGAATTGAAATTAATGCCTGTCTTAACATACTGCCCAGAACAAGTATAGAAATATCTTACCTACTCTTTGTAGTTTGGCATATGAATCTTTTTCATAAACTTCTTTTCCAGATCTAAGAAAGATGGTAAAACAAATGAAGCCTTGAAAATTCTTAGTGCTACAAGAGACCAACATCATCTTGACATTTTTCATGTCCTCCTTCAGTATTTCCCTTGTAGAATGACCGTGCAATTTTATCTGAATGTTTTAGTAGTATTTTTCTGGCCATAACATCATGATATGCTTTGTAATACTTAAAAGAAATATATTTAGACAGAAAATAGAGTAACGGTCTATGTTTTCCCTTTTTTTTTTTTTTAATATGGTACTTGCAGAAGTTATATTACCCTTCCACCTGCCCCATTTCCCTTAGACATTTATTCTTGTGTTTCTTGTCTTACCACTATTTCCCAGATTCTAAGCCATAAATTACAATGGCTGTTTGATTCATGTTCATTGAAGTTTACTAACAGTAGTGTTTCACATAAGTTTTAAAAGACTGAGATACGCTAATACAAAATCTAAGTTGAAACAATTCCTATAGCAAGGATTTTTGTTACTTATCTCATAAATTCATACAGTGTAAGTATTTACTTAGTTATGTCTAAATATTTGTTATTTTACATTAATAAAATCTCTTGCATTGCTGCATTTGCTGATCTCAGTTATCATACTGTTTTACAGAGTACATTATTTACTAAGTACATTTTTGTAATGGTTGTCTTAATAAAGAGGCATTTGTTGTGTCAGTAAAAGTTGACGTGTTGCAAATATTAACCCTGTCCTGACCAGATCAAGGACAGAAAAAAATTTCCCCATACAAAATACATTAGTTTCTGCATTTTGCAATGAAATTTTCATGCATATATTAATATGATAAAATCAAGTTTGTAATCTTTTTAACTATGTTTAATTAAGTGTAATATTTTGTACTTCTCTATCAAGACCAAAAGGAAAAGCTGATGCAAGACAACAAAGACCTGCAGTTACGCTACCTGGAACAAAAGCAACAACTAGATGATATGAAAAATCAAATAAAGTTTTTGACCAAGGTGAACTATATTTTTGTTTCAAATATGAGAAAAAAAACCCCTCTATGTTTTGTGCACAGTGCAGATACTTCTTGAAAGTAGAAAAATAAGTGTTTATTTATTCATGCTGTCAAGCAAAATATCATGTCTAGTGAGAATGTATCTTGTTATTCTGAATGTATTTCTTCAATTCCCATGTGATAACACCTTTCCATTAAGTTTCAGGAAAGTGATGTTGGTGTGGCAGAACTCAATGAAACCCTCTTGCTTATAAAGGTAACTTATAAAGAATGAGAGGTTGGAACCAGGTGATATTTAGGATCCCTTTCAACCCAAACCATTCTAGAATTCTATATTTTGCATTCTCTTATTTTCTTGTTTGTGGAAGGGGTTTTTGTTGGTTTGTTGGTTTTGTTGGGTTTTTTCTTTTGTTAAACTCTTAGCTGACCATTATATGCTTTCTACACACCTGGAATTTTCAAGGGCTGAATTATTTGAGCATCTTTTAGTAGTTAATGCCTCAAGCTCAAATGTAGGCTTTTGTCATTTTTTCGTTACAGTTAATCAAAAGGGAAAATGAAAAAATTGCTAGAATTTAATCTTAATTTATGTAAATAATTCGTTGTAGCATCAAAAGTTAATTAATTAAATCAGATTCACAGCCATTTTTAAAAAAACTTGGTTTTTCTCACTTATATGACTTACCACAGCATCTTGTTATCCCTATAATGTTTACTAAAACCAATTTTGTTTATTAATTCTGTAATTGTTGCAAGTATACCATAAGTGTGGAAGTTCCAATATGTGGTATAGCAATGCTTAGCAACTTCTCTTTATTAAAACAGAAAAACAAAAATAGTCAGAAAATACTCTGATCTCTTTTCTCTTGCACAAATTAAAAATGGAGTGAGAGGAAGAAATCAGTGATCAAATAATTTTGCAATTTTTCCACTGTTTGGGTGACCTATGTTTTATTTTCTTGAGGAAGTGTTTACTGTAATAATGATTATATAATGAAAATGAAAAAAAAAAAAAATACAAAAAACCTCAGTGAAAATTAAATCCCCAGTATGGATAACAGAAGGAATGTAGACTTGAGAATAATAATTTGGGGTTTGTACATTTATGGAGACTGGATTATAAATTATGAGAAAGGCAAATTTATCTGTTTGTGTTTTCATTGGATAGACAGGAGCGATTGTTTCTGAATATCTGATACATTTTAATTGGTTCCTCATAATAATGAGATTACTTTGCTGAAAACAATCCTGATACGTTCCAGTCTACCTCATTCCTATTTTGGTGTTACCATGTGCTCAAAGTTTAGAAAGTTCTGCTTACTCTCTTATTGTTGTACCAAAAGTATATGCCAATGTTGCATTTAGCCAGGCACAAATACAAGCAAATCTTTTACAAAAGTCTTTTTTAGCAGTTTTTTAAATGTGTTCCAGGATCAAAAGCAACAGAAAAATGTGGAGCTTCTGTTCTTGGAAAAAGTGGAAGATGATATCCATAAAGATTTTGAATACTCCATGCAGGAGCTGCAGTTAACACATGCGGAAACAGTGCAAGAACTTGAAAAGACGAGGAATTTGTTGCTTATGCAGCACAAAATTAGCAAAGATTACCAGGTACTAAACTCTTCTCACAGTGGAAAATAACCTGATAACATTTTAACCTTTGTAGCTCTGACATTTGTAATACTTAAGACTTGAAAATTCAGCAACAAAGCCAGTCTGTGCATAGGGAACCAAACATAAAATCTGCTGCTGCTGAAGGTATTGTTTAAAAAACACGAGATACAAGTGACTGTAAATTGTAGTCTTTTAGCTCCTCCTGCCCTTAAACCTCAGACTGTGCCTTCTTGGGATTATCTCTGAGCTCCTACAAGGTCTTCAGAGGTTTGCTTATCAAGTAAGCTTCCTTTTCCATACCACTCTGCTTTCACTGTCTTCTTTCTGCTTCCACTGTTGGAGTATTGCAGATCATATTTTGACTTTTCATTCAATTAATTAGCATTTAAAATAACAAAATCATTAAACAAACTGTTAGGTATATTGTCCTAAAACAAATGCTAATCTGTTTTTCCTCATGATGTTTTTAGATTTTGCTGAAATTAGAAGTGATTTGTTGTATTGATAAATGAAAAACTGCTGCTACTCTTGCATAGTCTAAATGTCCTTTCCTCAAATTTAACTGTATTTTAATTTGTAGCCAAAAGCATTGCAACATCAGTACAGACAATCCTCAGAAGTTCTTTTTACATGCAATACTTTTTCAGACTGAAGTAGAAACAATGACAAGAAAGATGGAAAGTCTAAAGAAAGACTGTGAGTTAAAACTGGAACAGTATACCCATCTTCTTGATATTAGAGCTGCACGTATCAGAAAACTAGAAGGTATCTTTAAAGTCTGTTCTTCACTAATTTTTTTTTAATTTTATCTCTTGCAAATTACAGTTGTAAATTTGTTCTCCAGTTGAAACACTTTCCCATTCTTAAAACTGGTAGAAAGAAAGGTCAGTTCTTTCATGGGAAGGTATCTATTCCAGTTAATTTTCATTGACTTAAATAACAGTTATTAATTAAACCAAATCAAACAAAGTGTTTTTTATACTGCAGCTATTGATGAATAAGAATAAAATTAACAAATGTTGTTTTTTTAAAAGAATCATACTTTCATGGTCAACCTTTTACTTTGCACTACTACCATTACAGAACCACTTTGTGTTACTAGAATCCCCCAAGTCTTGTTATACTATACTGACATAGTATTTCAACAGGTTGAATTTCAAGTATTTTTTAAATGGCTTCACTGAGCAAAGGTGCATAGGATATTTTAAACAGGATATTTTACAAACACTGATGTTGAAACAATGTTCACATTTTGTCTCCAAGTTGCATCCACTGCATCATGCTTTATGTCCTAATTCTGTAAGCATGTATTTTGATTTCATAGAATCATACAATCCCAGAATGGCCTCAGTTGGAACCTGTCGCATTCCAAACCCCTGCCAGGGGCAAGACACCTTCCACTAGAAGGCTGCTCAGAGCCCTATCCAGTTTGTGTTAACCACTTATTAACCACTTACCACCTGAGGCTGGGAAACGTGAAGGTCTTTGCTGATAGTTCTATCCACTCAAGATACAAATTGATTAAAAATCAGATGTATTATTTATTTCTCTAGCAAATTGAGATCAACCCTACAAAAATATGCATCTTAAATCTCTGCTACATTTGCATAGTGATACTTACTTTGAATATTGCATAAGATTTCTGAATTTTTGCTTTTTAACTCCCCTATAACCTGATAATAACTGTTACGGGCCTGTGTCTGGGTATACTGAGACAGCTCCATTGAGGAAATACTCCTGATTGTTGTCAGTGTGTTCAGTGGGCATTCAATGTATGAATTTTTTTGGTAATGCCTTTACGAAAGTAACATTGTTAGTATCATTGAATTATACTTTTATCCTTTCAGTCATTAATTTTATTTGATTTTTTAAAAGACCATCATCTTACAGCTCTATTTTATCTGTTGCAGCCCAGCTAGGAGACATCGTCTATGATACAAAACCACTTAAGTTCAGACCAGAAGTATTGTCAAGTGATCCAGTGGATAGATTTGTTGAAACTGTTCATTTAGAAAGAGGAGAGAACCTTTTTGAAATTCATATCAGCAAAGTGATCTTTTCTTCTGAAGCTATGCACACTTTTGGTGACTGGGAACCCGCAACATTTTGTACTTATGCGTTCTATGACTTTGAACTTCAGATAACCCCAGTAGTTCACGGGAATACCCCATTGTATGACTTCACATCTCAGTTTCTTGTGCAGTCTGATGACAGCTTCTTTCACTATATACAGGAAAACAGCATCACACTTGAGGTTCATCGAGCGTATGGCATAGATTATGAAACAATTGCTTCTTGTCAACTTAAGTTCCGTGAAATCTTGGAAAACAATGGCAAGATCTACAACACAGCAAATTTAGTTGGTAGTTAATATATCACAAAGTATTCTGTTTTATTATGTATCCCTATATTGCAAGGGATAAATAATGTAAATTTGACCAGAAATGAATTTGTGCATTACTCTTTCAAAAGAGAAAAAAAAGTGTTTATAAGAATGCTATTTTCTGTTGGATGTGCAGCATGTTCTTGTGATTTCCACAGCCAACAGCTGTGGAAAGCTGGGATGGGTGCAATTTTGCCCATAATGGCCACAGGGTAAGAGGGAAAAAACCCCAAAACAGGAGGCACCCCCACTTAGCCCATATCAAACATCAATGCTTTATATCTGGCCTGAATGTCATAAGTATATCCTCGCATTCCTTGTCAATAAACAAAGGAATAAATAGTGTAATCTAAACTGGTAAGACAAGGTCCGCATGTAATTGTGAAAAAGTTACTAATTATGGTGTTTATGGTTAATAATATATAGCAGCATAATCTAGGGGGTTGTTTATTTATATTTTGTGCATTATTTTAGGCACATTTATATTCATTATATTAAAATAATTTAAAGATATCCTGGACAAGACACTTCTAAGAAGTATTGAATGTTCTGTGCTGCTTACTTTTTCTTCTAGAAATGTTTTGTCAGATCAGCATATTCAGTGACCTCTTAACTGCCCACTGTTGTAGAGAATCTGGTTTAATAAGGCATTGTAAAGTGGTACTTTTGCCAGTAATTTAAATTGCATACCACTTTTTGGGACACTTCTAACTGCTAACATACAAAACTGTCCTAACCTTTATTTGTGTTAAGGAGATAAAAATACTGAACTTTGACTTGACTCTGTAGTAAATATATAAGTAGGAAAAAATGGTCAAGTTCTGATTTTGGATCATACAAGGGGAGCCTGAGGAGTTGTTTCTGTTTCTAACATGAACTACCGATCTCACATTATGAGCACTGTCATAATGCATAGGCACAATCTTTAATTTGTGGCTGTTCTAGTAATCTTTAATTTGTGGGTTTTCCTAGCTTTTGAGTAACATACCTTAATGTTGAAAAGAATATTAATGCAACCCCCTATTTATTCCTTAGGAAAAACAGGACACATTCAAAATTATGGTACCGTAGAATACTGGATCATGTTACAAATTCCTATGGACCAAGCTATTATTCCCTACAAACAGAGGTCAACGGCTCTGGGATGTATAACGCCCAGTTTTAGGGAAAAAGAACAACCATGGAAGGTATGTTTGGGTCTGTACTTGATAGGGAGAATTACTTCATGGAGAAGAGAAGCTTCAGGGTGACCTAATTGCAGCCTTCCAGTACCTGAGGGAGCCTACAAGAAAGATGGAGAAAGGCTTTTTACAAGGGCATAGGATAAGGGGAATGACTTCAAACTCAAAGAAAGTAGGTTTAGATTAGAAGGCAGAAATTCTTCGTAGAATCATAGAATAGGCTGAGTTAGAGGGCACCCATCAGAATCACTGAGTCCAGCTCCTGGCCCTGCAGACACCCCAACAATCCCAGCCTGTGCATCCCTGGGAGTGGTGTTCAAACACTCCTGGAACTCTGGCAGCCTTGGGGCCATGACCATTCCCTGCAGAGCTTCTTCAGTGCCTGACCACCCTCTGTGGAGAGAACCTGTTCCTGATGTCCAGCCAATCCCTCTCCTGACACAGCTCCAGCCATTCCTTCGACTGGCTCAGGTTGCCCAGAGAAGCTGTGGCTGCCCCATCCCTTGAAGTGTCTAAGGCCAGCTTGGACAGAGATTCGAGCATCTGGTCTAGTGGAAGGTGTCCCTGCCCATGCTAGGAAGTTTGAGACTAAATTTTAAGTTTCCTTCCAGTGCAAGCTATTCTGTGATAGTTTTGATAAAATAAACTGTTAGATTCTTTCTTTTTAGGTTCAAATAGCTTAGGTCAAGTCTTGATATGTTCAAAGTGTAACAAAGTTAAAGGTTCTTGAACTGGAAAATACATTAGCCGTTTTTCATATAAAGAGATTAGGAACCAGTTGAATTGTATCTTGTCTGAAGGGGCAAAGTCTTAAACTTAGTTATTTATTTTTACTGAAATTGTCACTAGAACATTTGACATCATACTTCATTTTCTTGAGCTGTAAGTGAGAGATGTTTTAGTATCATACTTACAGATTTTAAACCAACTAGGTGTCCAATGAGTAGAATGGGTGAAGCAGTTATTCAAAAAGGTCTTGAAGTTGTTAACATTGGAGTATTTTGAGATTGAGATTCCTTCACATTGGTTTTTTTACTGGTTTTTTTAGCTGGATATTGAAGAGAATTTTGACAATATAATTCACTGTACAATCCCATTTAAATAAGAGCCACAGAAAAAGAAGAGACTTTCAGACATCTCTAACAGTTGTTTAAGAAGTAAAAGCAAACCGGTTGAAATGTATAAATTAAAATACTAGACTTTTTAATGGGCTTTTTTTTTTAACCTGAGCTGTTTAAAATACTCTATGTGTGGAGTAACTCTAATGTTTTATATTATTCCATAATGTAAATTTATATTATATATAAAATCTCCATGGGTTCCATGATGTAATCTGAGAAGTATGTTGTGTATGAATTCTGCTAAATTGTGTCTGATTAGAATTGAATTTAGTACCATTAGATTTCACTTTGAAAAAATTAGGTTCCTCATAATTTACTGTAAAATAAGATGGCAATAAATGACCTTCAATATATTTATTACAGACACCAGCACTAAAAATGAAGCATCATGCAGCTCAAGCACACAAGAGAGTCTCTTTTCTGGATCTTAGTACAATACAGATGGCAGTAAGTTATAAGTATTTTTGTCACACGTGTTGAAGCATGAAAGGCTACTTATGGCTCCGTATGGGCGATTTGTAGAATTAATAATCAAGAACACTGAATTATTTAAGGAGCACAATCCCAGGCAATGAATGATAGCATAGTACTGCATATAGATGGGGAATGTAATGAAGTGGTATTTGTGTGACTCCCTCAGAACTGCTTGATGTCCTCCACAGTTTAAAAACTTCAATTTGCATTGCCTTAAGGCAGATTCCAACATGACCAATCAACTCTCTCTGCACTGTGTTTCTCAGCTCTGTGCATTATTCAAGTGTCTTTCTACAGTGTACCACTTGCACTGCATATATGGCTCTATAGAAACCAGCTTGATCCAAACAGATCCTGAGTGTTGGGCTAATGAGATACACAATTTGGCACAGTTCAGAGTCACCTCTAAAATGAAGTTTATCAGCTGAGATTGCGCACATTCTGAAAATAATTATACTTCTTAACTTGGGATACAGTGTCATCTGTACATCATTCCAGAGTCTAAGAGAGTCTGCATGGAACTAACTCACATATATTTGCTGCATTGTGTAAATTTTCATCTGAAATAATCTGCAGTCAGAGAACTAAGAATACATTGTATTTAGTCTTTTAAGTAAATCCACAAAGTAAAGGTAGGTTCTTCAACAGGCAATTGTAAATGGTTGCGATTACATAATATATATTATAATATTTATAATATTGCATTAATTTAAAACTAGTTGTGGGGGTTTTTTTCTTTCATAAGTTACCTGATTGGATTTATTCTTTGAAAGGTTAACATCAATTTTTAATTAACAGGTTCTGTTTAGTTTACTATGACTAGAACTTTGTTGAGATCTATACAGTATAGAGTGGAAATAAGAATTAAGTCAATCTGTTGCATTTATTAACTTTAAAAAACAAAAAGTCAAATGCTGGTGAATATAATCTTTTGAGAGCTTAGATATGAAAAACTGAAATGTTAGCCATATAGTTACACAGAATATCTTACAGCTGTCCAAACAGTAACTTCTCAAAGTTTGACAGTTTTTCACAAATCAGGATTTTCTAAGTGAGAGAGCTACATAGTCTCCATAAGAAGTCTTCATTGATGGGTTGGCAGCTCCTCAAGCTGTTCTAAAACTCTAAGCCTCATTGTCTGGTTAGAGACAAAAGTACTATTGGGCCTAAATAATGAAGCAACTGGGCCTTCCAGGTCTGATGTCTGTCTTGTGATGAAATGGCAAGAAAGTGCCCATGCAAGAAAAACAGAAGTTCGACATATTAGAATGGGAAGTCTGTTTCATTTTCCAGTTCATTTTCTGAATAGCAGAGAATCAAGTTCTTAATAAAAGTTCTTATCAATGTGATACATGCCAAAGCAAATAGCTATTCTCAGAAAAGGAGACTCACTAAAAAGTGGGATGAATGGTTTGATTCATCCAAATTGCTTGTAAGAATTGTCCAGCATCATACGCAGAAGCTATAGCAGAGGATAGAACCAGTGATGCTAATGCAGGGAGGCAAAGGAGGACGTCGTTTCCTGTCCAAATGCTTCTACACCAGTAAATCTATACCTACTTGTGTATATTAATTGTCTACTGTATATTGAAGGCTTCCTCTTGTTTTACTCCTTACTTAGGGCTCTGTGAAAATAATATGGAAGTACTTTAACATTTAAAAAGCAATTCCATAGGGTTCACTACAATTATAATAATGACCTAACTACAGATTTGACATAGTAACATTCATACCAAAATCAATTCACATGCACACAGGTAAAATTATGTGCAGGCCTATGTGTGTAAATTTACCTATCGAAAGTTCTTCTTGGGTTCAATGAAATACTTGCATGAAATCCCTTTGCATTTCCCACCTGGCAAGGCTTGCACCTCGAAGAATGTGGAGATGTGTGGTATCAGCCCAGGCCTCACTGTTGGTGACAGTCTTTCAGATATCACAAACTTGAGGGTTTCTGAGAGGCTCCACTTGGAGTGGGCAGTGTAGTGGAGCCACTGCTGTCCAGGAGAGCTCAAAGAGTCTCACTCAGGACTGCTGTTTATAGGGTTGCAAGGTGATTGATGTTGGTCATCCGTTTCCCTCCTGGCCAAAACCCAAGTCAGTTGCTCCTGGTCTTTTTTCCCAAACTGCAGCAGCGATGATACCATTACACTTGAGCTACAATTCAGGTAAATGGTTTACCAAGGCTGAAAAAGACAATTGCTTATCCTTTGTTTCCCACCTTCATTGGGCAGCTGATGTTTCGGATTGTGCCCACTTATACCATGCCAGAGCTCCTGGTACAATCCAGCAGTGCCTCATGTTTTACCTGATAGGGTCAAGAGACACTTCACTATTCAGCTGGTTCTTTCAAGGCTTATAAGGAGTGTCTGAGATCACAGAGCAGAACCGAGGATGATGTACTTGCAGATGATGTAGGAAGTATGCACCACCACAATATGTAGCATTTCAAGGAGAAGAAAAGTATTAAATATTTGTAAATAATTTGTATTGGCCCAACCTTCCTTTTACTTTCCTACTTTAAAGCTCACCTGGGGCTTTGATTAAGAGAAGTCTTTCTCTGACTATGGTATTGGTCAATTAGAATAATCAAAAAATGTTCTCTCTGAAACTTTGATCCACAAAATGCAACTCTGTCAGTGAAGGAATTAAGAAGAATGGCCAACCATTGTATAAAACATAGTGGTTATGACACATCTATAACAACAAGGAACAGAACACATATAAAGTCAGTTTTCTATGACTTGAAAACATCTAGGATTACCTTGACTTTTAGAACAAGGCTCTTTTGTGTTTGTTAACATTGCTTTTCTTTGTGTGGCTCCAAATATGTTAGAACAGAAATAATTACTCACATCCAGTTTTGGAAAACTTGGATGTTCGGTGGACAGCTGAAAGTTTTTTCATGGATTCTGAAGGTGGGAGGTGAGACATCAGTGCCTCTGTGAAAAATTCTGTCCTAGAGGAGAATTGTTGCATAATAAATAATGCACAGGTAATAAAGCACTGCAATTTTTCATGGAAGGTGCCTTGTCTGTAATGCAGTATCCACCCATGAGGTATTATTCTGTGTAATTGAACTCAGAGAGAAGGAAAAGAATAAGATTACTTCAGGATATGTTGTGCACTAAACATTTTTACCTTGGATGACATGTTTACACTGTATAGCAAAGCTGATTCATTTTTTATATGATATTAGTTTGCTTTTGAGACAGAAAATACTGTATAATTTAAGTTAGAATATTGTTAATTGAATAAGATGGTGGTGTTTTCTGTGTGTTTTGGGGTTCTTTGACTGAGTCTTGTAGAAGTTGTAGAAAAAGATGAAATGTACATGAATCTGGAAATCAAACAGGCTGTATATACTTTGACAGGTACAAAATCTTTATAATAGTTAAATTTTCACAAATACGGTTAGATAAATATCTTTCTGCTGTATATGAATTATACATTACAGCCGTTATCACCCTCTCATTGTTTCCTGCACTGCCTAAGCAATACAGTTGTTAAAAGGCTCTAGATAATGAATGGGGGCCATAACTCTTCAAGTTTTGAACTTTAGTAACTTCTGTTATTCAAGGAGTTTTATAAAGACTGTAAGTTTATCTTTTTCTGTAGCATGTGGTACAGGAGGCTAAACAGCTGTCAGGTGACAAAGCGAAGGAGATGGCTGAAGAAATACAGCAGGAAGAAAAAGAGCATCTCTCATCATCAGAGGAGCAGTTGGCTGACCAAACACTGATTACTTCTAGAGATGAGACAGAAATAATTGAAGAATTGGAACTGGAAGGTAGAATTCACTGTTGTTAATAAGTAGCTGCATTTTCTGAAAAAAATCTGTCTCTTTCCATTTTCATAAGCATGTCTTACTAGTAGTGGAAGCTGCCTCATTATGAGAAACTTGTTGACATAAATTAAATTCTGGTGTACTTTACAGCTGAAGCTGGGTGGTGTATAAGATGTGTTTTCTTCACACGTATGATGTGTTTTTCTTCAAATGGAAACCATATTGTAATTGGTTGCAAAAATCTAATATATGACTTAGATTTGTAAAATATTAAAGGAAACCTGGCTTCTATTTTAAATGTCTTCATATTCTCCCTTATAACTATGCTGTTCCAAAGACTGTTTTTATGAATATGCTCTTTGTCTGCAGATAACAGCCAATGCTGATATCAGAATCCTTTCACACAGTGAGAGGGCTAGTATGCCATGTCACATGTGACACAAAGTTGTTAGATTTATTTAAAGATTATAAAAGCCAGGTCATCCTGTTCCACCTCCAAGCTTAAACTGTTCATTATGGCAGTAGCCAAGTCCATGATACCAAATATAAAATAAAAGCAGAAGCAGAATGCTAAAATTTTATGTTTAGTTGTTTGCAGCTTTTGCACAAGAATTCAATAGAAAGATTGAAAAAACTTGTTGAATGTCAATTTTGAGTACCTGTTGTCTTTATAATTTGCTGCATGGAAAGAAATGCTCTAGAATGTTTCAGAAAATAATGCACCTGCATACAGAACTACTTATTACTAAAGAAAAAAGGTGCATTCTTCTTTTACATATGCCTGGTGTTAAAGGAAGTCAGAGGAAATCCACAAATTCAGGCCATATTCATAAAGCTAACAGTTGTGCATATGTAGTTCATTACAGGACTTACTCCATTCACCAGCTTGCATCTGGAAAACATTACTGTTTTTTAACAAACCAGAAAAAATACAGATTAGATGACTCTAAAGGTCATTGATTCACAGTGTTAATCTTCAAGGAAGAGAAGATTTACCTGGCACTTACGGTTTTTATATTAGAAAAGGAAATGTATTGCTATCAGATTTCTTATTAAATCTTAGCTTGTCTAAAATACAGAGGTGTTACCTGCACTGCTATTTTTTTTTTTTTAGATCAAGAAGATCATCAAGAGGATGATGCTGTTGAATCAATAAAAACTGACAGTGATGACTGTATTATTTCAAGTCCAGCATCCACAAATATTAAAAAGCTGAGTCAGAGTATACATGGCCATTATTTGGTAAGACTAAGAAAAATATTTTATGCCTAATGTCCTCTAAGAGTAGCTTTGCTATATCTAACATCAGTTTTCAATGAAGCTGTACATGTACAGTACCAAATCTCTTGACTTATTCTTAAAACCAGCAATTCAGGACTTGAAATCATATATACAAAATAGCAGAACATAGTATAAATATTAAAAATCTACTTTGAACAGTATTTCAATAGGATAGTTCTCAAAAAAAAAATCACACTTTTAGATCTAGCATTGACTGAACAATCTTAACCGTAAAACTAGTACTTAAAATTAACAGGTAATAGTGTTCTGCAATGTGATATCCTAGAGATGCTATTTTTTCTTGAAGTGCACTCTTCAAGGCGATGTAGTATCTTACAAAGTAACTAGCAACAGGAAACATATATGAGAAATACTACTCCTTTTTTTTTAAGCTGTAGAAAGTACATCTTAAAGATGCTACATGTCTTCAGCTACAGTAAGTTTGTAGAAACGCTATCACTTATATGTTCTTCAGAAAGATACAGAAGATACTTTTGAAGATTGCATTATTTATATGTAAAATGTTAAAAAAATATCCCCTGTAATTTTGAGAACTAAAATTAATACTAGTAATCACTATAAAGTCAAACTATAATATAGTTGCTCTATACCTTTGTAGTCATCCTTTATTTTATCAAAATTATTTAAGAACAATTCTGAGAGGATTTCATATGTAGATTCATTTCAGGTTCATCAATTTGTATGTTCCTCCACTGATCGGTTCTTCAGTAACAATGTGCATGTTTGTGAACAGTAGATAAAAACAGTAAAAGCTATACACTATTAAGGCAACATGTGTGATAGAAGTTGGATTTTAAAAATACGCATTACTTTACTTGAATTCTTGGGTTGGTTATAGAATACAACATGTCAAAATTGCTATTGAATTCTTTTTTGTTGTTTGTTTAAAGTCAGAAATCAGTGCCTTTATCTTTTGAGAGAATTATCCTGCTGGTACTCAAATACTGTAAATAAGTTTTGTGATTTTTAGAGATCATTGTGCTAGTTACCCTATAAATCTGATTTGTATGCCAGACTGTTTAAGTCATTTAAGATCATACCAGAGCTTTCTCATATGTTGCAAATTAGACAGTTCATGGTTATTTCTTAGATATATTGATCATAAGGCGTATCTAACAGATTTTCCAGCATCAAGCTGTACCAGTTGCTTCTTTACTTATTCTTCTTGTCTATGATGTATGATTGATCATAAAATACTTCATTTTGTTTCATTTCATTTATAAATTTGAATGTGGAAAGCATATTCAAGTCAAAGACCATCACTTTAATGACATTTGGTAGCCATTTAACTTACTAGATTTTAGGAAAAAAAATTTGCTAAAGTATTAGTAGAGGCAGAATGGTGTGGAATTTTTTCTGTCATCCTAGCAGAAGTTCCATGAACCTGCTGAATAGTGAAAGAACTTTATTGAAGTGTTGATCCAGATTTGGAAGTGTCATAGGATACATAATAAAAGAAAAAGTCTTTTGAAAGGGGGGGGGGTTAAAATTACATCATCAAATACTGAAAGGACTTGACGGCAATGGAAATTGTTCTGTATGGTGGATATCTTTACAATAGGATACATTGCTTTTCATTTTGATTAATTTTATTATTTGCTCAGCAAAATGTAAGCTATCTCCATATTAAATAAGAACATTAACTTGGAGTTCTGACTGAATATAGAAAGCTAATATTTTGAATGCGATTTAGTACTTCAAGTGATTTAAGTTTAGAAATAAAAATTTGTCAACATATTTCCTTCTAGAAGAAAAAAAATTAATAAGTTATTAAAATTAAGTAAGATATTGAAAAGAAATAAGTTTAAAAAAAATTCAGCATTTCTGTATCCAGTGTCTTCTGTTTGCTCTTTGAAGAATATAACTATTGAATGCTCACCTACATATTCCTATTTTGAAACCATACTGGCTTTTCTTTCTTCCTTCTTCCCAGTGTAACTTCAGGAAATATTTGTGACTCTTTCTCTTGAGTCTGACATGCCCACTTAAATAAAAGTTATTAAAATTTATCTGTACACAAATACTCCAGACTTTGCAGAACAGTATGAAACAATTTCATATAAGGAACAGAAAAATGCCACTTCAGTTAAAGATAATAAGAAGAGGCTCTGGTGAAGAACAACTGGGATATTACTTTTATTATCACATTTTAAAATTAACTTTTAAAGGTATGTTTGATTTAACTAGGAAAGTTCGCTATATGAAGTTGAACTCTTTACAAATACATTATTACTTTACATGCCTAACAGTTTTGTGATTTGATAGATTTTTATTAAACTGTTTGTAGTATAGTCTGCAGTAGGTACTAACAATTCTCTTTTATATGGAAAACTTCGGTACGTTGTATTACTGACAGTATTTTAAGCAGTTACAGGATCACTTTGCTTTTTAGGTAAAAATGATGACAGCTGAAATTTGTGATTCAGATAGCATCTTTACATAAAGATGACCAGCATCTTTACATAAAGATGACGATGACTACTGCAAAAATATTTTAAACATTGAATGGAAATCAGTATCTCTTGCAACAACAGTCTTAGCTACAAACCCTGGAGCTTTAGATTCTCATTTTGTATATGTCAATCAGTCACTATTAATCATATAAAAAAGCTGATGATTTACATATATATATGTATGTGTGTTTTGTGTTAATGCTTAAAGAAACAAAAAATAATTTGTATTATATTTATATTTTGGTTTTAAATAGGAAGTTGGAAAAATCTGGATTAAAATTACATCACTTGGTCTTACTGAGTCACGAATTACAGCAGATGAAACAATACAGCAGCTGTTTGTAGAATGCAGATTAAACAATTTCCTTGCAGAGGAGACCCCACTGTCACTTCCAAAACCAACAGGTGGTCAGAGGATTCACTATAACTACAGCACTGGTAAGTCTGATGTATTCCTGAGCAGGCTTGCTGCTTCTTTTAAATTCTGTCTTATGAAAATACTAGCAATAAAGCCAACTTCCTATATATTATAGTTGCATTTCTCTATGTGCCAACTCTATTTGCCTATTTTCCAGATATTTTGGGAAATACTAAAAGTGATTTTTAAGAAATGAGGTAAGTATGCAATTATCAAGTATAAAATGAAATGTAGAAGTAGGCTGGTATATAAAATGGTAACATCACAACAGATTTAAATATGCTGGTAGTGCATAGATTTCAAAATTACACTATACCTAGCTTAAATCCGTATATTCTTTTTAAAAGAGCATGATGAACTAATTTTTCTATTGGTACATGATGATACAGCAAAAGAAAAACATTCTAACCTGTACATCTAAAACACAATTGAAAAGATAGAATATGTAATTGGACTTTGTCACTACTTGCAAATACTCAGTGTTACTTTAATGACAACTTTTTACTAGGGGAACTGATTCATCCATGTTTCATACTAATACATTGCCAGTTAATACTTAATATTTATATTTGCACTACTAGCATACATAGGACTATTGTAATAATTTATAATTCTCTTGTTAATTATTTTCCCAGCTATTTCATCATATTTCAGTTATTAATTAAATTTTTCTCCTTGGTAAAATTTTATTTTATTTAAGATTCAGCCTGTGTGCTTCAGTCTTGGACTTTTAGCTGAGAATATTCTGGAGTGGGTGAATCAGTTAGCTATTTGTGACAAACCCTTAATACAGAAATTCAAATTAAGCATTCTTTTAAAAATAATTACATAAAAGTGGCTTTGCAGAAATCGTGTCTCAGTCAGATCTTTAAAATTGCTACCATCTGCAGAGCTGATTTTAGATTGCAACTTGCCAAAGAATTCACTCATTTAGATCCTCCTCTTACTCATAAAGTATTGGATCGCTCCGTGTGTAGCTGAAGACTGAAATTAATCAGAAGTGTCCCATCAACCACTTGAGAGGGAATATAGATGACATTTTCTCTGGTCCATTGGTCTGAAGATTTGTTGTATTGAAATACTGTGGCAGGAAAGGAGGGTTAAAATACTGAGGCTGTCAAAAAGCATAAGCACTTGTCACGATCCACTCAGTACGAGCGGGGGTCGTGATGGTTTGTTTTCTGATCTCAAAAGTGCAAACAAATCAGGAGGAAATCAGTTTGCATCAACACACTACTCCTTTATTAAGTACTCACAGTAATGCAATAGAAGAGGGAGAGAGAGAGAGATAGAAGAAAAAGAGAGGGAGGGGGGGGACAGGTAGCTACCAACAGTAATGAAGTCCTCGTGGTCTTCTTGCCAATAGATCCATCTTCTGTGGGGAGATCACAAATTGGTTGATTTTTGAGGGTCTCTTTATAGTCCTTTTCAGAAGCAGGGGGGAGGCATCTGGCCAAGGAGGTGGGGGAGATTTAGCCATTATTCAGCTGTTCTGTGATAGCAAGTTCGACAGTGAGCTCTGCAGCGTGTCAGAACGGAACGAAACCTTCGTCAGCCAGCACCTTGCGATCCACTGTAGTTTTCCATGTTGTGTTGGTCCAGTGGACAGAATGCTTTCATCTCCGGCAGCGGGCACGTCAGACAATGCCTGGCAGACATCCCAGGGCACACCTGTAGGCAATGCTCAGCAAGCCTCACCCCACTTCAGGCTGGCCAGAACCAGGGTCTTCTCTGCCTCCCAGTCCAGAACTAGGGTCTCAGCCTCTGTCCTGGGCAATGGTCGTGAGACAGATGAATCTTGAACCATCTCTCACAGCACTTTGCCATATATTCTCATTATCTCTATCTTCCTTAGTGGAAGAAAATAAAGTAAATCACTTCAAATACAAAGCAGTAAAGATCCTTGGCTTTTAATATCATGGCTTCTATTGCCATTAATAGAAAGTGACAGTTCTGTGACATGCTTAGATGCTGCTTGTCTTTTTTGACAGTGTTCATATCAGCCTGCCAGTGACACACCATTAGATCACATGATTCTACCATTTGATTCTAATATTGTTGTTTTTCCTGAGAAGAGGAAATAAACGCTTACTTTTCTTTGTTCTTTTCTTCATGTTCTTTCTTCTAATAGGTGAAAAACAATTAATAACCAATTATATTAATTTATTTGCTTTGCAGTGATAAATGTGGATAAGGAAGATAATCCTGCAGAAAGAGAGTATCTCAAGTCAATTCTTCTAAAGCCAGATCTACCTGCTGACAGGTACAGATTAATGCTGAAAACCTCTATTATAGGTCTTTAAATAATGCTCGTGGTTTGCCTTTTTGTTTGTCTTTACTGACAAAGTAACCCTAAGTAGTTAATACATAAGTAACAAGAAAAAAAAAATTGTTTCAGCTAGGAATGATGCCTGCATTCTGATGTGGCAGCTGGTCTTATTTCTTCTGTGAGTAGGTGCATATGGAATGGAATATTGCAACCTCATCTAATGTTTGTTTAGTGCTGTGGTTTAATTTTGAGGGGAGTTGTTTGTTTTGTTGGTGGGTTTTTTCAACAACTTTGTTTTACAAAAGAGAGATTCTAGATTCAGTCATCAATAGTCTATCAGTAATGAATTTGAAAAGCACATATCTATGCAATGGTAGAGTAGTACATTTGTTGCTTTCTAAATTCAGAATACTAAAAGGAGTCTTAAGAACTGCAGGAAGTGTTCTTTGGCCCCAGAATTAAAAGAAAAAAAAGTATATGTGTGTGTATATATATATATATATATATATATATATATATATATATGTAGCAGACATCTATTATATGAATACATATGAGAAAGATTATAAATTAGACTTTAAATTTCATAGTAATAAATCTGTTCCTATTCATTTTTTTCATTGAGGTAGCATGTGCATTACTTGGAGAGAATGAATGACATACTTTGATTCTGTTTCTTCTTGAATGTCAATCTTCATTAAAATGGAACAACTATTAATTTAAAGATCCATGTAATTTACAGAAGATTAGGATACCTGCTGATTGCATTTGAAGTGTCTGAGTAATTTGTAAATCTTATTCATAAGCCACTGATTAACTCTGAGTAAGAGAGAGTGATCTCTCTTCATTCCATATCCCTTATTTTGCCACCTACATTAGGAAGGTTGCTAAACATATTCTACTAAAGCATGTTTTACTAAGATTTAACAATAGTGAGAATAAAATACTCCTTTTTTATTTCCTGACAGATAATTTAGTTGGTAAAGAAATTTCCCTGTCCAACCATCCAGGACCACTGTGGCAGTCACACTTCACCACCTGAGCTGGGACTGAGGTCCCTTCGCAGCTACAACCCCCACACTGTCCCAGGCAGACCAGTTCCCCGCACCAACTCCAGCCCAGGTTTCCAATCGCTGGGTCTGAGTGGTCCCATTCCTTAGAATAATTTAAATTTTGGTGCAGTAAATAAATTAGACAATAAGAGTTCAAGTTGGAGCCTCAGAGGAGGGACCCTGAACAAAGGAACCCCTGGGCTTTTGTACCCTCACGGGACAGTATGGGGGTCATCAGCTCCTGCCATGTTCCCAAGTGTCCCTCACCTGGCTGTACCCAAAGTCTTGGTGTTACGGCTCCTGCTGTGTCTCTGAGTGTCCCTCCCCTGACTGAGCCACAGGTCCCTGGGCCCTTTGCTGTGCTAAGGGATGGTAGTTCACAGCCTTTGCCTTGGGCTGGGCTCCTCCAGTGCTCAACCTGCAGTTGCTCCTGAGCTACCTGGACTGGATGGATTCCTGAACACAGTGAAAAAACAGCTGGTCTGTATGCTTCAATTTCCCCTATAAATACTTAGATATCTATACTAAGTACTTTACAAACCTGAGGTAAAAATAAGGTAAAATAACAGCAGCAAGCTTTTTCTCAGAACAGAAGCATTAATCTTTTACGTGTGCCATCATGTCACTACTGTCCTGTGTTACGAAGTAGGTTGTTTCCTGCAGTCATCAGAATGTCTAGTTTGGCTTGTGCTGAAATTTCAGTTCTGTATTGAATAAATAGGAAGGCAGAAGTTCATCAGTAGTCCAGTTTCCCATTTTATTGTAGCAAGAGGAACACCAAGAAACAAAATTGATGGAGAGATTCTGCCATGCGCCAAATGTTTCCACTTCTATGCATTTTAAACTTGTAAAATAGTGTGGACTTTCTTTTTTTATTATTTGTAATTTGATTTTTTACCCTTTTTGAGAGCAAAATACCCTTTTTTTGTGTGCATATATTTAGCCTAAAATTTACAGTGGTCAGTGATCCCCCAGAAGATGAACAGGATCTTGAATGTGAGGATGTTGGGTTTGCTTATGTCAATTTAAAGGAGATATTCCAGAAGCAAAGAGATATCATTGAGCAAGATATTGATGGTAAGTTTTAAAGATCACTTACTTGTAAACTTCTGTAGCCTATGATTTGTTGAATTTCTACTTTGGGTTGTAGGTGTTACTGTGCAAGTAATTTTTTGATATTGTTTCAATAAGAAATTCTTTAATGCTAACTAGTAACTTCCACATTTGTTTGCAAAAGTCTGCAAAAACTATCTATTAGTGTTATTCCTTAAAGTCTGTTTTTAAAAAACCCCAAACAAAACAGCATTGTCACTTGATAGGAATTAGTTTATAAAACCTAAGAACTTTCAAGCCATGTCAACTGCTATAATCCTCACTTTTCTACAACATACTTCATTGTGGTAGGATGATAAATATGTATTTTGTATAAAAATTTGTTTTGTATTAAATTTTTTATCAGCAATTTGGTATTAATAATGTCTATATTTTATTTGAAATTATGTTACAATCCCCAGAGTACCACATGTCTGTTTCCTCCATATGAAACATGTATGAGACAATATGACATACTGGTGGATTTGTTTAGGAATCAGTTTTAGTGAGCACCCTTCTATAAAAGAATGTGACCAAACTCATTGTGACTCATTAGAACAAGGTGATGTGAGTAGAAGTGTGGAATCTTACATTTCCTGGAGTCATAGGATGCATTTTTATAACACTGATAGAAGACACAAGAAGGCTTTTTGGTCTTTTTGTCAAATGTGAGGATAATATTCTCCTGTTCTCCATGGCAGCAAGGACATGGTTACCAATGGTGCACTTTTCTCTTAACCTTTTCCTCTCAATCCTCTTTCCCCCTTGGGATGAAGCTCAGTGAAGAAGCTGAAAGCACCTCTGTTATAAAAGGGTTGCTCTCCTTTCCCAGTAACTGAATTAGTTCAATGACCCATGTTCACAAGGTGCCTTTTGCAATAGCAAGAGCTTTAGTAAGCCCCAACAGAGTGCCAGGTGAATGTAACTTTACTACTTCTACTTCTATGTCTTATTACTATACCTTGAGCAATGGGGAGCTCAGTAAAGAAATAGACTTTCTTATCCATTCCCATTGTCATGCATGATTTGTATCCGTGCTGTTGCTAAAATATTCAAACTTATAGGAACTCAATAAGGAAAATTCTAAGAAGAATCAAATTTCCATACTCTGGAAAAATAATATACAGATTTGATGCATTTCCTGCTGTGGCTGATGAACTTAAAGCTTTTCTCCACCAATAATTTTTCTCCAAGCACAAAAGCTCCTCCAAAAATGCATTTTGTAATCTGTCACTGGAAGATTGATTTTTGTTCTGGAATTTATGACCATACCTCCCACTGTCACAATTCTCATTAGATACGATTGATTAGTTATGTAAACATAATTTTTGAAAGTCACTTTTCACAAAACTCTTAAAATTGCTAATCATCATCTGAGAGAATTATTAGGACCAGAAGGACTGGGTTTTATTACTAGTTACTGTAAGCCAATCATTACCATGTAATGACAACTACTTCAATATTGTGGGGTGCGTTTCTTCCCCTAATCATTAGACATTTAAACTATTTTTATTTTATGTTAATTATATCTATGAAGATTATAACAATAGCTAGAAATACTTTTATTCTTTTGCCCTTCTGCACTTCTCCCCTTTTGTGCATATGCTGTACAGTTTTGGGGGGTTTTATTGCATCTATAACATATAAACTTGCATATTTTCTGGAAATTAAGATGTTTCAGAGAATTTAAATCAATTTTATGTTAAAATGTGTCAGATCATGGCAAAAGAATATATCTGTATATTTTCTTGGATTAAGCCATTGTAAAAGGATCAATTCTTAAGATCTGGACTCAGATGTCAATTAAATGTAGGGCACAATAAACAGAATTCCTAAGTAATGTTGTACACATTCTCTAAGTGGGATATTGGTTTAAGGAAAAATAATAGACGCAGGGAAATTCATAGGACACTACTGCATGAAGATAAAGTCATTCTTAAGTTAGATACCAAACTTCTTTTATTCTTTTTGAGGATTGCAACCATCTATCTTTTTCATATTTTGTTCCTTTCATTGCTGATTGTGTCAAAGTGGCTTATGATTAATTTGAAGCAATTAAGTGAATGGCTAGGCAAGAAGATGGATGAAAAATATTATAGTCAAAACATCTAATGGTATGTGTCAGAGATAATAGGACAGTATAAAAAGTGATAAAATATAGAATTAGTGTTATCTTCTGATATAATTAAGTAAAATTGTCCTGCACTTCTTTTAAGTAAAAAGGATACAGTCCCCTGAAGTCTGCTCTTAAAGTTGACTGTTTACTGAGTGATTTGTCAAGGCTGATTTGGACCCATCCATCATGCACAGTGTAGAAAACACACTAATTGGTGTATTTTTACTTAAAACTATCCCTATGTATGTAGATATGTCTTTAATAGAATTTCGAGCATCTTTATTTACATATTGTGAAAAATAATTATTTTATATAGACAATTATTATATTGATAGTTTCCTTTTTAAGTTAATTCCAACACTAATACTTTTATTGATGTATATTCTAGTTCTAAGAGTGGTTAATTTCCAGTAGCCTGAGGACCTGAACTGTAAGATTGTTTATTTATTTATCTATCCCCTTTCTTTAGGATATGCTAGGTGCCCTTTAATCTGTCCAAACACTAAGGAAAATTATCAAAACAAAAATGAAATTTTAAGTTAAATAGCTAATGCTGTTTTCCGATGATTCTTTTCTAGTTTTTGATTCACAAGATGCCAGTGCACTAATTGGAAAGCTCACAGTGACAGTGGAAGCCCTCAATGCACTGCGTTCAGTCCATGAGGAGTGCAAAAATTATTAGGAAGCAGGAAAGGGACATTTGCCTATTGAAGTTCTTGCTCCCAGTGTAAAGATATACTTGATGGTTCATCAAAAATGAGATCTTTGTCATTCATACAGTATACTTAATGTAAAATGTATATGAAAAAGATGCTTGATGTCCAGGTATAAATTTTTATACACTTTTCAGTCTGTTTTCCTATTTTTTCAGGTCCTTGCTGAATTATAGTTCAGGCTCTTGACACCTGATAGTATCGCAGTCTAACTTAGTTCCAACAAAGTTTGGTTTCAAATGCAAGCTTGCTTGTAAATTATCAGATACCAGCTGAGGGTATTTTGTCTCAGGAAATAAGTGATGGTGAACTTCAAACAGAAATGCTTGTAGATTCTTACTAGGAGTAGTTCTATCACAGTACTCAATCAGAATACAATAATACGTGTTAAAAGTGACCTCAGGTAGTTTTTAGTCCAGTCACTGCAGGATTAGGTATTATGTTGGGCCATGTTGCTCAGGGCTGTATCCAGCCTGGTCTGAAAACCTCCAAGAATGAGGACTGATTAACTTCTATGCATAGCCTGACTGTTCCCATAGTGAAAAAAGGAGATGCATTTCTACACATTGCTTCAATCCAAATTGAAGCTAAAGCTAGATCTAAGCACATGGGGCAGCTTTTGCACTTACTGCACCATCTAGTAATTTAATCTGGTTTTTTTTTTAATTCTAGGGGATGGCATGTCATTTGTTTCAGCCATTTAACATTTTGCACAGAAAAATAACAAAACATTTTAATGTTGATTTTCATGCTTTGCAGTATGCCATCAATTTTCATCCAGTTTTGTGAAGCAGTTGACAAAAAATAGCTGTTATTGTTATCAGTGTGGTTTGCTCAGGTAGTTTCTGTAGATTTCAGTGGTAAACAATTTGTTATAGTTTATTCCTGGATTTGGAGTTTTTTTATATTAGGCTTAGATTATTTTAAGGGTAAGGATAGCTGCAACAGTGCAAGACAGGTCTTCTACACAATAAGCAATTATTTGTTTCACATTTTTGTAGATTCAGGAAATAATCTATTTTCTGTTTAGACAAACTGTCACTCTTGTTAAATGCAGAATTATTTCCATATGTATTAAAATCACAAGAACTGAACCATTTTTGAAAAATGTTGCAAAAATGTGGTCCTTCTACTGCTACCAAAAAAAGAAAATCAATAAAGTAAACTCTCTTTTGCTTGTTATAAACCAGTGGTTATTCTGATTACTTACTCATGGGTATAACTAGCTACACAAGCTGACAGTCTTTGACTTCAGTGGTAATGAACAACCAAACTTCACCTTAATATGAGGAAGAACTTCTTTACATCAAGGGTGGCAGAGCACTGGGACAGCTTACTGGAGAGGTTGTGGAGTCTCCCTCTCCAGAGACATTCAAGACAAAAACCTAACTGGACACGTTCCTGTGTCACCTCCAGGTGACCCTGCCTTTGTGGAGTGATTGGATTAAATGATTTCCAGACCTCCTTTCCAACCACCAACTAACTATTCTGTGAATATATTTCAAATCAATGCCTTTTATTTAGGATAAGTAAAGGTAAGAGGTTGATGTAGCTGGGCCTGTGGAATTTGTGGCTACTCAAAGAGCCATTGCAATTACAATTGAGGCAGCCAGATTCCTTTCAGTTGTGGCAGACAGTGTGGAAGGGGCACAAAATCCAGACCTTGCAGGTTCAGTGGGCTCTGGTAGGGTTTTGGGGAAAACTTGTTCCCTAGTGGGCTGGTGTGCTGGTACATAGGGGACAGGAAGGGGGACAGCATGGAGGGTGCGGGCCTGGCTGGACTTGATGACCCTTCCACCTCAGGATATTCTAAGTTTCTATGCATAACACATTTCAAAAATACTATGACTCTTGAACGTTCATTCTTTAATAAAGTTCACTGATGCAAGAAATTATATATCCAGTATTGTGTCTTTTTTTTTTTTTTTTTTTAATCCGTTTTGGCCACACTATCTTTGTCTCCTTTTATTATTTTCAGTACTAGTGTCATTGTCAAAACTTTGCCAGTTTTTCTTTCTTTCGGAGGGTCTTTCATCCCACTTGGTGCACTTCACAGTCACTTGGATATGGCCAATTCAGGAGAATTCCATGCAGTCTTAAATTGTGCAGTTTGATTCTGATAGGGAGAAAAAGATAAGTCTGAAGGCACTGGCAGTCATCTGCTAATAAGGAAATTGTAAACCCATTGGACTCTGTACTGTGTACTGCTATGCTAAAACATCATACGTGTAGAGAAATAGACACTTGAGTTGTTAACATTGTGAAGAGGAAATTTTAAAGAACCTAATTTTGCATGCATTATGACTTACACAATTAAACCACTGACCAACTACAAAATAACAGTATGTTTGAGAATAAAGCTGTTTTATTACAATAACTAGTATAGTTCAGAAAACTAGACAAATTTTTCATGGCAAAGTTAGAATAGAGACATAATCTGATTTAAGGTTAAATTGCCAGCTAGTCCTCACATAAGGTAAACAAACATGGTATTTGATTAATATTTGTAACTGCAGTGCCTATTGGTACTGTAAAGGCATGCACATCTGCAAGTTTTTCAAACCTGGTTTAACCAATTTTAAAGTCAATGTGGAACAAAGCATTCCAACAAGGACCTTGAAAGATTCCCAAGTGAGCAACCTGCCTGATACTTGTCAAGGCAAGGTGAGGTAGATTTGTTAAGGCATACTAGTGATGAGATAACTTTCTGCTGAAGCTTCAACAAACTATCATGTGAGACACACTGCAATACCATCCTCTCAGGCAAGCAGAAAATGGGATTAAGTTGGTTGTGTGTGCTGGTCTGCCAAGCCTGGTCTCACCGTGTCTACTGCCTTGTTACTGAGGTGTAGGTTTATTAGCAAGCACAGAGGGTAAGATGGTGCACTTGAGCTTCCAAAGGGAGTAGAGGAGATGGGAAAGTTGGTACAAGCACCAGCTTTTCTCAGGGCACAGCCTGGGAAGATGGGAGGGCAGGCCACCACCCCATAGGTAGAGATCAGATTCTCCCCATTTTCCTGCTCAGATTGCAGCCAACAAGGGTAATTGATCCAGACTGCCCCCCTTCTGTAGTTCCAAGGGTTGGCCAATCCTCAGTCAGGCTGAGTGAGCAGGACTCTCCACAGTTGGTACCTGAAGTTAAAGGCTGGGTTTCTTCAGTCCTACCAGTCCACAGACTCATCAGATTCAGAAGCTTCATTATGTGTTTGGGGAGTGGGTTTGATGCACACGTTTCCACCTGAAGAGACCAGTCTCCTTGCTTTGTGGAATATGTCAGACAGAAGAGATTAGGATGATAATTGTCTGGTGCACCAGAGTCTTGTAGAGGGTAAGTGAAGTGTGGGTTCTTGTCATCTACTGCTGTGAAAGTAAATCATGAAGGAGAGACCTACACGGGCACATGAAGGTTCAGGCCAGAAACTCTCGAACTGTTGTTTCACAAACTTGGGCAGTGGTGATCGATTGAGTTTTAGGTTTGGTTTTAGCACATTTCAAACTCCTGCTGGTCGTTTCATAATTGAGAAGAACTTAAGAGGTTTCTCTGATGGAGTTAGCTGTATCTGAAGAAGCTGTTGCTTGCGTGGTTGTAGTCCAATGAGGTCAACTTGTCCCACCATTTGGAACACAGTGCAGGAGACAGCTTTGTAGACTAGCATTTTTAGCTTTCCTAAGCTATATACCTTTAAGATATTCTTGCAGGAAGAAAATAGTTTGGTTTGGTTTGGTTTGGTTTGGTTTGGTAGATCCTGGTATTGCAGGACCCTGAAGTGTCTTAATACTGTGCTTATAGCACATCTTGAGACCTGAAGTAAGCACTGTTTTTTGCAGAAATGCAAAATGCATTCAGCTTCATAAAAATGCTCCCAAAGTTTTAACTTTTAACACAAACCTCTTGAAAGCCAGGGTGATCATGAGGTAAACTGTCATTCACTGGCAAAGAGGTAACAGGAAATGGAGAATTTCCAGAAAGCTCTTGACGCCTAAAGGAAAAACAAGCAAATGTACAAAGGCTGAATGTCCTCCACATACTGCTTATCAGAGTGCTGAAACTTAACTCTTGGCCTGTAATGGGAATATCCAAGAGGACAATTGAGATACTAACAACAGGGCTTATATGGGAAAAAAAAATAACACAAAGGAAATGTACCCAAAGGCTTAATTAATGAACAATCCTCATATGTGCACGCACAAAGGAGTACTAGATTTCACCATGGGAGTTCAGCTTAAATACTGAATCTGGGGTGTTCAGACTTCCATTATAGCAGGTTTATAACTGTGCATTCATATGTACATGACAGCTGCTTGTGTTTATGCACACAAAAAATGCAGGTGTAAACTTGGTGGGGTTAAAAAAAGGCTGTTGTCAGATTTTGTTCCCCAACGACTGAAAACATTGTTACTGCAAAAAAAACCAGGCTTCAGTATGTTCTTATGGTCCCAAATATTGCAGAAACAAATAAAGAATGGAAAACTGAAGCTAACTAAACATCTGGCAAGCTAAACAACCAAACATTAAAATTAAGTGCAGCCTTTGCAAGCCCTCAGTAAGGATGCAAGGACAAGATGCTGTTTTGACAAAAAAAACCTCAAGATTGCTCTACCACATCAACTCACTTTCTTGATAAGATTTTTTTATTATTATAAAGTTCATTCACAGGTGATCTTTGTTACCTGTCTGCAGGAGAATCTAAGTCAATATGGTTTTCACAACCATGTATACAACTGTCTAGTTCTGATGAGTGAGAACTCCCTGGAAATAAGACAAGAGTGTAATGACTATTCAGTTATGACAATTCAATTAGCAAGTTAAAAACCATAGAAAGTGTTTTGTGTCACCTGTAGTGTGCTAGTAGATCTAAGGTAGTATACAAAGGTACGGCACCATTTTATGGCAGATAATAAATAGCATCATTCTACAGCTTGAAAATATTCATTTCTCATTTATTCATTTACAGAAGCACAAATCAGGGCTGTTGAAGTAATCAAGAACAGCATTGTCACCCAGTTACAGACATAGTAGATGCTTCTGATTTTAGGAACTACAGATACTCTGCTTAAACCCAGCAACTGGTCTGTAGAGCCTTTGAAGGAAGCAGTGGCACAGCAGGAACATGAGTCCTTGATGTCTGGGTTGCAAACGCTGCCTGATCGTTGGCTTGCTCAAAGGTTTAGTTCCATATACATAAAATTAAGAATATGACTTTGAATTTAATATATTCTTTGAACTACAATCTCGTCCCTTTAAAACAACAGTGCTGATAACTCTGTGGCTTTAGTCTAAAAATGATCCAAGAGTTCAGTAGTGGCTGGCTGTACTGAATCAACTTTTCCTGTCAGACTGCAAGGTAAAAAAATTCCTAAATGCAATCTGGCATGAAAACCTGGATTGCTGTTTTCCATACAGCAGTGTCTGACACACTTTGCAAGTTATGCTGTTCTGAACAAATCTATTGTATTCTCTTAGTAAACAAAAAAATACAAGGACTGAATCCTTCCCTATGCAAAAGTCACAAGAAGTCTTTGTTTCTTTTAAAAAAAAATTCCAACTACAAATTGTTATCTTTGTAAAAGACTGTAGGATTCAAAACTGTTCTTAAAAAAAGGTTAAAAAATTTACATTTAAACTTTACCATTTAGGATTATGAAACATACCTCTCCAATACTGCACGGTAATTAGTCTTCCATACAAACAGATTCCATCCAGCAGAGCTTTTGTGTAAGGCACGGATACTTTATGTTTAAAGCAGACATATCCAAAAGACTTAGGTTTTCCTTCTTTGTCCTCACAAAGCATCACTTTGGTTAATGGTCCAGCCTGAAAGAAATGTCTATTATTTAGCAGAGACTGACACTTCATTTCGTTTTGAATATTTCATTATTTCTCTTTTGCCATAGTCAGAAACCATAAGTTTCTTACTTTGAAAATGTCTCTCCGCATTCCCAAAGCTCAAAATCTGAGCCTTCTACAAACAAAATTCAGCTCCACAAATGTTAAAATAGAACCAAGCATCAGCTCATGTTTAGTCTTTCACAACCAGAATTTTTATTATTCTTAAAATACCATACCATAATAATTAGCTACCCAAAGGGGAAGACTAATTTACTGACTCCATAGCAAAAGTTATCTTCCAGTGGAAAAATAAAAATATTAATAATTTAGAAGTAGCAGTAGATACTTGCTCATCATTTGACAGGGGGAGGAGCTAGAAGTCAAGGGTACGTGTTTAGGGCTATGCCATAGCAGGAATATTGAACTGGGAATTTTCCAAGCCAGGGCAAGACTACAATGAGAAGCATAGGCTGTTGCAGCAAAAGGGAAACCTGAGTGAAAACAAAATAAAACGAGGGAAAAAGACAAGTTATGGGATGACCTAAAGACCCAGATAAAAGCTAGCAGTTGGATGGCTGCTGCAGATTATGCAGAAGAATAATGCAAAACTCTGTTCTAGGAGCATTTTTATCACTTTTCCATTTTGTATTGTATTACTCATATCCTCTAGGAAGATAACTTTCTTAAGCTCACATTTACAGTTATATAGCAGACTACTATTTGGTCTTGAAAACAGGTAGGAATTAAGCTCAGGCTTCAAACAGGTCCAACTACTTTGTGTTTCTATACTGTCACTGAAGGGTCGGAGTTTAATCGGACCTCTGGAGAGCATGTTGTCCACCTCTCCTAACTGAACATCCCATTGGTGGAATTTTTCTTCTCGAGCATTAGAACGGCGTTTCGATATATAAGGGTACCCGTCCGCTACCTGCAGGAAGAGCTCGTAGAGGATCTCCTCCCTGACTCGGCTCTCCAAGTTCCCCACGAGCAGAGTCTGCTCCGCCACCTCGGACCGCCCCGGCGACAACATAGAGCCTGTGGGAGCCTTGCTGGAGTGCGAGAAGAGCGTCCCAGCTGAAGGGAAGCTGAGCTCCAGGACACATTGTAAGGGGCCGGGCCCAGCTCCTGGCAACGCTGGAACTCGGGCAGGCAGGCGTTGCATCTGTTTGTGACACCACCCCCAACATCTGTTTGTGACACTGTACTTAATCGTTCGGTGTGTAGTAATGATGGCAAATACAAACATGAAGGTTTTCTCTTCTATTTTTGCCACTGAATCTTAAGTCCTAGCAGGGCTGACTGGTGCAAAACAAACCGACCAACCCTGAAAAACAATCCACCTTCCCAAACCTGTATTCACATGTGTGTTCCCACGATCCACTCCTGCCATTAACACTGCAATGAGTCTTTACTGTAGAGGAGGCTGCAAACAGGGAAAGTGCCCAGATCAGGAGCAAAGAATGAGGGTTTTATCAGATGGAACTCCATGCCAGCCATACAGAAAACCTATTTCTGCACTGTATTACAGTGTTGGCTTGAACAGCAGAAGTGATTTTTATACCATGGAGCATCAGAACAACGGACTGACTTGATCTCTGCAGAAAACTCCTGGAATTGTCCAGCCACAGCTCGGCAAATGAACAGAGACTTTTGCTCCTGATGAGCTTCCAGTGGCAGTGGGTCACAGGCAGAAAGCTGGGGAAAAGAGTGTACCCAAAGCCCGGCTGCAGGAGCAGCCCCTGGACAGGGGAGCACTGAGCTCACAGCACAATGAGAATTCCTCATCCAAGCTTTTTTCCTGTAGAAACACCAGATCAATTGCTAATGCTTCTAGTCACACGCTGTTGTGAACTTCAGATAGTCAGTGTTCCTGAGCATCTTTGGTTCTCTATAGTGATGGCACACTGAGCCCCTCCCAGAAAATTGGGCAGGAAGCAGTGGGTGTCTCCCAGCTCCCATTAACCTTCAAACACTTACGAAGGGCATCAGCTGAAACAAAAGGAGGCCCACCTGCATCTCTGCATCTTCCTGCTTGACAGGACTGGGGCTGGGCTGAGAACTGCTCTGACCACAGAGCCAGCAGGAATCTCCAGCACAAAGGGGCACAGGCAGCAGGATAGCAACTCTACAGGAGCTGCTTCTGGCAGACTGGGCTCAAGTTATGACAGGGTGAAAAATTAGAGCAATAGTTTGTGGAACGAGCTGCATTGCCGAGTACTACCAGATCCAAAGAGCTTGTCAGACAGAATATTTCACCTCTGTGGATCAAAGTAAAAATGTCTTGCATCATCGTGTCATGGTTTGAAAAAAAACCAATTTTTTTTTCCTTTCTGGAAAGATTTGTTTTTCCACTTTCGGCAGGGCAGTTTCCAACAGAGGTGAAGAGCCCACGGATTGGCTAATTTTAAGATGGACACTTCATGTAGCCACTTGAACATTGAAAGTGTCTTTCCAAAACTTAGATTTTCAAGAGCGGGAAGCTAGAATCCCTCTTTGACTTCCGTCCACAGAGAAGGGAACATCTCCGCGAGCCCAGCCGGCCGCTCTGGGCCTCAGGGCCTGGGGGCTGTGCCGGGGCTGCGGCCGGCTCCCTGCCGGCTCCCCTCCCCTCCTCTTGGGCAGTGCTGCTTCTGCTCTGGGGCTGCTTTTGCTCCCCCTCCCTGCCTGAGGGAGAGGAGAATGGAGCTCCAGGAGGGGCCTCCCGTCCCGTCCCGTCCCATCCCTCCCCCCCCCTCTCTTGGGCCGGGCCTCTGTCCACCACCTGCCCCAGCGGGAGAGAGAGATCAGCTGGCAGCTACCGGGATTTCAGCTACCGGTGCTGCTTTGGCTTTCCTGCAGTTCTCCCCCCCTCTCTGTGGAATGCATGGAATTCCAGCTGCACTGAGAAAGGGAATTAACCCTTTAAGTGTACCTGATGGACTCAGGAAAGGTTGAGCCAGGGAAGAAGACTGTAGAAGCTCCTAGGTCAGTGAGAAGAGAATTAAAGACTAAGGGA
>VZTR01024976.1:4404-29352 GCA_013400775.1 Chaetops frenatus
CAGAAGAAAACTTATCAAAAAATCACAGGTCAGTTCAGAGGGGACTAGTCTACAGCTCATTTTTTAGAGCTGCACTTTAGGATATGTACCATTTTCTATTGTATTTTACAATGGGGCCAGTTTATAGTTTAGGGTTCCTTTATATATTTTAATTGTCCCTTTTATAATCACAACGTTCAATCTGGAATAGTTTCAGATTATATCCAATTCTCCTTAAAATACCTTGATTCTTAGACCTTTGGGCATCTATGAATAGTAGATAACAAGCAGATGCTCAGGAGCCATCATTTCCAGAGCTGTGTCCCATTTTCCCTGCCATTTCCCCGGACCCTGTCTCACGCAGCCTGACTCGGCGTAATGTTAAACAGTTTTGCTGCTGCTGAGCTGCCTTTCCTGCCCTGCACTCTGTGTGCAGCATTGATTACTACCATGCAGCCCTGCTTTTGCTGTACAGCCATGCTCATGCCTCAGTGATTTCACATTCACAGCTTTTACTAATAAATGACTGTGCAACCATAATAATACCGTAGGTAGGGCAGCTGTTTTCTATCTCAAAGCATACAGTTGCTGTCTTTCCCTCTTGATCTGAGATACTGTTTGACATGGTATTTGACAAATATCAATACCATTTGGCATGTCCATGCTTAGTGCAACTTGCCAGCATGTTGAGTTCTTACAGCAATTAGTAACTGTCACTGCATATATTAATTTAATAATATAATGTCAGATATTTGATACTGGCTAGTGGTAAGGGCTTCAGACATATTTTAAAGAAAGATTTTGCCCAGGAAAAATATGCCAATAAGCTTGTAAAATGTATCTTCCTTATTCCTTTCAATTAGCACAAAGCTTGTTCTCTAAAGGATGAGAATTTACATTTATGGCTGGTGAGTGCATGGTGTTGATATATGAAATATTGTCCAAGGCTTATTCCTGTGGTTTAGTTTTAAATTAGGAATGTTTCTAGAGTCTGCCAGTTTGGGGATTGACTTCAGAATTAAATGAAAAGATTGGCTATAATTTAAGGTTTGGGCTAAATTTCACACAATGTCTCCTTTTACAGGTCAAGTTCTAAGTTCTTCATCTTTCTGCTTCTCTGTGATCTTGTTTTCCTTTCTTGCCTTCATGAAAACTTTGGGATTCCGAGAATCTCATTTTATATTGAAAGAAGGCAAGCAGCAACAGGATGAGAGAATAGAGTCTTAAGCCGTACCAGAGAAGGTTTAGGTTGGACATTAGGAAGAATTTCTTCACAGAAAGGGTGATAAAAAGTTGGAATGGACTGTCCAGGGAGGTGGTAGAGTCACTATCCCTGGAGATCTTTAAGAAAAGGCTGAATGTGCCAACTTAGTATCATGGTCTGGTTGATAGAGTGGTGTTTTTTCATAGGTTGGACTTGATAATCTCAGAGGTTGTTCCAGCCTAATTAGTTCTGTGGTTCTGTGAAAATGTCACACATAATTGTTTTGTAAAGCGGCTAAATTGATTTTCTCTTATCTTTTAGACTATCTACTAAATTTTTAGACTATCTCATGTCTACCAAACCCTTCAGAATGTGTGGTTGTTTCTTTGACACATATTCTGACTTTTGGTACCAGCCCTTCAACCTGCGCCATAAATCTGGAATGGTTCAATTTCCTCACTATCCAGAAAGGCTGAGTAGAGTTTCAGATCTGACTTTTGGACCTACAAGCACAGATTTCAAATCCAGACTTGAACCAACCTATTAAAGTCAAAATGGGAGCAATAGGACCAGAATTGGCAATCAGATTCAAGATGTTTTCTCAAGAAATAAATATAGACCATGATCTCATTTAATAGAAACCTATATAGAAATTGTAATTCCTAACTATTAGAATAATAGTTTTAAACTGTCATTTTAACATAATAAAGGCATGTAAATTCTTTTTAAATTACTTGTAAAATATTCTCATCTAGAGGTTTTTTTCTGCTACTGTAAATACTAAAGTCTTACATGAAAATGGAGTTTTATTTGTTCTTGACAACAGATGCTCTCAGAAAATGCCATAGAACATGAAGTTCACAACAAAAGGAATGAAGAGATGTCAGCAATACATTATTAATATATATCTTATAGATATTCATCCAATTGTAAGTAGTAGCAGGCATCAAATGTTCATAGCTGGCCATAGGACAGAAAGCTGAAAATGCACTTCTGGCTCTCATACAGGCAGCAGCACGTAACAGCTTCTGGTGCCTGGCTGGTGGTGTGGAGAGCCACGGTCCGTGATGAAACCATGGTACAGAGGATATCAGCTCTGACATACAGTAGGAGACAGAGAATGCTCAGGAGAGTCTTTGTGTTCAGCACATCCAGCTCTTGCATAACTAGCCTCTCAAGAGGATTGGCTCTGGCTGTACTTGCCTTTTATTAATAGAGATGTCCTCCAATTTATGCTTACTGACAGATTATTTTCTGTTTGATTGATGACACTGACCATGTGCCTTTGTTTCACACCTCTTTTTGTTACATCTGGATGTATTAGCATTTTAGCAACTTGTTGTAGCACCTAAATCCACGCACTATGGTGCAGAAATGACTGCCCTATACTGGTGAAGATGAATCCTAGAAAGATCTCAGTTTTATTCCCAGCTTGTCCAGAGACTGTGTGCTTAGACACAGAAAAGCCTCTGACAACTTAGTTTTTCAGGAGGTTTTGAGAACCTGTAATGTCCATTGAAAGACTGTCATCAATCTTTTTGAAACTGTTGCTTATTTCGAAAGAAGACTTCTGAATTTATGTAGTCATGTCGCCTTGGAGACATTGTCTTGATAGTCTCAGCATTTACTGCAAGAGACTATCTATAAGACTCATGGAGGATGAACGTCAGAATAACATTTCTGAATTTTCAGGCAAGTGGTTTGGGAGTAACCATGAATTTAGCAAGGCTAAATCATGTCTGCCTGAACAGATTGCTTTCCATGATAAATGACTAGATTTTGGGAAAAGGAGAGACTAGAGGATACCATCTACATTTTCTGCAACCAGGTTTTTGACACTTAGTTTCCACAATGCTTTATGTAAAATAGAATGCCACAGTGGGAATTGAAGGCCAGCAGACAGACAAAAACCTGACTGGATGGCTGGTCTCAGGGAGACTTGAAAAAGAGTGCCTAGAACCTGGTAAGACATGGTGCTCATACCATGACATCTTGTTTAACATCTTCCCCTATGGCCAGGGGGAGGGAAGGAATGTTATTTTCTCATGCTGGCTGGTGACACCAAACCACGGTCACTACTGGAGAGCAGGGCTGCCATCCAGAGGAACTGGGTCATGCCGTTGAAATGGACCTTGTGCAGTTCAGCATGGAGCAACGCCAAGCCCTGCTTCTGGGAAATCAGAGCCTCAGGCAGTGAGGCAGTCTAGACATGGCCTGCCTGGGCAGCAGCTCTGCAGAAAAAGCCTTGTGACCCTGGGGGACAGTGAGCTCACCCTGGAGCTAACAGGAGCCACCCTGACACTGCAGGCACAGGAACTACTGAAAATGGCATTTGTTCTCTGATGAGTAGCAGATGGTTTGCATTGGAAAAAGTAGCAGTAATTTACTTATGCTTGCTTAAATGTATATTTATCTTGTCTGTGACTCCAACTGGTAGGAACAAAAAGTATATTTTTCTCTTTTAAACAGAGAAGAAAATAATCTTATTTTCCATTACTGCATATATATGAAAGACATATTTAAGGAAAGCCTCTCTAGGTATGGCTTTGGAAAGGAGACTCTCTAAACAGCAGGCTGAGAGCAGAGTCAGGAGACTGGTGAGGTTCCACTGGCTGGAAGCAGCAGCATCAGTTAAAGAAAGGAAGGAGGAGAGACTGAATGCTGAACTTTGGATAAATTGCTGAACTTTGGGATAAAAGAGAAACAAAAAAGTGATGCAGGTGAGATGACAGATAGCAAGAGAGATTTCAGCTGGATCTAAAAGCATGTAATTGGTTTCTGGCAGAGGGAAAAAGTAAAAGGTCCCTTTTTCCCTTTCCCAGATGCTGGCTTTGCCCTCATTTAGATTGACCATTAGTAGCATTTTGTGCAATTTGTTTATGTTTATTAAAGGAGGAGTTCTCTTAGTAGCTACAAGCCTATTTCGTAACCTTATAATCCTGTGTAGTCGCTGTCTGTAGAGTAGACTCAGTATGTCTGTAAATCTAATTTGTGAACTTTAATGCTGTAATAAGCTATATAGTCCAAGAGCATAGGCTGAATACAATTTGAAACAAAGCATGACTATTTGAAGGTAGAAGTCAGACCCAGCTTTGAAAAATGCCCCATGCTTGTTGAGGGAAACAAAATTCCATTTCTTGCAGGTCTGTAAACAGTGAAGAGCGTTTATTTAAGCAAGGTACTTATTTGGCTTATTTCTACCTTATTCTCTATTAACATCCACTGGAGTCAGGCAAAAGCTCAACGTGAAATGTAGTCTTGAACCATAGCCATCTGCCTTCCTTGGTTAATGAGTATCTACATATGATTGAAGAAATAGAGATATTTAATTTTACAAACCATCTAATTTTAGTTAACTTATTGGAATATAAATTGTCAAAGTATTGCACAGATTTTCTTTATAAGATATGGTTGCCTAGTAAAAGATATTCTCCCTGGGGACTTTGTCTGGATTAGAACAGAGATGTGAGTGTTGCCAGAATGCAATTTAGGTGTCTGGACATTGGCAAACATGCTGTCAGAGCACAGCTAGCTGACAGTCCAGAAAGCATGAAGGTAATGCAATATTTTCCACAGTAGCCAGATTTTGCTTCCAGAGTAACAAGTTTAAAGTAACTCCTACAATTTCATACTTAACGGAGATTTGCTATTCTGGGTGCTACTATTTTGCAAAGAGAATAGAAGATAGTGAAAATAAAATTCAGTGCAACTTTTCTCTTTTAATAACTGCATTTTGAAATTAATAGGTATAAACAAAAATGTCCAAGTCTGACTGAGGGACAAACTCTACCTGGAATATACTGGAAGAAGTAGAGGAGAAATTTAAAGATATGAAATTTCTACATGTATGAGGTTTCCAAACAAGCTTCATCACAAGACTGTAAATCTGCATACCTTGAGCTTGTACTGACAAGGAGGGCTGTATTTGCCTCTGTTTTACTAAAAGTAAGCTAAAGCAATTTTGATTAACGAAGGCTGTGAAGTGTCACAGAGTTAATGGCATCCTGAAAGGCAGGGCATATCAGTTAGATTTAACTCCTCTGTGGAAAGTAGTTCATAAATAAAATCTCAAGATCTCCTGACAAAACATTTTCTAAGAAATGTAAAATTATAGGTGTATGCTTGACAGTAAAATTTATACTAGAAGCAGTAAAAAGAACTTTATTAACATAAACAAGTCAAGTGTCCTAATCCCTTTCAGAACTCCTATGCTTCTCTATAAGATGAACTCTGGAAAAGAGAGTTATCTTGCATATAATTTAGTCTTGGAAGAGACCCTTGACAGCATCTTTTCGAACAATACTTTCTCTCAAAAGGTATTAAAAGGATTTGTGACACCTCTCCTCATGGAATGGAATTATGGCAAAGGCTGAATTTTGCTGTAGTTCTGTAGGAAAAAGGCAATGGAAATATGTATGGAGAGAGTTAATTTTTAAGGCTAACATAGATTCTCAATTATTTATCACATTTCATGAAATTTGAAGGGCATTAAATGAAGGCAGGAGTACTGGCTCCTGTGTCAGGTTACTGTCTGACACCCAAATAACAGAGAGAGACCACTTCTTCATGTCTTTGCCACCACACATTGTATGCCTGGTGAAAACTGTCAATAATTGCTGGGTTTTTTTCCTTCCTGAATGCTCATAGCCTACTTTAAACAGTCCTGGTAGTACAGAATCAATATCTTAGCGCCAGTAGCCACGGCAAAACTGTTATCATTATTGTGTTTACCCTGGATCAGGTTACACTTTTTCCTCCTAAAGCCACTAAAAGTTCCAGCAAGCAAACACAGCATCTCCTTGGCAAGTTCTATCTGCCTTCTACAAGTATCCAACATCTTTCAGCTTTTTCCCCTCCTAGGAGGATGCTATGGCTAAGAAATATATTGAGAGAAGAGCAGGCAATGAGGGAAATATTGCCTAGTCTTTAAATAAATGACACCAGGACACTAATTCAAAACACCACTGATTATTGAATTCGCACCCTGACCTGCTGAAACTGGAGGGAATAAAACACCAGTAGGAGAAATGGACCATGAAAAACTTTGGGTTTACTGTGATTGTAAACAATATACCCTTCCCAGGCTTCTCTTCTCAGACAAAGCAGACACACAAGGTTGTGCTCAGAATGTCAGACAGAAACATTAAAAGGTATGATTTTATATAGACACATTTATTCTACCCTTTAATTAATCAACTGAATACCTTATTTTTTACTTCAACTCATTCACTATTTCTCACTTTGTTGTGTCATTAAATATGACATTTCCACATTTGGAAAAAAATGTCAAGCTATAACTCCAAATGCATTGAACCACTTCTACTAAATAGAAATCATGATTGACAGCCTGAGTCCCAAAAGGAGTAATTTGCAGTAAATAAGAAATACGTAGCATTCATTACTGGCTTTAAAATATTTGGGGGAAAAAAAATGAAGGGAAACTATTTTTTAAATTTGTTTCTGCTTCATGAATTGTTAATCACATCTCTATTACTCAACATATGCTTTTTTATTTTTTTCAATTACTTTTTAACCTCGCATTTCACATTATGGCCACCACAGAAAAAAAGATAAAGCAACTAATTTACCACATCTTGGCTCAAGTAAAAAAACCATCTCACTTACAAAAGCAAATATTGTATTAATCACTTCTCTGCTCGTAAAGATTTATTAATAGTATTATTTTTGAGTGCAGAGTCAGTGGGCAGGTTAAGAGTGTGACAACTAAGAAATTTTAGTAAAGAAGAGAGTTTACTACAGTCACTTCTAGTTCACAGCCATTACAACTCTTGCTGTAAGACATTTATTAATGGAACATTTGGGGTTCTTCTGTTATTATTTGTTAATAAGCAAGAGGGAAAACAACTCTGAGATAAATATCAGTAAAAATAATTTTTTTCAATGGTTGATCAAGATTTGAGCCTAGATTTTTCAGGTTCAGATAACTTCTTTTATTCCATAAATCCCTGGTAAATCTAGGGAGTAATGTATTCTTCAGACTAGCACCTTTAAATGTGGGAGCTGGTCTTCCTTTGGTAATAATGAAAGGCTAGAATTATGGGTCAAGTTCACTGCTAGTAAAAAAGCCCCATACAAGGGAATATTGCCATGTAGAACTTTTTTTGTTTAACAGTAGAATTTTAATTAAACTGGTTTAGATTGTCAAGTCCTTTAAGAAGAGATAGCCAGGAATTGTCAGTTCATTAAAACTGTCATGGAAAGGTTTTTCTCTACCATTTGAAATCTTGGTTTCTGAAAACCAGGGTCATATGTATAAAGCCGTTATAAAGAGTTGAATTTTAAAAAAAAATCAATAGCTTTTGTCAGTATTTGGAAGAGACTAAACATTTTAAAATTATATCAAACATTTTCAAAGAAAAAGCTGTTTTGATATAATAATAACATACATTGCTTTAGAAAATAGAATTCAATATCAAGGATGTTTTTTTCCCCTTTCATTTTTACATCAGAAAACTGTCAAAGAGCAGGTTTTTTCACAGGGAAGTTTCTATTCTGATGATTTGATGAGTTTTTTAAACTATGATTGCCTGGAAAATTCCTCATCAGTTCCACAGCTGACACTGCAGCTAATGACTGAATTGTGTCACTTAGGCAAAGCTTCCCACTGTGATCCTTTGAGGGGAGCACAAGTTGCTCCACCAGGCAGCCGTGCCTCAGTGAGGTGCTGGAGTGTGGAGTGACGGCCACATCTCCTCCCTTTGCTCTTTGTGCCTTGGGGCTATGCAGAGCTGCAAGAAGTATCTATACCATAACCACATTCATGTGGACTTTTTCACCCACTCCGGGGTCCTGGCTGTCACTACCGAGCAGATCTAGTGACGTACTTTGTCACATGCTCCAAGGCTTCTTTGCAGTGTCACTGAAGAAATATCACATTACCAAGCAATAACACACAGGCAACCAAGATCCTGTGCTTACAGCATTTCTCTTATTTACATTAATGCTATTTTAGTTGTAGCTAAGCTCCACCAGGAATTCATTTTGAGCATTAATTTATCCTTTTTTTTTTTCTGTAGTCAATGTACATGAGCACTTGAATTCCCTGTTTCTTCTCAATAATGTGGGTCCTGCAATACTTAGTGAAAAATAAATTAAATTGTGCCCCTTAATCCCAGTAGGTAACTCTTATAAATATAATAATAGAAGAAACTCGTATTTCTATTGAGATACAAGGTAGAAAGTATTCAAGATACAAAATTGTTCTGAAATTTACTAAGATATTTAGACAAATTTTACAGATTCACAGGTTTAAGTTATCAGCCTCCTAAATTTTGGGGCAACTGCATTGAAAGAGACCAGTTTATGACTCTTTTCCATATGTTGTCAAATAAACAATCTCTCCACCTTTGCATAGGAATATCTGTGCTGGTGTACGCTCAACTACAATAAATGCAATATTTATCATAGCATTACAGAGTAATTCTGGTGGCTGTAGGTATGAAGAAATCTATTCTGTTGAAAGGAGAAATTGTGAGTACAGTATAAAAGATGTTCAGGAAGAAACGAATGTCACTGTAAACACCACTTTCAAGATTATGTATTGTGTGATCTTGTTCAGACATGTGAAAAGACAGGAATAAATGCAACCATTATAATCTACTGAATAACATATCTCTCCTAAAAGTTTTGTATTAATCATGTAGTCCTTAGAAATTCTGGTAACAATCTTTTTCTTTTTCATTATATATATTTTTATATTAAGTATCACTGACAAACATTATTTAGATAGAAATCTAATGTCATTTCTCTGAATTACATAAAACTAAATAGAATGTAGGAGGACATATTCTGAATCTGAAGTATTTGTTCTACATGAAATTTTCTGTAGCTCAGTGCAGTATTTCCGAAGACTGGGATACCTATTTTATGCTTCTGGATTCCAAACAAAAATATATGTCATTATTTTATAAAGGAAATATTTAACAGCAATGCAGTTGCCACTTCTAACATTACCCTAGGTAACAATTGTAAATTGGTAGAGACATTATTTAAGAAATCTATATCTTTTAAAGTTATCACATAATTCTAAACAGTAAAAGGGCAGTCATTGACCAGTGGGATTAGCAATGCATCTCTTGAGATTGTTCATAGATTAGTTAAGAAAAGTTTTCACTGAATTTGGGATAGTAAGACAAACCTCGCTCACTCACTGAGTGGACACAGCAGCATGATCAAAATGGGCTATTTCAGCCTCTTAAAATTCAATGTAGACATTGCCTTAAAGTCAAGATTAGAAACAATATGCTTCCATCTTCTGAGTATGCATTTAGAACTCTATGTCCCTAACAGAAGAATTTTGCTTTTCAAATATAAGCCTAATATGGAATGGTTTCACTGTCTTTCTGCTGAAGTCAGTTTGAAAAATTAAACAGTTTTTTTGTTGTTGCTGTAGTATCTTGAAGTAGAAATGATGAAATATAGTCTTAATTTTTACTTAACCCATACATTAGAAAAAAAGAGCAGTATCTGACATTATTTTTTAAAAAATCCTTTATCTCTGAAACTTGACATTTTTTCTTCATGTTTTAAAATAAAAATGATTTATGTTGAAGAATAAATGCAATCAGTTCTCTGAATGGAATTATTTGGCCCTCATTTTCTCCCACCTTTACTCTCATACATCTTTTCAGTCTCATGTCTTATAATTGTCCATAATTTTTTTTTTAAATAGAAAAATGCTATAAGTATGTTGAAAAGCCCTAGAGTATTGATAATCCTTCAAAAATTGTGTCTTTCTTGTGGAAATGTCTATTTTCCCACCTAGACTATCATGAATGGACTTCCACAGAGAAGCTGAAATTTCTGGCTCCCTCTGATGGCCCGCTTTGGAATGATGTATTCATAACTACCCCTTCAGATACAATATTCCATTTAAATTTGTTCCTAGGTCATTCTTGGATATGAATAGTATGGCCCCATTCCTTTACTTCCTTTCTCTTTTTTTGAGAGAGATTATGGAGACACTTTTCAACTTTGGTATATGACTTACCAGCCAGCCACTAGCTTCTAATACTTTATGTTCTTAAAATTGCAAATTGGCATTCTAGGGCTTTCTCCTTCCAGGTTTCCATAGCAACTCTTGTAGAGCTTATTCATTAGAAAGAGTTCTGTTTAATTGATCTCCTAATGTATTGCTTAATAGTAACTGTTAAGCAGTCTTTTGTTTCCAGGTCATATTTAGGGTTCACATATTTGCATAAAAGCATTTCATTAGCTGAAACCAATCATTATTAGTAATTTTCTTTTTTAAGTTTAAAATAACTAAACCGTCATTGAGATTTTCTGAATAGCAAATATTTACATCTTGCTGAATGGGTTTTCTCTGTGAGCCTGGGTGCTTTGTTTCTCTGAGCAGCAAGAAAATTACAGAGCTTCAAAATGTTAATCAGGGAAGACAAAAAGAAAGCGCCTTTTTTTACAATTGAAATGAAAATGCACAGTGATGATAACCATAGGCCACAGGCAATATTTGATGACGAAGTTGTAATGGATAAATATCCTTTAAAAATCACAGTAATGCACTGCCCAACTTGAATACATTGGGATTTTTTTCTATTATGCATAACAATGATTTTCTGACAGTTTAGGCTATGAAAGTTTAAAAGCTCAAACAAATCCTTTTTTCTTCCAAATTGATGCTGTCCAAAACCCTTTCCACTTAGAGTAGTTCTTATGATTAATATTTTTATGGTCAAATATATTTATTCATTTGGTTCTGCAACTGCAGAATTTTTTGCGGTTTTCAGCTGGTTTTCAGCCTACTGGGGTACATGAATGTCAAACAATTCACCTGGAGTCATATGATGAATTTTAGTCTTGAAAATAGAAAAACTGTGTTCACCAGGAACTTTCTGGATAATAACAGCAATGAAAAAAAAAAAAAAAAGTTTTGAGTAACTTTAACACCTTGAAAAATAGAGCTAGCCTATAAACCTTACTCAAATATAAATGAAAAGTATAAAACATATGGCTAAATTAATGCTATACATACTATGGATCTGGCTATGAATTCACACTAATTTATTACAAATTCTATATTCATATTCTAAAATAACATTTTTAATTTTCTTCAAATATTTTTTCTGTTTTTGTCGGATTTATTTTTCCCTCTAGTGCTTGGAACTTGTAGTTTTTAAGATTTGTTCACAAACATAACAGTCTTAAGTCTTATTCTTTTACCCTTTCATCTCTTTGAAACTGAAATCTTTAATTTTCAAGCACAGAACTTCAAGACCTATGAAAACAAGATATGGGGGATGATTTCTGATGAATTCCCAAGATTCGCAAGACATAAATTTCCTTTGGATCTCAAAACATTCATAAGCAGTCATCCCTCTGAGTAGCCCAATGTTGTATGAATAGCTTGAACAAAACCCATAATGTTGGGAAAATAATTAAAGGTGGTAAATAGTTAAAATGAAAGGGAAGGTATTGTCATTAAACTTCTATTTCCTAATGAAATACTGATAGAAATTGCCATTGTTATTGCTTGTATCCTGATATTATTGTGAAGGTATCCAGAAGCAGGGGAAATGTCATTTAATATTCTTGATAAAACATAATCTGAACTTAGTTCCTGACTCATGACTTCATGTTTTCGGCTTTACTGAAACAACACTCACGAGTGCTTCATACCTCGTGATTACTTTAAAATAGGTAAGAAGCACCTCCAAAAGAAAAATTACTTGATTGAGCTTTCCAGGAGCTCCAAATATCTGGCTCCATTTTCCATTCATTTTTTGACATTTTTTAAAATGTTGGTATGAAGAAAAGCTGTGCCAAAAATATTCCTGAGAAGCTTGTTTATTATTATATGTAACATAAGGTAGAGTAAGTATGAACCTCATGAAATTTCAAGATTGGCAACAATCTCTTGCCTACAGCAAGGAAATAATCTATGGTCTCAAATACTATTCATTTCAAGGGATTTATTTGCTCTGTGAAGCTCAGCAAACTACTTCCACTTTGGTTTTTTGACCCTACTGAAGTCCACTGACTGTACTAGCCAGGACTCTCTGACTGTAACAGGAGTTAAATGACTGGCTCACATATAATATTGTACACGAGGGTAGTTACGTGTAGGTGAGAACTGAGTCTCTTGGACTATGAATCTATAGAACAAGAGTTTCAAAGGGAATATGAAGTCTTATCCATAATGGTAGTTGCTCAATAGTTCCTATGAAGTTACCTAGAACTTGATTTTCAGTTATAAGCTCTCAAACACATTGTCACTTCTTGCACATCAAGAGCCGTTCTTACTGCAAAAAAATTTTTATTTTATTACTTTTCATTTCATGCAAATGCCTAGGGGCCATCCATAAAAAAAAAAGTAGGGATTTCAGTTGCATACCTAAAACTGTAGAATACCTTGCAAAATGTATTAGAGTATTTGCTCTCAATTTGGCCAGACATAATTTCAAACACTTTTGCTACTCTTTTTTCCTTTGTGTCACATAAAAGATAAAGGTGAAAAACATGCAAAAACTTCAAGGAAATTGTTCCTTTTTTTTATTGATGGCCCCTGTGGTTATTTTTTAGAACATTTTTCTAATTAATACCTTAATTGCATTGCTGGCAGATTATGCAGTTTTTACTAATCAATAAAACAATGATCCTCATAATGAGATTATACGAGAGACAACTAATCATTGTCTCGTCATCAATCTTGGACATTGCTTCCCATTATTAAAATTCACAGTACTGAGTTGGTTCCTTAATAATATTTTACAACTCCAGTGTATGTTACAGCATAGATGTTTTCACTATTGACTGTGGTTTAATTTCCTTGCTAGCTGTAGCATTCTGAGTGGGATTTTTTATGCAGGTTGTAGTAAATCAGTATGAACAACGTCCACCACAGTTACTTACTGGGTTTCCCCACAAAGGCTACAAATGTTTGGAGCTAGAATCATGTCCTGTTAGGGATCCCAGGCTGGGGTTGAAAGACAGAAGGGTGTTGTCTACTTAATTGTTTGCAGCAAATACCCATGCAATATGGTGCAGATGCCCTCAATTGAGACCTGAGATGGCCAACCTTACAGAAAGTCAAGCTGTGCATGCCCATCCAGCAACAGCCAACGCAGCAGGGGCTGTGTGCTTTAAACCAACCTGAACTGGGTATTCTCCACACAGTCCTAGAAGAACCAGGAATTCTGGGTGTGTGAGGGCTCCTGGAGTGTGCCTGGCATAACCGCTGTGTGGAGAAGCCCTACAGCCTGCAGCCAACAGCTTGGGCCACCATGTCTGCTCCCAGCCTTCTCTCCTTGCTCATGCCAGCCATGGAGCAGGGAGGTTGAGTCAATCATTAACATCAAATCTACCTGTGACTAAGAGCGTGTTTTTATCTGTGCCCATTTAATCATACACTGTCACTTTCATCTCAGACTGTGACAGCCTAGCAGCTGAAGCATGCTGAGAAGATAATCTTCCTTACAAAGACAAAAGCACTCCAATGTGATATATACTCATCTAAGGGCAATAGACATAAAGGACATAACTTTTTCTTTTACCTCCACTCTTCCTGCACCTCAGTAGACAAATATGCCCTGCCAGAAAAATATGTTTCTGACATTCCTGTAAAGGTAATCAAAGGGAGAAGGACTCCGCTCAGGAGAAAGGTGGCTTCTTGACCAAGACCTGTTTGGGAAGTTGACAGTGTGGACAGCTTAAACATAGAGTCGTAGTGAAAGCAAACCAATGAAGTGCATTGCTGTTTACATTGGACAGATCTCATGCTCCTACATTTTCATTATGTTTTACAATGAAACTTGCTCCCTGGAAGCCAAATCTTAAAGCTGACAGGTAGATGTTTTAAAAGGATAACATTCACAATCATTAAAGCAATAAGTGACAGTATTCAAAATCTTAATGAGCTTAAAAGCATGGTTATTTCTAAGAAATGAAAAATAACATCAAAAATAGGTAAGCAAAATCTGTGTATTCTAGTTTACCATATTAATTTATTTTAAGTAAAGGTTTTTTTTCCACCTTTTTTGATAAGAAAGGAAGTCTACAGAAAGCATTAAGTAAAAGCAAAATTATTGCAAATTCTATGACATACTAAGATCATAGCATAATTATCTGATTTAAATAAAACATTGATGCTTCCAAATACTGCACAGACATAAAACCCCCAGTGCTGCATGTTTGCATGCACCCTCTTTTTATGCTTTAAGCAAAGCAGTTCATGAAATATTAATAAATATAACCAGGTCTCCTATTACTCCTTAAATCGCATTGTCACCGCTCAAAAGCCCAAATTAAGTATAAATGAAAAACTGGCTTATCCGCTTCCAGGGTCTCAAGTGCTTCCAGTCTGCTCACAACTTCCAATTTACCAGTCTCACCTGATAAGTTCTCATCTGATCCTCTGTCCTCTTGTCTTGCCCATTTTCCTCAATATTAAAATCCCTGTTGTAAAACACACTTAAGGTCACAGAGGATTAGAATTAAAGAAGTGTTTTTCCATACCTTCCCAGGATTTCTCTCTTCTTTCATAGCAAATTAACTGTTTATTGGGGTTTTTTCCCACTCTATCTCAGTTGGTTTGGGATATCTTCCTGATTTATTTTTTATGGTCTGTATGTTTAAGTAAGGTAAACAAGTAAGATAATCACTGTCCTACTCTAGGTGAGAAGAATCCTGTGTCTTCTTCGTCCCTGGAATCAGTAAGGACCTCGTGTTGTGAGCTTGACCATAAGTCCACTGTGCATCAAGGAGTTAGTGACAGATGTAAAGCTATTCCCTTCTCATAGGCTAAACACTAATAAAAACATGATTAAATGCCATCTTACAGACTCTTAGGCACCTTTTTTAGTAGCATCATAATGCACCAGCATGCTCTGGTTAAAAATACATTTTACACAATAAAAAGAAGTGATAAATAAAAGAAAATTCCAATTGTCCTTGAAAAAAAATTTGTGTCAGAAAAGACTTGAATCCTTGGGGTTCAGACAACTTTGCCTGTCTGATGACAAGAAGAAAACCTATACTTTCACTTTTATCAAGACTCCATAAAGCATCTTGGATAAGTAGCTTGGACTGAATTACCCAAATATTAGAAGAAGCACCTCTATAAATAGACCATTTTAAACTAAAAGCGCTCATGTTTCAATATTTCTCAGAGATAAGATCTAATATTCAGTCCAGGTGGAATACAATTGTGATCCGCTTTGGTGGCTAAATGAAAAATCTTTGTCTCTGTGAAACTGGAAAAGATACACCCATTGGTTTCCAGGAATTGAGAGCCCATGACAAATCAATGACAGAAATCAGTTCCTGCAAACATACAGTGGTAACAGAAGTCATTGAGGTCATTGTACCAACCTAAGAAAAAGGTTGAAAACCATCTGTTAAATATATGAAGAAAACATGGAAATACACTTCCTTACATGAAAGGAACATTCCTGTGACCAATTTAGAAGTAAGTTGCAGCTGAAAAAAAAGTGGTATCTTACACATACAGAGGGATATTTCATTTCTGTCCTTACCATTTGGAACACCATTCTCTAAACTTGTATTTTTGAATTAAAAGTGTCACTCTATTGGAAAGCTAATGGGCTGACATTTCACACAAGGGCAAGAAAAGTAAGAAGTGGGGTTAAAACTTGCATTATCTTTCTTATAAGTGAGAATAGATTTGGAACTAGAAAATAATTATTCAAAATGTAAAAAACATGTGTAAAAACACTCCATTGATGGGTAGCTACTAAAACATCTTTTAAAGAGAGTTCTACTTCAATAATTTTTTTCCGCTATAAATAATAAAAACAAATTTTCTGAGACTGGATCTTATTCTTCTCTAGGTGAGAACATTTCCAGGTGAAAACATTTCCTTTTCTTTAGTGATGAATTTCTGGCCAGTGAGGTCATGTCATCAGCTTAACTCGACAAAGTCCATGTACTGGGCATCTAAAGAAAGATGAGGGTCCTGTCAGGAAGACATAAACAAAACCTGAAGTTATTTCAAAGTCAGGGGAAGTCTGATAGGGTGCTGAGAAAAGACAGAGAAATTAGTATAATAATTCAGGATTAGGTAGGATGAGATCTTTCTTTCCTAGCAAAACTAACAATCTTTCAAATGTGATTAGAATAAATTATTTTATTTCAAGTTTTAACTTATAGACTCTACTTGTGTCCATGAGCCAGTCAACTAAATATGTTTGGGTTGATTGTAGGAAAACAGATTGATGATGGCTAGCCATACATACAATTTTATATAAATAAGAATTCAGAGTGTAACTACCTAGTGTTTACAGATTTGCAAATGTATCCTAGAAGATACTGTTCATATGAACTGTTTTCCCCCTCCCTTTTTCTTAAAGTTTATATGAAGTTTACCCAATATTTTTCTTAAATTTCATGAGCTTGTCTTATGTTGGTCTAAGAAAACTATTCTCCTTAACAAATAAAAATGAAAAAGTAAAAATGAGAAAATATGTTCCAGAAAAAAACCCCATTTGTTTAAAAATAGTAAAAAACTCACACAAATTTAATGAACAGCAAAAACAAAAGCAGAAATTGCAACATCCTGGTTGGGTTATTTACACAAAACGGCTACATATTTTATACAGTATAAATGCTGACATCTCTACACAATTTTAATAATCTATTTTGTGTTTGAATTGAATTTTGAATAATCTTTGAACAAAGTTGTACTAGCTTCAATTTTGAAAATACAAGAGTTCTGAAAATCTGGATGTGCCCTCAGTTTTTCAAGGGAAAAGGAAGGTCTTTAAAAATCCTGTGAATTATTTTCTCTGCTTTAAATATGCTTCCTGTTTTTTGTTGGGTTTCTCTTAGTTTGATCACTTAATTTGATTTTCAAATTATTCTATATTTTTAATGCAGAAACACAGAGTAGTCAAATACACAGTTTCACATTGGAAAATCTTTGGTGAATTGTATGACTTGAGATATTTGAGAAGGAGACATACACAATACAAAAATAAAAACATCATTTTGTAAAGTATAAAAAATACAGAAATAATTCACAGTGTAGAGCTCTTTCTACAGTTTTAGAGTGGCCTCCAAAAAATTTTTTTCATCATGGCTATTTAAATCCCAAAAGAGGGTAATAGCACACTTCTCTTTAAAAATTTATTTTTAAAAGCATTTTTAATTCATAGTACTTTCAGAGATGTATTCAAATAACATGAGGTTTTAATTTGCAACATTTTTCCTATGTCAACATAAAGCAAATACTTAATGAATTATTGTATATAGTTATGACTCAGAATTTAGCACTTGAATATGCTCTCTCACACATAATTTCTTTAAAAAAACAAGAAAATAATGTTATTTCTTTCTACCTGCAGTGTATTCTGATGAAAACTCATACAGGAAAATGTACTTTTATCAGGCATCTGTCTTCTTAGACTTAAGTTAAAATAGTTTAAGGTTTCCACTTATGGCTACATAACGATGAAACAGTCAAAGTGAAAAGTTCTAACCTCCTTCTTTACCCATTCATAATTTATGCTACTTTTCCAAACATATGTTTTTCATGGAGCAATGTGTTTAAGAAATAGACTGTTTGTGTAGAAAGTGCTCCACAGTGAAATGACCTGATAAAAAGGCCTAAAAATGTCTAGTTATGTGGCAATTTATTCATATTACTGCATAAGGTGGATTAAGAAAAGAAACAAAAATAATAAATACGGGCAAGAGTTATATGACAGATAAGATGACTGTATGATTAAACATTAAACTGTTACTAGGAATGTCATCAAGAGAGTGCAAATTCCTCTACCACAGATTGCATTCACTCGCCATTGAAAAACACATCTGAAGTAATTGGGAGATTTGGCAAGAGCAAACATCCATTGCTGTTTTTCATTTAAAAAAAATAAAGACTGGGAACAGATGCAAAGATATATGAAAAAGCCATGTACAGAAACATTACTTAGTAGTGGCCTCCCTGAGTGAGTCCACCACTAGTGGAGAATTATGAAGAAATAAAAACAGGAAGAAGGCAAGCAAAGAACAAAAAAATTGAAATTCATTACCATCTCATTTTCTTCTAATATAGGTTAAATTTCTGTCATCACATTTATGGTTTTTCATGGACCATTCATCCATTATTTTGTCTAATTACTTTCTAAGCCCTTTATGAAAAGTTTTGGAATTAATTGCAGATTATTTTAATATGTTCCGTGATACAACATTTGAGTTCATGAAAAACTTGTAGTTTTAAAATTATTTGCTTGGAAAATCCAATATCAGTATTGCTGTTTCTCTCTTACAGGAAATAGAAGCATAGTCTGGCCTCAAGGCTATATCTCTCTCTGCTGTTTTCTCAGTTCTGTATTTTCCCAGCTTGAGGAGATTTATACTTACCCTTTCCGTATCTTGAAGCAGCCATTGACCTTTGATGAACTAGTCACCCTCCCTTGGAACAAATTCTGGATTTGCTTTGAGATTGTGGGAAAAGATCCACATGAAATTGTCAATCTCTTGCAAATTCATTAGCATTGATTTATTTTATAATTAGACTAAGAAATTAAGTAAGTTTGCAAAGTACTTTTTTTTCCACAAAAGATTTATTTTCCCTTTGCTGCTATAATCAGTATAAAATTCTCATTTGTCTGTATAGACTTCCCTATGCATTTGCTAGCCTAATTTTTATGTAACTTCTGATAATGGTAGCTGTATAGGACTCAGAATTTTTAGTGAGTATACCTTAAACCCTGTCTTAACAGTCCTCTGGAAAATGTTCACTGCAGTGGATATCTATCTTTTGCACCTTAGTTTTTACTCCATAGTCAGTATTTTCTAAAACTCATAGTGAGAATTTGTCATTATTCATTCAATGGCCCTGTTGTCAAACTGAAACTTGCATCTTGCAGTTAGAGTCACAAGATTCCTCCCTAAGAAGGAACTTAAAGTAATTGGTATCAAATACATTTATATTCTTTTGAGAGATATTTTTTGGAATGAATGTCCACCCACCTACTCATCATCCTTTTTGAGTTGTGTGACCCACACTGGACATAAAACAGAATGGAGTTCTGGAGTGTGTTATAAATATCATGTTCAGCTGACATAATTAATAGGAGTCCTGACAAGAAGGCAAAAATTTCAGGTCCACACAAGAATTTTGTAATAATGAAAAGGGCAAAGAGGCAGGAAATTAGTAACAAAAAGAAAGGCAGAAAGTATTTTTTTCCTTTTTTTCAACAGCAGGATCTATGCAGTGAAGAAGGTGAGAAAAATTTTCTACATGCTTGATATGAATAGAAAATATTTGTGCTAGTGATGTTGAGAACAATACAACTTTATGTATAAAATTTGCCCACTTAGTTCTGTCAAAGCTGATATCTGTGAAGATTATCTGATACTAATACTGAGAGTGAACAAAATGTTTCTAGCCAAATAACTCAGTAGAAAACTGAACAAAAACCAGAAGCCTTGAAAACATGCTTTACAAAACAAATAATATTATTACATTGGCTTCAGTATTCTGCAATCTTTGACTCCTTGAGATTAATTTTAAAAAATCTCTTGTTGGGTTGTTTTTTTTTGCATCTTTATCATTTTAAATGACAATGTTAATAAATGTCCAATCACATTCAGCAGATTAACAGCAGAGCAAAATGTAGAACCAGCACAACCCAGTTTCCTACCTCAATAAAAAAGGCACAAACTGAATAGGAAGAGTAGCTTCAATAGTCTACAAATGAACATCTTCATTAACCTCACAAAAATGAAGAAATTCTTTGAGTGCATGCACAGTCTAACTAATTATTTTTTGTTTTATTCCTCCCAAATAGGACTCAATTCTACAGTGATTTCATTTGTCCACTGACACTGATGGGGTATAAGACCTTTCAGTCCAAACAGAGATATCACAGTTTGGCCATAGACATTAAATAATGTACTCTATATATGAAGTAATAACTATCTACATTTAAACACATATTCATGGAATATTCCATGTATATACTTCAACACTGAAAGTGCGTCTGCCTATCTCTAACATAAAGCTCATTCTAAACACTAAATGAGAATCAAAACACTCTTAGTGATATATATATATTTAGAACACAGAGTTGCAGCTTGAAAGGAGTAAATTGCAGCTACAGATGCTGGAAAACCTCTTGTAAGACAATGTAATCTGTTGGGAAACTTGTGACAACCTAGATATTTTCTCTCAATGTTCAGATCTTGGTTGACCTCAGCATCTGAAATGGTATGAGCAGCAGTCTGTGATCTCAGCCTTAGGCTTTTTTAATCAGCATGATGAAGGTAATTTAACTGCTTTACACATTCTTTGAGTGCTTATTAATTGTGGAGGAGACATTATGACTTTTTGTGTTTTGTCCTCATACTGTGGATCAGTAAAAAAGTATAGCCTTTATTCTTATTCTCAGTAAAAATACTAAGATACAGCTAAAGTAGTTTCTATGCATTTTGAATAACACAACAGGTAACATAAATTTTGTTCAGGTAAATCCATTTTCTTTAAAACAAAGTCTTATATTCGACCTCTTGTATTTTTTCTATGACCTTCACAATCAAAGTTAATGATATTTATTATTTTGAACATGTTATACTGGCAATTTGCCTACTTTTTGCCTAAATTGCTACCTTGGAAGGATGCCCTGAACATGGCTGACAGGATTCTGTACAGGAAAGAGTGACATTCTAGTTTATGGACATAATTATAGAATCATAGAATGTGCTGAGATGGAAGTGACCCATTAGGATCATCGAGTCCGACTCCTGACTCTGCACAGAACACCTCCAGAATCACAGAGATTCTCACAGAATCTCACAGAGTGCCTGAGAGTGTTGTTAGAATGCTTCTTGGACTTAAATAATCTTGGTGCTGTGATGAGTGTGATCCTCAGTGGACAAAGGACAAATTCCCAAATTTCAGCAGCACCTACTGCAGTGTAACCCTCTGAGTTAAAAGTGGCAGCCTAGTCACTGGTCTCCAGCCCAAAAGGCCCTTTTCCCTTTGCTCATAAATCCTATTAAGGATTTAAAACCATCCAATTAAGCATTTTCCTTTTTTTCTTTTTTCTTTTTTTTTTTTTTTGACATGTTGAATAACAAGGGGAAGTTCCATGCCATTCTAGTTTTCAATTTTACCTTTATTTCACTGTCCCTAGAATTAGCCATCTAACACAAGACCTCATCTAATTAGCTTTCATATAAACTTCATTCTTTATCTTTCTGGTCTAGCACCCCATTTGAGCACTTTCTTGGTTCTACAGGGAATGAGGTTAGGAGGGAATCATGGAATCATAGAATCAAAGAATNAATGCCCCTGACCTTTTGCCTTCCTTTGGACACTCATAACTCTACATCTTTCTTATATTGTGGCACCCAAACCTGCCCCCAGCACTGGAGGTGAGGCTGCCCCAGTGCAGAGCAGAGGGGACAATCCCCTCCCTTGCCCAGCTGCCCATGCTGTCCCTGATATCCCCAGGACAGGCTTGGCCCTCCTGGCTGCCAGGGCACTGCTGGCTCATGTTCCACTTGCCATTGACCAGAACCCCCAGGGCCCTTTCCATGGCACTGCTCTGCAGCCTCTCATTCCCCAGTCTGCCTCTACATAAAAGACAATTTTTGAAGTAGTGTCCTTGGAGGGATCATTAACCACATTGTAATATTAAACAGTCTTAATAAAGAGACCATAGTTACACATGGGTAAATCTGGAGTATTGTTCTAAGGACACAGAGCTAGAATTACAGAGCTGATGTCTGACGTTATTACATACAAACTTTTACAATTCTATGCAATGAGATTGGGTGAAATAAATTACACCTATTCCATTTTTTTCGTGTTTTTACACATTTCTTTCAGTTCTTTTCAGTGCATGGCATCTAGCCAGATAATTCCTCACAATTTGTGCTGTACAGGGAGGTATCTGAGACAACTTTTCCTGCAGAAGGTCTAAGGCAAGTAGTAACTATGAAATTTCTCAGTTTAAGACACAGGAACACACTGACAGCAGTCAAGAGATTCTTTGTCAGGTAAATGTCTTGAACTTCTTCTTCTACTCTGGTTCTCATTCTCTGATTCTTTTAGTTTCACATTCAGCAGCTGGTACCTTTCATTCCACAGCTAAGTTACCAACTATTTAACAATCTTGCAGTCTATCAATTGTGTAGTCATTCCTTCTGCCTGCCGATTTTATTTAACATCCCAGAGGTCTCCAGGCTACCCTGTGCCTATGGAGCCATAAGAAACCTATCTGCCAACAGGTATAAAACTAACACACAGGAATGTTTTAAAAATCTACAGATATAACGATTCAAGAGTCAAATTAAACTCCAGTATGGAGAACCATATTAACCACTGACTGCACTGGGAACTGCACCTATTTATGATAGGTCTGGATACTACTGCATGTGTTTTAGAAATGTGTTTGAAAACTCTGGAGATTCTTTCCTCCTTTAATATTGAAAAATTTCATTTAAATGGTATGTGTTCAAGGAGCTTAACTTAGAAAAATAATTATTAATTTTAAAATTATTAGCTCTAATAATTTTGATACTTTCATATGAGAATATGTTCACATGAAATAATAATTCATCACCCTTTCACTTGGCTAGACAGGGATATGCATACTGAGTAGCAGCATCCTTTCACTCACAGTTAAGATGGTGGCACCTCAATATTGACAGTTGATGACCTTTTCCAGTTCTAGCCATCAGTCTAGACCATTGTGAGGCATCTAGGGTAAAAGATTAAGCTTTATCATCTTGCACTGGCCGTCCCAAGCCAATGACTATGGCTCCACTCCCAGCAGAGCACACAGTTCACTGGTGCCAGGGCTGTACGGAAATAAGATATAAAGTAGATTTCAGTTAAAGAGAATGTCCATGAAACAGACAGTAGAGAACAGTTAACTCATTCAGCTTAATTATTTTTGTCCAAACTGAAAAGCTAATATTTTACTAATAATTTTCACACATGACTGCACCATACCAAACAACCTATCCATTGCAACAGATGTGAATGTCTCTTAAATCATTAAGTCAGGATTAGAAATCTCACTTACCTACTTTTAATGTGTCTTTCTGATTTTATTTACTAAAAGCCATATACATCTATGAATGTACTTCTTTTCAGTAAGAGACCTTACTTATGTATTAATCTGAGTATTTTTAAAAAAGAAATTGTAGGCCCTTAATATACAAATTATTGGTGAGAATTTTAATGCCCACTGTTTAAAGACTGACCCAATATTTGTTTCAAAAAAGTTATCTTTCATTCCCTTTCTTTTATTTTTCAGGGCTTTTTATTTAGTAATAGCAAGCTTCATGATAGCTTCACGCAGAAAACCTGTGCTACTACCAGTAGAGTGGGAAACAAATTTCAGACTTTGGGAGAGGGATTCTTGTTTGGAACTTCTGCATGAAAGGGTGTTTAGAAGCCATTATATGTCTTCATAGATTAGGTTGATGTGTTTGTGCCTGAATGTCCATGTACAAACATCCAAACAAAGAAATAAGTTGTATGTTTGTGAGCATGTACAAGCACACACATCATCCCCTGTATTGATCTGTCTGTCCATGTATTACCTTCTCTTTCTAACAGATTGAAAGGACTAATCACACCCTGTGACTAGCCTAATTCTAATAAAATAATGGCTTGCTGAAAGCCAGTGTAAAATTAGAAACCATGCCACAGCCTGGAAAAAAATACCCGAAGCAGAGTATCCATATCAGATTCTCCCAGAGTTTGGCTCCAATTTCTTCTGTTTCATTTTGCTACAATGCTTAATATTGGACCCTAAGGAAACAACAATTATATTTAGCACAGTTCTTATTCAGAGAAATTTAATCTCCTCATTATCTCTGGATACTATAATAGGAACGCTGGGATGAACTGTGGTCTTCTGTTCACTTTCTTTCAGTACTTCAGCATTTTAACCTTTCCTTTTCCAAAGTCATTTTCTCAAATGTATGAGATGATTAATGAGAGCAGCCCTTTTCCTGTGTTCAACAATCATGTCCTTCTTGCTCATCTCTCCTTGCATAATTATAATTATGTGGTTCGTGCCAATATTTGGGGCTGTGTCAGCACTTCCATTACAAATCCCAATTTTCAAGAGTTTATAATAAGGCTGGTGCACTTGGCATTTGGCCAAAACTGAAGAGAACTGGAAATCACACTGGTCAGGGCACTTGAAACCAAAACATGAACAGTGATTTGTTTTGGGCTGGGCTCCATATTTGGCAAGAAAGAGTGGCTGACAGCAAGTGTGAGTGAAGTAAAAGAGATCCAAGTGTCTGATAATACAGCTGAGCTTTATATAATGTCAGAGAACAGTGCAAGAACAGGTCCAGCTAAGTAAGAAAGTCTTTCATAAGACAGCCAAATAGTGTTCCCTTTTTTGGAAATAGGCCAGTGTGGAGAAAATAAAAAGAAGAAGGACCCACAGCATGACTGGGTTTGTAGCTCTCTCAATGCCAACTCAATAATTCATGAAAAAATCCTTAACAGAGCAATGAATACTATGCACAGTTCTGGAAAAAAGAACAAATTAGTAGCATATTTAAAGAAACAGGAGTCCATTTTCAAAAGCGACTGGTGATTCTGTTAGCAGTGCCTTATTTATTTATTTATTTTTAATAGGTATGTTGAAAACTTTTTAAGATTCTTTGCACACCTAAAGTTTGTTGCTCAAACGGCACTTTGTCTCTTTAATTACTGAAATTCAAATAACTCTAATAAACAAAGACAACTACTGAATATGCAGAAGTACAAGGACTGGCAATCCAAATAA
>VZTR01024977.1:5647-287527 GCA_013400775.1 Chaetops frenatus
TCTCTCCCTCTGTCAGACTGACAGTCACCATCTGAGGGCTCTGGCATAAAAGGCTGGAGCAGCATGATGTGGCTGATACAGGCAAGAAGCCAGAACATTTTGTGTAGGTTAACTGTCCTGCTAGGCAGAAAGCATCCCTCAGCTCAGACACGTGCCAGCAGCCAGCCATTCTTCTGCTCCTCCTCATCTCCCCAGATATTCCTCCCACCTCCCACTCAGACTTTCATGCTCAGCCCAAGTTGATTAAAATGTTGCTGTCATTAAAAAACAAAAAAAAAAAANNNNAAAAAAAAGGAAGAAAAGAAAGGGTGATGGTGGTGATGGGGAAATTTCCTTGCAGCTGCTGCTTTTCAGTTGGCAAGTTGCTTTTAACCTGTCCATGACAGAAAGCAGCAGTGAGCTCTGGCTTTCCTTTCCTCACTGCTGAAGGGCTCCTGCATGCACTTGTTTCCATGCCAGAGGCATCCAGAGGAGCCTGCTCATGATGCAGACTGTGACAGCTGCCAGCATCCTCCCCTACTGCCTCCTACCAGTTGCCCACGGTTGGGCACATGGGGCACAATGTCCTGGTCCCCCAGGACAGCCTGGCCTGATGATGCCAGGACAAATCATGGTGGGACGAGCCAAGACATCACGGCCCTGTGTGGGCTGTCTGGCAGGGGAAGATGAGGTGGTGATGTCCCACCTGTTTGTGCAGCCACCATGGCAAAACCGTGTGGGAAAGGCTGTCATCGCCCTCCCATGCCATTTCTAATGCCCTGAGGTGGGCACATGCAATGCCTCTGGTTGGGAAAAACCCTGAGCTCCCAGCAGAGCTTTGGGCAGAAATGTGGCCTTGAACTCAGATGTGTGGAGCACACAGCTGACACACATCCTTGGAGAGGGCCAAGCCCAAAACACAGATGTGTATCACATCTCACCATTCCTGGGGCCTCCAGAACTCAACTGGAGGCTTACAGCTTGTGACATCTGCCCTTGTGTTGTAATGAACACAAGAAAGAGTCTGTCCTCCACTCAGTACTGTGGGTGAGCAGCTAGTGACCTCCACAGGATGCAAACAAGGGAAGGGGGTTGCTGGGAGAGTATCATTGCTTTCACAGCAAAATATTATGTTTTACAAATAACAACAACAACAACAAATCCAGAAAAAAAATTAAAAAAAAAATTAAAAAAGAAAGAAAACCATGTTAGACCACCTTCCCAAATCTCCAAACACTTTCACCTTCCTTGTTCCCCTTTTCTGTTTCTCAGTGTCCTTTTTGCTTTTGTGCTGTCTCCATGGTCCTGGTTCTCTTCATGCTGAAGGCTTGGTAAGATTTGGTTTCATAAGGCAGGGAAACACTGGAATACTCAAAAAAAAAATTTATTGCATGTTCTTTCAGCCCTCCACAATTTAAAAGGCTCAAAAAAGGTGACATACATTGTTATCTTCCTACATCAAAAAAAGCATACATTGGGTTGAAAAGTCATATACTGACCCTTATATCCTCAGTTTTGTTTGTACTTCTACAGCTCAAGGCACAGAATAATCACAGTTAAGTCATTGCAAGATTTAAGCTTGGTACATTATATATGGTGACCCACATTTTCAAAAATCAATGGAAGAATGATGGTTCTTTACTTCAAGTGTCTCAAATAGAGACTCACTATATTAGACCAGGCATCTAAAAAGAGAAAAATCATTTATTGCAGGTAATTGGCCATTTAATAAGCCAAGCTGATTAGTTTTTCCATGATTAGTTACTGCAGTGTTTAAGACCAGAAATATTATAAGATACAGCAGATAAGAAAAGAAATGGGCCACTTACTTGCTGGAACAAGACTAACAAAATTTTTGCTATTTCTTCATTAATCTGATAATAAAACATGGGTTCCAAGATAGCTGTTGAAGGACTTGTCATCTTAAAGATTAACTTCCTAAGTTTTCAATCCATGGTAATTCCTCTTATTTCAGTATTGATTCCTGTCTTTCATCAAAATTACAATCTATTTAAAGTTTTAAGGGTAAAATCAGATGAGAAATTTCTCCTCGTAAAACCAAGTTTAATTTTACTTTCAACTTCAAAAACAAAATCAAAGTCCTACTCAAAAACAAGAAAATGTAAATAAAGCATCCTTTATTCTAAAATACTTTGAAATACAATATTCTTACATCTTGGAGGCAACTTTTCTTCAATTATTTTTCAGAAAAAGTATTGTCAACCTGCGCTGACAAAGTTGTTTGTGGTTTTTTTTGATACAGCAGGTCTTTCGAGGCAAGAAATGTTATTTTGGGCAAGACTGGGCTGGCTCAAACTACATGTGTGCAAGTAGAGACTAACAGGTTGCAGGCCAAACTCTGCCCTTGTAGGATCTAAAGACACAGATATATATGACCACAGGAAAAATAGTTAATGCAATTACCAGCAGACCCATTCCAGCAGCGAGCATGTTGATGCTGGAATTATCCAAATGACTGCTTGATGAAAGGATGTATTTGTTCAAAGCACATTTGCCTAGCTCACTAATCTCTGCAGATATCCTGTTGGGAAATCCTTTGAATCCAATACCTGATAAATGAATCTGGCTAGTGAATAAACATCCCACAAGCCTATTACTGAAATATTATGCACCTGTTACGAGGATGCTCCCATGCATTAATTTTCATGCAGTAGCGTCCCTCTTTAAAAATGCTTTTTGATGGAGTGTGAAAAGCTGTTACTGAAACTAATATTACCTTGAGCCCAGAGTTACTACCCCATGCTTGGAGGCATCTCAAGAAAAGGCTGCCCACCATGGGTCAGGCCCTCTGCATGTCCCTCTTCCCAGGGCACCAGAAGTCTGATGGAGACAATGACCCTGCCCTACACCAGGACAGACAGATATGCAAATTCAGTTGCCCCCACCCAAGGTCTGTGTCAATTTAGTTTACCCTATGTATGGAAGTCAAGCAAAGGGAAATGCTGCAAGGTTGTGGAGCAGGGCTGTTTTCTTGGTGGTGGAGGGCCATTATAGGTACTATTTAGGACTTTCTCCTGCTTGTGAAGTATTCTGTAATCTTTATTGTGGAAAATGGTAAGCATCGTGAATGCTTTTCAGTGAATAAATACCCACCTTGCTGAAAAGGGACTTGAGCAAGTAGGCATCAGATAATTGGCAATGAATTTTATGACTTTGACTTTAACAACTGCGCTTCATGCCTGCTTTGATCAGACAATTGATATTCTGGAGAGGTTGCCTCCACGTGGAGAGAAGCTTAAGCAAAGGGCTCTGCACAGGATTGGTGAAGGAGAAAGAGTGAAAATTCCCTGAGCATGCCAGAGGGGAAGGCTCACAAAGACACACCATGTCGGACACTGGAGGGTAAGTGCTGGACAGACTTTCCAGATCATTGTTCTAGTAAATGGGTTCACTGGCAGAGATATTACTATGCCATGGTTAGTAATATTCTTGGAAGGTCACCTCTACATTTGTAAAAATGAACATCAGTTTTTCAAGGCACATACTAAAAGTCAGTTGTTTAATCAAGGGAGAACACTAACTCCAGTACCCCTGTCCACTGAAAAACTAAAGGCTAGACCTTACATTTCAAGCCACATAGGGGTCAACTACATGCAGAGAAATCATTTGCTGTCTAGCAGCTGAATGCAATAAAACTGCAAACTTTTCACAGATAATTTGCAAAAGAAAGAGAAGCTAAATTAATTGAATAAATTATTTCCTGCAAATCATTCACTCTGCTCTAATTAACAGGAGCTTGTGTACTCAGCTCCTTCTGCAATATCTCCATGGCTGCCCCTAAGGGTCAGAGTCCCTGAGAAATCCGTAATTTTACTTTCAAATGTGTTTTCATTAAGTTATAGTTGGAAACAACAACAAAAACATACTCTGAGGAAGAAAGGAGGAGAAATCATCAAGGGAACTTAGTAGCGGTTGAACTTCAATTAAGAATGGCAGCCCAGTTCTTCACAGAAATATTTGGGTGAAATATCTGGATTGCTCAAACCACATGGGTGAAGGGCTTCTCAAAAGCTCCCCCTATCCAGACCCACAATTCCCCTAATTTATCCTCATTTGGACCCTACAGCCTCATAGCTAGCCTGCACACTGACGTCTCCCAGGATTGCTGCAAACATTATTAGCCTGTACATTAGAACAGTTGCCAGGAAATTAGACAGGCAGGCACAGATTAGCTCGTGGTGGAGGTATGGGGAAATGAGGGAACATTGGCTCCCTCATGGGTACCAGCAGACGAGTGCCCGCTTATGCAGCACATAACACAGTCATTGCAATGCAGCACCTTCCCTGTCCCCTCTTCCAGTGAGGTGAGAGAAGCCTCTGCCCTGATGAAAAGGTTTTAGCTACAGGGGGTTTTGTTTGATGGTGCTTTGGTTGTATTTTTGTTGTTGTTGTTGTTTTTGGTTTTTATAGTTGAATTCAATATGGGAATCGCTGACATTGTCAATATGTTTGCTTTACTGTAAAATAAAGTTTTCTCTACTGTAATCCTCTGGGCTGGTGAACTCCAGAGGATGGCAGTGGAGAAGTGGACAACCCAGTTTGTTTACTGGAGATGACACTGTCCCCTACAAGCCAAACCCCTGTACCATCCAGAGGACTTTTTTCAGTGAACAATGAGAGAAGGGAGGAGAAGAGAGAAGAGGAGTGACTGGCCAAACTCACTGATCCTCAGTCAGGAAAAAGAAACAACATCAAAATATTAAGCCAAGGTCTTTGAAAGGCTTCAAAGAACACTTTGCTCTGAGCTTGGGTCAGTAAACATTTGGGAATTTTAAGGGCTTTGTGCATTCTCCATCCTTACTGCATACTTCAAAATTTCTCTCTTGACCTATTAATGACTTCTACTGCCTTCGGTGCCCCAGGGCCCTAACCCACATCAGAACCCCACTGCCCTGAGCACGTGGCAGCAGAGACTGCCCTGAAGAGCTCACACTGTAATTAGGCAAGGCAGAAGGAAGGTGGAAAAGGGAATAGCAGTGCCAGGAAAGCCTGGGGTTTCAGCAAGGTGGCTGCCCCTCTGACCTGCTGCAGAATAAGCAGGGAGTGGGTCTCCTGGCACAGTGTGAGCTGTCCTCCTCTGCCCAATCTGCAGTCACACTTAACGTGAGTGCTGCTCCACATTAAACACTGGTAGCAGTTGAATCCTCCCTCTGCAACCTCCTTCACCTTCCTGCCCAGAGGAAAAGGCAGCTGTGCTGTTCTGCACCTGACCACAGACTGGTAGGATACTTGCAGGAACCTGAGTTTCTTGTTGTTTTTCAGCACGAGGGAGTTTCTACTCTGTCTGTTGGTAGAGAGAAAGTCTGAGAGAATATTTTAAGGGAAAAAAGCTCACACAGAAAGATCATTTCCTCTAATAAAAGGACCCTGGGAACAAGACAAATGTTACAATAACTGGAGAGAAATAAAATTAAACCAAAAATTATTTTCTCCTGAAAAATTACAAGGATTATGTTCCTGGAAAAAACCCTCTGTCCCTTTACACGGTAGTCAAGCAGAGGTCAAAGTAATTAATATTAAAGTATCCATGTAATAGGATGTGTAGAATCCAGCTACAGATTGCACTATAAAAGCATCTTCTGAAAAGAGACAAAATTATTCAGAACCACTCTCCCAGAGAATATAAATACACAATTATGTCTAATCTGGGAAAGCTGTTGAAGGAGTATATTGGTAACAGAGCAAGTATAAATAGCCCAGTTTGTTTTCTTGCTTCCTCTGGTATTGTTCTGTTTACTATGGAGACTTCTCATGCCTATACAGGCACAAGAGCAGAATTGAGCTGTATGTTTTGCAACAAATACATAAACATACAGGCAAAGCAGATGTAACTTTGATCCCTGACTCTCCTCTGGCTATATTTAGTGTTACTCTTGTCTTATTCTAAAATTGTAACCCTTCTTTGCTCAGTGCCACACAACACACAGGGTAACCTGCTTCTTTATCTACCTGAAAGTTTGGTGGGAGTTTGGTTTGGTTTTTTACCTGAAAAGGCACATAGTGACTCATCATGGAACCCAAAATTTCCCCTTTTCAAGGAGATTTAAAAGGTTGGTGAGTGTATGCAGATGCATTTCCAAAATTGAAGAAAAATTTAGAGGGAACCAAGAAAGCTTGGAGCTATTGCCCCAAATGGTGGCTTTATAGCATGGGCTGTCTGAGCTCTTTGCTTTGTAAATAACATTTAATCCATATGCTTGCTTTTGCTTAGATATCTTCCTATATTCCCAGGTCTCTGCTTTCCTCCAGGCTTGTTGGTGCTGATATTGACATTTATATTCTTGAGAATAACACCGTATACACCGTAACAGGTATTATTCTGCTAGATTCAAGAGATGTAAGAGAATCATGCCCTGAATCTGTCAGAGGGCATCTTTATACATTAATGTTTTCCCTTGAAAACTGAAGTAGAAGCTGCAAAGATTGAAATCCAGGTGTGTGTAGTAATGCCTTGACTCTTATTACAAACACCACTTAGAAGGTTGTTACTCAAGATGGAGAACAGCTCAAGAGGGAGGGAGGGGGATCCGAGTTTCTGAAGTGCCCGGCTTAGTGGTCCTTTATTATTGTAAATGATACTGCTACACTCTGAGTATTCCTTCAAGCTGCACAAAGGTGCATTGAAGGTTAGACAGAAGCCTGATTTAAGACATTTTTCAGACAGCAAACCAGATAATCAGCTTAAGTTTCCCAAGACAAAGGTTTAAAACCCTCCCCTTTTACCCTTTCATATTGGTTTTCTGTTTCTTGTTGTAGTAAGTATGGTCCTGTTCTGTTTATTACCCATGAACTCTTTATCTGGGCTCAAAAACTAATAAAATGCTATGGGGAACTGTTTTTATACTCTTTACAACTGTACTTTTTTTTCTCTATCATGCAATTAAATGCAAGAATCATGGAAATATTTCTATTTCATGTTTGGTTTTGAGAACTCAAGCTGTGTGTATATGAAAGTAGTTTTTCATACAATTTACTGATAAATACTGAACTTGATTCAGTAAATCCTCTAGACACCAGGAATGTTTTTAATACCTGCATAAAGTTGTATCATGTGCATAAGTGCTTTCCTTATTGCAAGTGACCTAAACTTATTTAAGTACTTCCTCCAGTACAAATCACAATGCACAACATAAAAACAACAGTGTCCATTATTCTACTGTTCTTCCTAACATAATAAAAAAGCTTTTGTGCATGCTTCTTCTCAGCTATGAAAATACCTCTTTCAACTGATGTGGTGCTTATTACTTTCTTTCTAGAGCTAAACCATTTCTCTGGGCTTTGTAATTAAACCTGTGTTAAAAGGCTTTTGTGGGTGTCCACAAAATATAATGTTTAGTCTTCACATACAAAGTTATGAAACTCAGACTTGCTATATGCAGATGATTGAGTGGATATCCAAGTCAAAACTCCTGTGCCTGTATTAACAAGCTCCTCCTTGGACAGTTTTATCTCATTAGCTTGGTGAAATGTTTGACTTGTGAGATTTTGTACTCAGGCATATAACATTTCCAATGGTGGCCACATTAAAAAAAGGGGAGAGGGGGACAAAAAAACTCCAGCAAACAAAAACCACCACATTACTAAGAAAGACTGAAAAAGATTTTTCAGATTTATATAATAAAATTTTTCATTTAGACTTCACAGACTGAGGCCAGGGGCAAACATGGCCCTCCCACTTGGAAATGATGCAGAAGAGCAACCAGGATTCAGGACAGTTCAGTAATTCCTTGCCTTCTTTACTATCCTCATTCATGCCATACATAAAAATGTATTCATCCTATGATATTTTGGTATCAAGAGCCAGGTCAGACAACACCAAAAAAATATTTGCTTAGTTAGGAAAAACATATTTTCTAGGCAGAATAATCTACTCACACAACAAAAATTAATGCCAAACTGTGCAATATTTGAGTTCTGGCAGCTGTGGCACAGTTTCCATGTTGTGTGGCTACCAGCTCCAGGCTGCATGGGATGGACACCATAGTGTATCTGGGTCCTTGCTGGTCCCAGAGCAACACCAGCTATGCAACGTGCACTGCAGTCATTTGGCAAGACTCCCAGCTGCAGCCCTTCCCCTCCTTTCCAGCATCAATTTCCTTTAGCATTTTATATTTTTCCTGTCTTTTCAGGTGTTTCTCTCTGCCTTCCCATTTCTGGTGCCCCAGAGCACAAAGTTCATCTCCTAGGAGACCTCTGATAACAGCTCTCTCCCCATCTTGCTTGTGCCTGTCCCTCTCAAACTCACCCCCTAACAGTCCCACCAACACCCCTCCTCAGTTAGCACTCTTCCCAAATCAGAAACTACTGTATGTAGGGAAGAGAGATGGTAGGAAAGCAGTTTGGAAGTTGCCTCAGGATGACATCCTTAGGTGCAACCCAGGAGCAGCAGAATGCCAGGGGTGTATGAAGTGCTGCTGTAAACCTCATGGGAATGGCAAAGGACTGGCGTTCAGAGCCACAGTGGGACAGAGTCAGGCCACAAGTCAAGACCCTTTGCACCCTCAGGTGTACAGAGTCATCAAAGTACAGGAACTGTCTAATTTCCTACACCACTGAAGACACCTGGATAAAATATGTTGCAAGTCAATCCAGTTAGATGTTTATGCAAGAGTTGGTGGAGCAGAAGACTTGCCAGGAAGACCTCAGACAATACTTAGGAATTATACCAAGTGTCACAATGGAAATTACAGACAACCCCCACATGTTAATATTTAACCAAGAATTCAACAAAATTTTGTACCATCAGCAACTTCCAGCAACACAAATTGCACAGCACAAGCAAAAAAATCATTTAATGATCCACTATTTTTTTTTTCTCAGTTGGTCTCTTTTTTCATCTCTCCTCAACTAAGCAAGCAGAACAGCCAGCAATGTTGAATATACTGGCATTCATCTACCTGGACAAAATATTTCAATAAAGCATCACAATGTAGAACTACCTCTTGAAACATCAGGAGACAACAGCAAGATCCTGCAAAGCTAATTCCTTGCATAAGGAATATAAGTAGGTAGGTAGCTGGAGAAGTAGTGGTTCCAGGTGAAAGTCTTACTTCATGAGAAGAAAACATCTGGAGCCTTACCGAAAACAAAAGGCATTTGTAGGTGTCAAAATCCAGAGCTGCCCTTAACATGTCATGAATTCCAGTTCATAACAAAAACATATACATATATTCAGATACATGATATGATACAAAATCAAGGTGTACTGCTGTTTATTTAAAATCCAAAGTTTACATATAAGCTAATGAGTTGTGGACAGATTGATGCAAGAGGAATCAGAGCTGACATTCTTCACCTTGAATAAAGCTGATCCCTTCAGGCACAAAATACAAACCAAACAAAAGAATTTTTTATCTCAACCTTGCAACCAGCCCCCTGGGCTTCTGCCACTGACAGCCTCAGCAGCACCTTGCTTTCTGCAGGGACATGTTGTGCAAAGCCAGATGTGGAAAGAAGCCTCACTTAGGGACCACAGTAGTCCAGAAAGCCCTAACAAAGATCTGCCCTACGAAAATGAAGGTCATTCTTTCCTAATGAGTAAAGCTTTGTATACTGACAAGGTTTATTCTTCCCAGCTGCCCTGCGTTCTTGTAGCATAACCCTGAGGGCTTTTCCCCCCTCATTTACCTGCAAAATAAAATTTTTGGGCCATTTCTACAGAAGATTTGCATCCCAGCTTTAACAGGGCTAAAGTCACTCATCCTTTGCTTGGTTTATTTATTTCTCAGCCTTGCTGTGGAAACAAATTGAGCAATCATCTTCTGCCCCAGTCACCGTTTCCTTGCAATGAAAGAACTGAACCATTTCCTAGAACTGCTGTCTCTTCCCCCAGTCCCTCTGAGCACCTTTTCTCTACTTCTATTTAATGTCTGCCCTGTTAATGTGATGATGTGAAACCCTGAAAGATGGTCTCCACAGAAATATTGACAAGTGGCCAAAAAGTACCACTGATACCCAGACGTGGAAAGGAAGCAACCCATTAATGTGCTTGCCAAACTGCACAGAAAGCATCTCTTTGATGGGCACACATGACATGCTAAGGAGATTAAAACGAGAGATGAAAATAAATGACAGGGAGCAGAGAAAACGAAGTAGATGGGGCCTGGGTGTCTCAGGGGGTGTATAATGGGATAGAGAGATTTTCACCTCGAGGTCAGCTTCCTGAATCTATTGCAGGCTCACAGCAGCAGAGCTCTCACAGCCCCTCAGATGCCACATTGGCACTAACTGATATGAAATAAGTTGTTAGCCTGGGTTTATCCCTGAAGGAATAATGGTCTCTTCATTGAGAAACAATGCCTGCTGCATTTCCTTCCTTACTTCCAGACAAGCCTAGCTGTGCCAGCTACCCAAAGGGGTCTAGCCCATATCCCTATTACTGAGTGTGGTGGGTGTGTCATTGCGAAGAGCAAGCACTAGCCAGGCAGTTTCTGAGAGATGAATCCAGAGCCAGTAACCTTGTAGAATAGAGGGGACATCCTTCCCATGCCAAAGCAAGGATGAAGCTTTCAAACACCACATAGAGTCACACATTGCCAAAGCCGTCTGAAAAACAGAAATTCTGTTTTCTTGGGAGAAGAAGGTGAAAAAAGTGTTATTGGGAACTTTGTCACTTCCAAATTAGGAGCACAGAAATGCTGATAATTTCTTGTGGTGAAGAAAGTCTGAATTATTTCACTTTGGGTACTGAACTAAAGTTGAGTATTACATGTAGAAAAGCTGAGGTAACAAATATTTGTTCTGACCTTTCCAACCCAATTGTCCTTACATTCACTCAGGAAAGCAAGAATAAGTTCAGGTGTTTCTCGCAATAACAATGTGTCATAGATTCCAGAAAAACCTATTCAAACAAAAAATAACAATCTCATAGTAAAATGTAACAAAACAACCACTTTATTATTAGTTGTTCTTGAGGAAATATGCTGATAAATCACCAGCTAAATTAAGATGAGACCAAACAGCTTTTTATTTCTGCATAGTGTGTATTTTTTAAAAAAATATGAATGTTTTAAACAGGTTCTTTTCCCCAAACCAGTCCTTAATCCCATAATATGCCACAGCCTTTCTGCATGATACATAACACAAGTCATTTTAGGTGAAATCCCAGCCCTGCCAAGGTCAGGCCTGGGAATTCATCTGTGGATTTCAGCATGGCCTGGATTCCATTCTAAATCCGTGCATTGTAAATCCCTGGCTGTGAAGAAAGGATAATGGTATCTTCTGTAATGGACAGGGAGCTGCTACACAGCAATTATGAAAAACAAACATATGAACACTAAACTATGCTTTTAGGTTATATTGCCTGTATGGGCTAGTATTACCCATAATGTTACAAGGAAAAAAGGCACATCCTTGCCAGCATAGCTCTTTCCAGCCTAGGTGCATTTCAGTGGTAGAATAATATCTATATCCAAGCTGGTGAAGTGCCCCCACCTACTGCCAAGTGGGACAGAGAAGGCATTTCTTTCACTGCAAATTTAGGGGGTGGACATCCAGGAGAAGCAGTCCCACTAGTTTACCAGCACCTAGCAGGCAGCAGAGGTTGCCAAATTTTGGCCTGGAATCAGCTGGGCGTGGCCGAATGTTGCCTGGCTTCCTGTGTGGTTGTGAAAAGGTGAACCCTGAAAGTTATGAGCCAATGATTAAAGCGAGTAGACAGGAAAGACAAATAAGGAGCAGGATTATAGAATGAGCATGTCCTTCTGGAGAGCTTGGCTGGGGGCTGCTTGCTGAGATGGTGGAGATTAAAGCTGAAATAACCAGGGTACCCCTGGAGCATTTGTCAGTGCCCTAAGCCAAAGAGGAGCAAAGCACTCTTTGGCCTGGAAACTTTCTAAAGTGGAGTATTATTTATTGTGGCAAAGGGTAAAGCAGGTGGCATGATCCCCTGTGAGTTTCACTCATGTAGTTGTGGAGGCTGACCTAGACCAACATTTTAACAACCACGGTGGCCAGCTTTGTAGGTGTTCAGGTTTTGCTTTACTGCAGCACAGAAGAACCCAAGAGGGAAAGAAAAGAAGGGATGGGTTATTCCTTTCATTTGCAAGTTCTGTTATCCTACGGTGGCTTTAGAAATGATCTATGTATATGTGACACAAATCAGAGAGAAAGTTGTATTGATGGTAAGGAACTGTAGTGGGGTGTGCTCACGCAGGTATATGCAGACGTGTGTGTATGTACTTGACTCTGTGTGTTTATATATGCACATGAGACTGAACTGTGATGCTGCTGCTTCTCTTTCTGACTCAGAGAACAATTTAGGTTGGAAAAGAACCTTCAGATTGTTGATTCCAACCATTAACCCAGCACTGCTACGCCCCTAAATGCCACATGTACATGTCTTAAGTACTTCCGGGGATGCTGACTCAACCACGTCCCTGGGTAGCCTGTTCCAGTGCTTGACCACCCTTTTTCTGAAGAAATTTTTCATAATATCCAATCTCAGCCTCCCCTGGTACTACATGAGGCCATTTGCTCATCCTGTCTCCTGATGCTTGGGAGGAGAGACTTACTCTTACCTCACTACATTCTCAGGCAGTTGTAGAGAGCAATAAAGTCCCCTCTGAGCCTTCTTTCCTCCAGGCTCAACAGCCCCGGCTCCCTCAGCTGCTCCTCACAGGATTTGTGCTCCAGACCCTTCCCCTGCTCCACTGCCTTTCTCTGGACTCTCTCCAGCCCCTCAATGTCTTTCTTGTAGAGAGGGACCCAGAACTTAACACAGCACTTGAGGTGTGGCCTCACCAGTGCCAAATACAGGGGGACAATCCCTGCCCTGGTCCTGCTGGCTACACCATTGCTGATACAGGCCAGGATGCCATTGGCCTTTTGGTCACCTGGGCACACACTGGCTCATGTTCAGCCACTGTCGACCAACACCCCATGGTCATTTTCCACTGGGCAGCTTTCCAGCACCTCTTCCCCAGTCTTGTAGCGTTACATGGTGGTGTTGTAATGTTAGGGCAGGACCGGGCACTGACCCTCACTGAGCCTCATACAACTGGCCTCGGCCCACTGATCCATTCCTAATTCTAATTTCTTCAGGTGTTGTAAATCAGTTTGTTCAGGTATTGTAAATCAGTCCAACACAAACTAAGTTTGCGTGTTGAAATTTTCCAATATTTCAGGAAGTAAGAGTACTGACAGTGACCTCATAATGCCTGAGCCACCAGGAGCTGTGCATGGGACTTGGCCTCCCTGTCGCTACATAGAGGCAACTGCTACTTCTTGGAGAGACAGCAGGACCTCTGTGACAGAAAGCTTACATTACACAGTGATGTGTAAATCTTACCTAAACCAGGTGATTGAGCAGATGTAGTCAATTCCCACTGTTGTTATGCCACTGATGTAACTCATGAACGGAAATTATGCAAAACAGAACTCACTAAGACTTTCACTGGATTTAGAAAAAATTGTTCTATATGTCACAGCTGGGATATTTGTAACATGCTGTGGGGTTTCCATGGAAAATTCCTTTGCTCCTTTCAGTTCTTGATTCAGAGGCATAAAAAAGGACTCAAGTAATTTGTATAAAATAAGTTTTCAACAGGTAACACAGTTTGATCATACAATAAAAAATTAAGCTGAAACTAGGCCCAATTTGTATCCATGTAAGCCTCCGTGTGTCAGGCACAATTTTAGCAAGATGGTAAAAGCAACTAAGCAACTACTTGTTTTACTTACTTGGGGATTTTTGAGGACGTTGCTGTAGGAGATTTAATCAAGATTCAATGTTTGTGAGTAGAGCATAACCCTACATAAGCAAGGACAAGGATGGGATCTGTTGCTCTGTGCCCCCATCTAAGTTCACAGATCATAATCTAAAGCAGGCTGGAGATTGACAACTCTGTTTCCACTTCACTTTCAAGGCCTTGAAGTTGGTTTTCCCTCTTCCCGGGAACACAAATTAAGTGGTTTCAATTTTTTAAATGAAAATGTAACGTGGTCAGAACAGCTATTTAGGAGTCAAAATTTTAATCTTGTCTTTCAGAAAAGGAGAATGTCAGGACAAAGAGAAAGGTTGTAAGAAACTGGGTTCTTGTGCCCCTATGTCCAGAGCAACAATTTCTGTATGTAATGCAGTAGGGAACCTGGTGTTCCACAGCCATTACTCAAAGATCCAGGTTAGCAAGAAACTTGCTCTCTGTCTTTGGTCTGTTTCTTTTCCTCCAGCCATTAAATGAGAAATTTAATCAAATCCAATTAATTGCAGGAACATTTCACTCAGCTGTGTGTGTTTGGAGCTGCTTTGCTGTCAGCCCACCCCGGATGATGAGATTATCCATGCTTATTAATATGATTCCATTTAACTCTGCCGCTGCTTGATATTTTGCGGCACAAAAAATTGTGCAGCAAAGGCTGTTTCTGGATGAAAGAAAGGCCTCTCTTCCATAATGTTGTTTGCACACTCCAAGTTTTATTACTGTTCCTATGTGCATGTTAAGTGCAGGTCTAAACCCTTGCAGGAGTGGAGCCAAGACACACTGAATTCCTGTGCTGGCCGTCCATGTTGCTGACACACAACATGTACCAGGCTGATGTGAGCCCGTGCAGTCTCGGCTGCTGTTCTCCATATCCCCACTTGCCCCCTTGTTAAGACCCCCATAGACTCAGAGTCTCAATTCCTCCAGGCCTTTGCCAATTAGGAACTGAATCTCCTGGTCATCACCATGTAGTTAGTGTTTTGTCCTTATTTGTGTGGTAACTTCCATCTGGCTGATTTCTTACTGTTCACTATTCAGAGATAGAGAAAAAAGGCAGTAATATTTGCCTAGGAAATGAAATACTCTTGGAAACCTGGTCACATGGATTAGAAAACAAGGACAAGCTTCAAAGCAGTAAGTTTGGTGGCCAAACTTTCACATGTTGGGATCAGTTAGTGCTCCACTCCCACATGGTCATTGTCACACGCGTCATCAGGAGATGCCACATTTGCTGTGTGCCTTAAGCCTGCGCTGCGGTGCAAATGCTGGCTTTTCCTTCAGAGACATCCACCCTCATATGGCACTAATGCAGCCCAGCTCCTCTTCGAGATGTGGTATGAAAAGACAGCATCTGGCACAGGATTATTCTGCACTATTTACATGCCAATAAATGATGCTCAAGCCATTTCCTGAGGATCTGGGACCAGCTGATGTCTCTTGCAGACTCGTAATTACCCAGGGAAGAACTGTGCGAGTGCTTTTTCCCTTCTTTTTCTGTCATATGCTGCTCTTTACTGAGCTGGGAAAAGAGCATGGCTTGACTGCCTCTAACCCCTCAAAATTAATGCCATTAATGCCAGTAACTGCATTCCTACAAACTCAATTTCGTATCTCATTTTAATAGAATCCGCTTCAGATACAGTAAACCCTTCAATTAGCCCAGTGGATTTTGGGAAGGCAGTGGACAGTTAGGATGCTTGTAAAAGCTGAAGAACAGCCCTAGTGGGAATAGAAGTGGTAGAATTCTAGATTTAATAAAGGATTGCCCAGATAATTTCTAGTCTATAGCTAAATAAGGAAGTATGGAAACATATCAACGCAATGGAAAGGACAGAGGAGTTGAGGAGCTTGAGAGTCGAAAAATTCCCATGCCCCCAGCTTTCTGACCAGGAGAAAGTCACCTTTAATATCTCAGTCTTCCTATCTACATAATAGAGGGTGTAACACAGGCTCATGTTTGCTAAACCCTGGGATTAGAGAGGAAGGGTAGTAAATATGTGCAATCTCTGTTGACTTAAATTGAGCTTTAAAAAACCCCTTTTAAATAACAATCTAAAGCAGATTATATGTCTATATATATATTTCATAATAGCTTTCAGAAATACATGTCATGGCCTTTATTTATGATTTAATTGTGCTGGTGTCACCGTGACGTGATTTCATTTGAATTGTGACTCCAGTGGGAAATCGGCATGTCACCTCGAAGTCAGGGAAAGTCTTCAGGGGACAGTATAAGAGAGAGGCAATCTGGGAAGGAGATTTCAGAGCTGTGGTAAAATTAATGTGATTTGATATAGTGACTGGAGATAAGCGACACATTTCACTACCTGCACTGGTCAATAATGATCTATAGGAGCTCAATTTTGAAACTTTCTTCGTTTATTCTTGTCTTCTTATATGATGTGGCCTGACCTCCAGCTGTCTCATCCTTTATCCCATGAGAATCTCTAACCCAATTTTGAGTACCAGTACTTTTATTGTACAATTAACTAACCTCTTAGCTGATAAAATAAGGTTGCACAAAGTAAGTTTTGTGCATGTCTGAGAAAGAGTAAAAAACAGGCAGAAAGAGGCAGAGTTGTCTGTTGACTGTTACTCAGTCTGCTAACAGTCAGAGAGAAACAATAGAAATAAAATATATTTTATATTACATCAAGATATCCAATAAATGCAGAAATTTTTCTTCTTTCCATACATTGACAGGCACCCAAGAAAGACTTAATAAATAAATAAATAAATGAGACCTTAAAGACATTAAATGGGCAAAAATTTTGGTAACAGTTTATTGCTAGATACAGTTACTGTTATTCTTCTTATTGCTCTTCTTTGCCTATAAATTCTGTAAGGATCAAAACTTTCAGAAAGAGGGTTGGCCTAATATATAGTTAAAATTCCAAATGACTAGAAGTGAGACCAGGAAAAGGCGTCTTTTCTTCATTTCTCCTTGAATTTCTCCTCAAGACAAAGGCTGGCAAAGTATGCAGCTCTGACACACAATTCCTTTTTATTTTGTTCTCAATTCCATTATTTCTTCTAGCATTTGTAAAATGTATTCTTTAGAGCATCTCTGGGGACATATAAAAATGTAAATCTACAAGTATTATAAACCTTGTTAGACTACTTCCTTGGAAGAAAAATCTTTACATTCTTTACACTAGCTGTTACACTAGCTGTTCTGTAGGGCAAAAATGGAGGAAGTAGAAAGGCTCTGTATCATGGGCTTGTGCATTTTTCAGAGCAAATGAGAAAGGAAATTCCAGCAATTAGGTCCACCACACTACAGCAATGCCTGTTTTACAAACCCAGATTTTAAGTCTAAGCTGTAATGCATTAGATAATAATGATTTGGTCTAAACACTTCCAGCTCTTGCCATCACACACTGCCAAAGCAACAAGGGTCACAGAGACATCACCCTCAGCCTGGACTGCTCCACAGAAATAAGGAGCTCACTGCAAACACTGATGTATTCATTTTATAGACTTTATTTAATTAACAGTGCAAGTAAACACAAGAATGTGCTTCAAGGTTTGTGCTACCCAGAGTGAGCTGTAGACGTCACAAATCATTACTCACAAAAGAAAGATGAAGCAGGAGAAAACAACACTCAGACTGGACCTTAATTCTACCTGGAGGACCAGAGGCAGGCACGGAACTGGTAAATGCACTCTCCTCACAACAGTAATGCTTGAATACCATGGTTAGGAGCTGCACAAACTCTAGGTGATTCCTCTGGCTTAGCAGCACTCTTGAGAAAAACTAGACAGAGCCAAACAAAGTTGTTGCTATCATCTTTCTGGATGTACATCTGTTAACAGAGATAATTGTTCCAATTATCATTGGTTCTAACAACTTGATAAATCATTGCAAATACATTTCATATTTAGCATTAGTTTTATATTTGCAAATGTTTTACGAGGATGTTGTAATAAAAAATATCAACTGCTATAAAGTGATACAGTAAATCAAAAATTGACAGAAGACTATGTTGACATCTTTGAATGACAATGTGTCTTAATAATATATAACGTGCTGCTTATGCTTATAATATCCCAACATCTGTTAGTCATCTATTAAACATTTTAAACATCACCACCCATGTTTAAAAATCTGAGCTATGTAAGACCATGGGAATGATAAGGAATAGAGAAAAAGGGATGAGGAAACTCACTGATTTAATTAAGATGTGTTCTTAATGTCTCCAGCAATTTCTCACTAGTAGTAAAGACATTAAAAGAAACGCTTGGAATTTGCTGGCTGTGCCACACATCAAAAATAGAAAAGCTGGGAAAAAAGGTTTTGATTTTATTTTTTTGTTACACAAAACCCCAATAACCCAGTGGCATAATGCTGGAAAGTTTGAAGAAAATAGCACTGCTTAATCAGTCAGACAGGGTGCTGGTGTATGAAGCACAATGTGCTGTTCCTGCAGAAAACAGAAAACAGGTTACCTCGTTCAACTCGATTCTCTCCCACTGTAGCATGAGAAGATGATTAATAGGTTGGGTCAAAATATTTACATTTAGAAATATTAATTTGCTCCTTCCCAAGAGGTTGTCTAAGCCTTAATGCATTGCTATTTTTATTTCTTTGATTCATATCCTGGTAACACTAAACAAACACGCACTTGCACATTTACAGCCAATCTAAACATCCATTAAAACAGCGTATTGTGAAACCCTCTTTTTCCTTTTCCTATCAACCTTATCATTTGGATCCATGAGCTGGGGACACCTCTGACCTAACTGATGATGAAGCATCTATTTCCAACTCTGGAGCATTCAAGCACAAGGAATAACCCCGTACTTCTCTTACATACTATTTGTGCAAACAGCTTCTCCCTGAGAAAGGTGGCACGTGGGTACACTGGGAGACATACACAGCTGTTTTCAAGGAGCTAATGGAGAGACAAGCAGTGTGAAGAAAGGCAGGAAACATGTTCCCTCGGTGTGATTATCCTCCAGCCAGGCTGGGTTTCTGGTGATCCCAAAATAAGACACCTTATCTTGTTGCCCCATGAAGAGACTACTGAGTTTGTAGACTTCTCAAGTGGGATGTCTGGATAGACCTGCAAGCAAACTCCTGAGGTTGGCTGCTACAGAGACATGCCAGCTGCAGATTGGGCTGGGGGGGTTTCAATGCATTCTTTCATTTTACATCAGGGTCTGCCCTCTTTTTAGTCACCTGAAACCTGGCACGTCTGTGTGCCAACTCAGCGTCATCCAATGGACAAGAGCTGTCCTACCAGTGACCTATTTAGTTTCTGATAACACTCTAAATGATGTCCTTGGGGAAAGGGACCAAACCCAGAGGGCAGTTGTGTAAAATTTACTTAGAGATCTTTAATCCTCTCATTCAAATTAAAAGTGGATTAAGTACTATCCTGGGCAGTTACTAATCTGATGGATATTAATTCTAAGAGCGTTCATAGAATAATATAAAAGGTAGCAGTTTCAAATCAAGTGGCATGTTATATATGAAATCACATAAAAACTGAGCTCTAAACATTTCTACAGCAGGGAATCCTGCCAGAGGCAACCACCAGCTCACCTTTGTATCAGTTTATGAGCTCTTTAGTGAGTTTCTTCACTGAAAAATGTCACCAAGAGTCCACAGAAAACCAGGGGTCTGAGCCCATGTCTGTGGGATCTAACCCTTCCCACCAATGTTGGAATGACAGAGATGCATAACAAGCCCAAGAACACAACAATATTATTTCCCTGTCAGGTTTGAGAGCTGGTTTCTATTTACTGCACACTTAAACCTTGCACATGATGATTTTGTTTTTTATTCCAACCATAATCTAGCTGCTACTAATGGAAAAAATTATTTTAATGCATCAAGTTGGCACTTTTGCTGTTTACCCAGATAGTCATCTGAGATTTACATGAACCTTATCACACACTAATTTTATCTTCCATTTTTGGTAATTGCTCCTAATAGGGTTACTTTGGAAAACAGCAATCTCTTCCTATGGACTCCATTTTCCAGGACAATGAAACAAGCAGTCTCTGCAGTTTCCAAGTTTTCCACAACAGTGGGGTGGCCAGGCATGCTGACAGGCTTTGGGAGCAGCAGTGTGCACCACAGCTTGACAAGAGGTGCACAGCCAGGCCTCCTGGCTGAAGGCTTGCAGAACCTTCTTTTTTTTTGTCCCTCCTCAAGCAGAGCAGCAGAATGATGGAAAGGTGTGATGGCCCTGCTCTGCATCAAGTCACTCACCGAGCTGGGGGACAATGCACAGCGGAGTCTCTAAAAACTGCCTTTCCCCTCCAATTGCTTCCATCCCTCCCACTTGCAAGCCTACCCCAAGCCCTCTCTGAGGTCTACAACACCAAACACAAGGGAATACCATGCCTGTACCCACCTCCCTTGCTCCCAGAGGTGGCCTGAAAAGGAATAATCAATTGGATGTGCGTGATCCTTGTGCATTTTTATAAGGCATAAAGATACATGAAAGGATTTTTTTCCTGATCCCCTAGGTTGTAAAGATTCAATAAATATATTTAGAATTAGTTCCTTTTGAACTGTGTGAGGGCACTTTGGTTTGGGGTTTTTTTTTGTTGGAGGATTAGAGGGGTTAATAATGCTGCAAGTGCAGTTAACCCTCTACAGTCAGAGGACACGATGACTTGCAAGGGGTTCTGTGAAAGCATCTGCTCAATTTCTCACTTTAAAGCTGTACCACTGATGTTACTGGAGGTTTCCCACTACCTGGCAGATCCCTTCAACCTTGGCAGACCAGGAAACCTACTAAAATGAGGCTACGAAATGTAAAAGCAGTGCTGTACAAACTGTTCCAAATTTTGGGGGCTGCTTTTGGGCTAGAGCACACGTTGGAAGGTTGTGCCCATGAGACAGAGCAGCAGGGAGGAAGAGGAGCATCTTCACCTGCCCTGCTGCACATGCCACCAATGCAACTTGGAGGGATACCTCCATGGATTGAGGAGGTACTTAAAAGGAACAGAGAGGAAACAAAACACATAACCTAGTCTGAGAGAACCTCTGGACCTGGCTTAGCTGCCCAGGGTGAAAATGGTGCAGCAAATGGTTGATCTCACTGATGTGAGGTGGTGTGTAAGGTCTTCAAGCTGAAAAGCCTCTAGGACTGTAGGGTGTTAATAGCCTGTTTACAAATAGCAGTAGAGATTGGGTTAACTATGAAAATACTTAGAGCTGTCTCCACCTTGCAAAAATGTAGTCCTTATTTTTATGACAGAAGACTTTCTTAGCTGCAAGTGTCAGCAATATGTTCCTCACTCTAGGTATTTATCTAGTATAATTAAGTGTGAAGTAGAGTATAACATTGCTGAAATGCAATATAAATTAATTCTTCATTCATAATGTATAGACCCAAGAGCATTTATTCATTACTCCTCCATTTTTAAAGCATATTTTGGCATTTTTCTGCTACAATTTCTTACTTCTCTGGTTCTTTGCCTGAAAAGTAGCATCCAACTAGCCATTTATAAATGTTTTCTATCTATAGTGTTGTTATAACCCTTCTCCATCTCCATGACGCATGTAGTATATATTTTCCACTTGGTAGGAAAACAGATGAGCAACACTTTTGCTTCTGCAGCTGTTGATTATGCAGAGGGGAGGCTGCTACAATTTTCCCTAAGGGAGCTTAGCAAGGTTTCTTCTCATTTCTTTTCGTTTGAGGCCTGCCTTTTCAGCCAGCAATTCACTCAGCACCTTGACCATGAATCCCTTTTAAACTGGCATTTGCTCAGCCTGTTTTTAGGCACAGTACTTAATACTGTTCCTAGGACATTTCTAATTACTGCATGAGGGGCACCGTGTGACAGGATTGTAGTTCATTATACTGGGGAGGGCCAAGTTGTAACAACATTTTGGGTCAGACCAGGGTCTCAAGGGGTCATTAAAATCTGAAGTAGCCCACTTGACAGTAAATACCAGCACAGAACTGCGTTTGATTCCTCTAATTCTGAAAGAAAAGAAGGCCAACTCATTAGCTTGCTGCCTGGGCTGATTTCATACTGCGTTATTACTTTCTTCTTTGTGTCATTGCGCAACAATGTGTTTGGATATTTACTGATTGTTAGAACAGACCAAGGCAAAGAAACCTTCACGTGCTGGTGAAAATCATGCACTGGCTAGTGATAAAACATTTTCTTTTTCATTTCATGTTTTTAACAAAAATGACCAAAAAAGAAAAAGAGGAAGGAAAAAAAGGGAGGGTGGAGACGGACAGAAGATGGTCTGCTGCGTGAAAGATAAGGATTGATGAACAGGCTCCCATAAAAACAGAGGCTTTGATCCTTTGCCCAAAATTGTATCAAATTTGCTGAGATCAGCATTTTTTGCTTTCCCTTTCCACGCAGCTCCTCTGACTTACAGGAGACAGCAGTAGGCATGGATTTACAGCAGCTCCAAAGACATTAAGTAAACACACCTTGGGGGCCATCACTATTGCTTCTGTGCTTCTCTGTTGTCACTGGGTTAAAACGCAAGGCAACTAAAAAACTGTATCTCTGCTCAGTACAAAGAGACTGGTCTAGAGGTATGTGGAGAAATACAGCTTATATTCATTCATGCATTCGTATTTGCTAATTTCTCCCTACAGATTTCTAAACCAAAGCAGTACTGCCATACAGGTATGTACAAACATGTATTTGAAGACTATTCCACCAGAAGGCAGCTGGAAAGGGCCTAAGTTAACAAAATAACTTTGCTTTATCCCTTACCCACATCTGAAAGCTCTAAACTGGAAACTAAATAAATGGAGAGGGAGGCAGAAAGGACTGGTCTGAGCCATGAGGTTTGCATCTAGATATGAATTCTCTCCAAGTTGCTGAAAGCAAATCAAGAATGGATTTTTTAAAATTCAATTTAGAGAAATAAGGCTAGTAAGTCATGCCAGAGTCATATTCTGGAAAACTACTTACTCAAAATAAAAGTGCCCCTTTGAATACAACTTGGTTGGTATTAATGTAAGTAATTCATCCTTCCCTCATGAGTCTTCGCTTTCCTCACAGCCATTCATTTCTCATTTTTCTTCTGATCTGTGCCTTCACCTCCTGGCTGCCATAGTCATGTTGCAGTGCATTCCTTGGCAGCTGCTTCTCCTCCCATGGATGATTTCTACCCGTCAGTGAGCCTGTGGCTGCCTCTCATCTCCTGATGTCAGCTCTATGGGAAAAGGACCTTCTTCATCACTGTGGCAACACATGACTTCACAACAGGGACTTCACTGATGGGCAGGCTCAGTGAACACAAATGATTGTCCAGTGATAAACCATCACAGAATATGGCTCCATTGGGATGACCCAACACAACACCTCACCACTACCACACAGGGAAGTCCGTCCCACTCTCCCACCCCTCCTCTCCATCCCTTCTCCCACTACTTGGCTGGTGCCTCCAGCACCCATTTTGTCTGTGTTTTAACTGAGAAGTGGAATGGGAGCTAGTGTCTGGAGGCTGGTGGGGTGGGAGAGGAGGAGAAGAGGGAGCACACTGAGAGCCAGCAGTACTGACCTATGAGACACTTGGAATAGCAACCCTGCTCAGGAAAATAGACACTGGGAAATTGGATGGACTTTTTTTTTTTTCCTCAGAGGCCTAAAATTAAAGGATCTGGAAACACACAAATCTACGCATAAGTGAGAAACCCAGTCAATGGAACAAATCCAATTTAAAATAACTAAGTAGGTTTGGTTCCTAAAGCTCATCAGCTATTGGCATGAAGTCTCTCCCCCCATCCCTTTGATTTTCCTAAGGATCACTTGCACTGCCTTGCTCTGCACCACTTTTGCAGTGGTACACTCCATAGGTCCCCTTGCAGAGTAAGACCTGACAGACATTGAAGATGAGGAATAATCTTTTTGCTCTCATGGTTTGTATTCCAAGTGGGATAACAGACTCTTCAGTGCCAAGAAGGGAATATCAAATTAATCCAGGAATACACTGAAGCTGTTGGCACATCTACAGCAAACCAGTCGGGGCTCAGTCACACATCAGAGAACTGCCTGTTTTGCCTGTCCACGAGTACAGTAACAGTGATTTAGACATTGTGTATCACTCTCCTAAGGTAGAAAAAGTAGCCAACCTTTCCCAAGCCTGCAAAGAGTTAACCTTGGCTAGCAGCGGAAGGAGGGGGAGAAAACAAAAGACAGCTCATAGGGTGGAATTAAACCCCTGTGCTATTAAAACTGGTAAGGTCAGTATCGCTGCTCGTTGAGCTCATAACAAGCCCTAGGTTTTCCAAGCGTTTTCCATGACCTTGTCTAATCCAAGCAAGGTGCTCCTGTAGTTGGTCACACTTGTATAGAAAGAGGCTGGGAATGAAAAGGAGAGGGAGGGAGGAGAGGGAACAAGGGCTTGAGCCTCACCCTGAAAAGGATTACAGCACGTGCAGTTTTATTTCATGGTCTGCCAAATGCCCCTTGCTGTGTCTCTGAATGGAAAATTGGATAGAAGAGTGAGCTGGAATTTACAGAGCCTTTGAAAAGCAACTGGTGTCAGCATGTGCTCCAAATATGCCAAGTACTTCTTTCAATAGAGAGAAGGCCTCTTTTGGGTTTTATGGGGCACGACAGTAGGCAGAAGACAACAAACACTGCCCTGCTGTGACCCCAGCAGAGAGAGAAATCTTCCCACATCTCCCCACCTACGAGGCCAACAGAAGGAAATACGATCGCAGCTATTTTTGTCCAGTTGCATCTTGTAGCAGTCCTGCAGCCAACATCTGCTAAATACAGCTTCAAAAATGCACCTTTCCTGGATGACATGGGATGGTGGTGTGGCTTGCTGGGTTCTTCTCCTCCTAGACAATGGGTCTGTGCTGTATCCCTATTTCTTTCCTACAACAGTGAGGGATAGAGATTTTTTGTTTGTTTGTTTCTCAAGGTGAAGGATCCCCCAGTGCCAACCCCAGTTGGGGTTTCCAGTACCAACTCTGAGAGGTGAGGGCTGGCAGCAGGAACATCACATCCGTTGTATGGACGTCCTGTGCAGCAGGGCAGCAACCTTAGCTCAGCTGCAGTGGTGTAAAGTGTCTTGGTGAGTTTAGATGACCTTTCAGCCAAAGAAAGCCTTGTACAAGGTAGTGCAGAGCAGCACTATAAATACCCAGTGATTCCTACTGGAATACAACCCCCAATCTAATGGAGTTCTGTGACCTGCAAGAGGAGGTGAGATCTGGAGTGGCTGCTTGGCAGTAAAGGAATTCTGTTGGAATTATACCCATGTGTTTACAGGGAGGTTATATGTTATTATTCCTTTTTCTTGTAAGCTTTGTTTATTGTTTTTGGAATGGGATAAAGAGAAGAAAATTTGGACTTAAAAATAACTTGTGCTGTCTGATGTACAAAGATAATATACATAACAGCCTAAGACACAGATTACAGGAACTCACCAATACATATTTAATTTTGGATTATTTTTAGATATATGGAGAGCTTGCTTCTCCAAGCAGGGGAGTAACTGCGCTCAGGAGTGTTCTACCCAACTTCAGTGGAAAATAAAGCAATGTTCATGAGGACGCTTTGCACAAGGCTTGGAACACTCACTGTTTTCCTGAAGGAGAAACAAGCATAGGCTTACAATACTTGTCTTAGCAAAACCCAGAATGTTTTGGGTCAAAACAGAGATGTTTCTGTAAAAATGGAAAATATTTACTGAAAGATTCAAAAGATTGAAAGTAATGCCATTTAATATAAACTGCAAGGCCACTTTCATTCTAGCATTGGGCAGGTCTCTGTTGGCAGCCTGTCCTTGTGAGAGATCCTGCTCTGTAACCATCTGACAGGCAAACCACCAAATGCACAGACAGGAAAATGCCACATTGTTAGGGTTTAAGTTCCTAAAATCATCATCAGAAAGGGGAGCAGAGGGGAAGGGAGGGAATAACTTTTCCAAATACTAGGGAGTTGCTGTATGTTTCCCACTGAAAACTGTTCATAAATAAGCTATCGTTTTCTACTCACATTCAGATTTAAAAATATTAGATTCACTGAGAAACAATGACAGGGAGTATGTTCAATAATGTAGCTGTGTCGTTATAATTGGAAACAAATACTGGTGAAAATGGATCTAAAGAGGCTTGTGTTTCATTTGGCAAAACTTCGGCTTTGAGGAAATGTGATATTGCAGGACTTTGCAAGAGGCCAGACTAGAGTTAGAGTGTGAAAGGGTGCAGTGGGAGGGTAGAGATGCCTGACGGTGGTCTTCACATATTCCACACTAACATTTTCCTTGTCTGACCCCTTCTGTACTTAAAATACGTTTCTGCTATTAAATTTGATCATGAAAAAAACACAATTGATACTCTGATGCCATTTGTTCAAAATACAGAGCATGAGGGAACAAAATTTCGAGCAAATGTTGATGATGATGATGATGATGATGACAGAAAGACTTGACAGATAAATGTGAAACAGCATCCTACAAGGGCTTTACTGTCTAGTCTCACAGGCACTATCAGCATGCTTTCAATGTTAAGCTTCTCCACATAGTGAGGGGCTGCTATGATCAGGGTTTAGGAAACTGCTCACTGTGCCCTCTGCATCAGTAACACATCTTACAGCACATCTTTTGTTTAACTCAGTTTCAAATGGGCATGGATGTTACACAGGTGGCATATTGTATACATGGCTATGCAATTACACATGAATATCATATTATTTTTTATCTATTTCTCCCACTCCCTTATGTGGAGCTGGACACAGGTAAAACATCAATCTGGGATTGAAGAGAAAAAGCATGTTCTTTTAATAGCTATATCCTTGCTCTTCACCTCAATGCAGCCTTGAAACTTTGGGGTCTAAAGAAAGAAAAAACCAAAATCGAGTGTGCTTTAGTATCTGGGTACCAGCAGCCCACGTGCATTCAGGTTATGAGCTTCTCAGAGATCACCCTCCGGTTCTTTCCAGCAGCCTTAACGAGGGCCAGATGCCAGGTTTTCACTTTGGACGTGTCCAGAACGCCCCCACGATGGCACCGCCATGCAGAGCGCTTTCACAGTGTCGCTTTTGTGACTTTCTCTCCATGACAAACCCTGGTCTAGACAGGACTGGGCCAGAAATTCCCATCTCACCACTCCAGCCAGACGGCATTTATGGTCACCTAGGATGTAATGCTAGCTTGAGACCTCTGAAGAAATGAATTGGCACGGCTAAAGCTCTGCCGAGAGCTTGCTGTGCTCCAGTCAGGATCTGTCAGCTTCTGGGGGAAAAAAAAGGCATGCTTTCCAGAAAATTCTTCATTTGTCAGCAGATAATAAAGTCTAAGTCGTAAACCACACCATGCGGGGGTGAGGGTGGAGGATGCTCAATGGGGTGTCAGAGAATTGCCTGCCTGCTAGTGTCCCTCCTGCCACGCTTTTTCCTGATCCTGTTTGAATTTGGTAGGGAAGAGGAATGGGAGGGAGGAAGGGGGAAAACATTTCTCCTCCATGGCAGGCAGGACACCGTGAAGTCATGCTGCTTGTATAGGAAACCCAGCTTGAGTAACCAAAACAAAACCACAGCCAGGCTGCTTTTCCTCATTTAAAGGGGCTCAGCTTCTTCTGTAACAAAAACTAGATCTTGCAACTCCCAGGCATAGGTAGCTTTTCTTTCTGCTGGTGGATCCATTTCATGTGTTGGTCAGGGAACTGCTGCTCTGCCTTGTTGAACCATTCCTACAAGGACGAAATGCCAAGCCCAGGCTGGGCCTGTTGTTTCAGCATCCCAAGGGGACTATTCCAGATGCACAGCCTCAGCCAAGAGATGAAAGCTTGACCGATAGGATTTAACAAGTGAGAGCCCAAATTCTCCCTCCTTCTCCCCTCCCCTGCCTCATTTTCATTCTGGAGGCTTCCAGCTAGAAGGGATTATTGGAGCAGGATTTTGGGAGGCACCTGACATGAAATAACTTTTATAACACAAGCCCGGTGCCTGGGCTCCACAAACACTGCCAAATAAAAGTAAACCAGTCACCCCAATAAATGGTTTGATCTTTATGAGTTTTCAGTGCTGTTCCACACAAATCCAAGGGCCCTCTGGGGCTAAGGGAGAGCTTGATTGCACGGGGTTGAGAAGTCAGCTGGAGCCAGAGGACACTGGGCACCTTGCAGGGTCAGACCCTTCCCATGCCAGGTGCAGCAGAGCCTGGTGTTTTTCCCCTGACCCCAGCGGTGCCTCCATCTCACCCGTGATATCTATCACAGATGGGGGCAGAGGACCCCTGATGTCCACAGCAGTGCTAAGTTGTATCTGGAACAAAGCCAGATCCCAGGGTTCACTATCCTTTGCAAATTGTAGGGTGGCGGTGAGAGAAAAGGAAAAGAAAGAACGGCAACCTTGACCACTTTTAACAGCGGCAAGGCAGTATTTAATTTTCAATCAAGTACCTAAAACAGACTTCAAAGGGCATTTAGGCTGACGGTTTTATTTTCTCATGGAGTAGGAGGAAAGATGAATAAGCAAGGAGTCAGATCTTTCTCAAAATAATTGCAGCCTTGACATATCTAAATTAGTTTGTAAAAGAAAATTCAGGGGCAGTTGATCTTATTAATTAGAGATGCACCAGGACTGTAATACCTAGTTACTCAAAGGCTGCCTGGAGCTACTAAAATAAAATAAGACAAATCTTCCTTCTTCTCCAGTGAATTCAGAACTTACTCCCCTCCCTCTCATCTTTCTCCATTTTAAGTAAAAGTCATAACAAATCCCTTCAGTTTGGAGGGGGAAGGGAAAAAAGGTCTATTAAAAACATGTCATGAGTTCCTCCTCCCACCTTACATGTTTCATTGTGTTTATGATGGATTGCACTGTCGTACATGTAATAGGTTTTGTTACAAATGACTGAGAAAACAAGTATCTTCACATTTAAAAAAGCATTACTTAAACACTATTAAAATCCTTTGATGTTGTGGGGTTTTTTTCCAAAGGAAAATAAGTAGTTTTCTTTCTGACTGGGCTTACAGTTGCTCCTTCTCCACTCTAACAATTTTTTCTTGCTGTACTGAGCCACCTCTGTGGAGAGCACTCCATGGGCTTGGGAGAGGAGCCCCTGCCTTGGGAAACTCAGAGCCCAAATAGGTGAGAGAAGAAACCCAAAAAACAAAAAGGCGGGGCTGAGCCTCAGGTCACAGAACATCATTGCCTAGCATTGCCCACACACCTGCCCATGGCAGAGCTGTACATTTATGCAGTACAGAGGCACAAGCACAGCTTTGCTCAAAAGAGATGCACCAGTTTTGAGCTGACCTGGGACTGCAGGACCCCAGGGTTGTGCCACTAGCATGAGATTGAAAAGGATGTATCGTAACTTCAAAGCATTTCTGACATATGTCAACAGAGTTTTGAAGGGCACTCTCTTCTCCTTTTTGTGTTTGAAATTTTATTCAGAGAAAAACATGCTCCATCTCCCCCCAGAGTAAAAATCTTCAAGGAGGTATCAGGGCTAGAATAGAAAATAAACTTGCTTGTCCTTCCCTGCCTTAATTCATGACAGATGGGTGGTATTTGGTGGACAAATAAAACTGTCCGTAGTCTTGTTTGGGCTCAGATAGCCGTGCAATCCTTCTTGCTTATGGAGCTCAAGGAGAAAACACTAGGAACGGAGAAGGTATGTCTCTTTCTTTTCATAAAGGTTAGACAGCTGGAAGTAAAGTTTCCTCTTCCCAGGATGCCTGTGTCAGGGTGATCAAGTTGAAAAAGAGAGGACAAAAACCAGCTCCTTTTAAAACAGAGATGTCCATTTTAGAGGGGATGCTTTGTGTGGCTGTGCAGGTAGTAAACTGACTGGAATGGGGAAGAGTCAGCAGCATGGTGAGCTCATGCAGCTCATTTGCTAAAATATTTAAGATTAGAAGTATAGTTAAAATTATCATTCCTAGTGTAGGGGGCAGGAAACATCCTTGCTCTTTTCATCTCTTTCTTCTGTAATTGGATTACAGCCGATTTTTTCCTTCATTAGCTGAATGTCTTCCAAACTATTCTGATTTGCAACAGCTGGGAACCACAGGTCTGACCCCGAATAAAGTAAGAACAGGTGTTTGGGACAAGAGAGGAATGAAACATCCCACAGCCTGCCCTTGAGGCCTCCCTGTTACTGTGGAAGCATTATCCCAAGGGGCAGGTGGCTTTTTTGGGATCCTCTTAGGAAAAGAGTGCAATACATTTCCCAGTTGACACAATGTCTTTAGTGAATTTCAGACAAAACATTTGTTTAAATGTTGCTTAATGCTTATTAAGGCTACAGGACCTGAGAAGACCTCCCTGTGATAAATCATCCAGAAGACAGGAACAAGAGAGACCTTGCTGGAGGTGAAGGCAAAATTAAGTGGCCAACCCACCACACCGTGAAGAAAAAAACTGTTTTATCTCATGAACCTTAGACAATGCTTTCACAGCAACTGAGAATGGTCTATGAAACCCAGCAAAGATTTCTCCCTTGGAGCAGGAGTCAAAAGGCAGAGCAGAGCTGGCCAGGCTGCAAGGGACAGTGCTCCTCCTTATCCTACCTGTGTATATTGATGTGGCCACAGTAAAAGACAGCTCATCTGTTAAAAACCTGACATAATCCTCAACCAAAGTTAACTATTACAGAGCACTGTTGAGTTTTGGGTAGTAAACATGGCATAAACCAGACTAACAGAAATGCACTGATAGAGAGAACATGAAGAAAGCAGTCCCCAAGGAGCTGAGATGCTGGAGGGGTTGCAGCTCTCCTGTTCAGCTGGACCCTGGTTCACTGGCACCTCAACATTGTGTCAGGAGCTGCCCACAATGAACAGGAATAAATGGCTGAAATCATTCATTTTCATGAGAATATCAGTAATCTTTAAATTTCTACTCCTCATTCCTGCAGAGTTAAACTTGATTCATGCAAATCTGAAAATATCAAAGTACAGTTGGATTTTTTTAAATGGTAGAAATCAAACTTCAAACACAGCCTGCTTTTTATTTTCTAAACACATATTTATTAGTTTTAAGCAAATACATGTGTTTGCAAGGATGCTTTTTGACATGGTTTTTGAAAATGCTGACATAAGTAAATTGATCTTGAGAGGCTATTAAACAGGAGCAGGGAGTGACTGTTGCTGGAGCCTACTTTCACCATGATTGATACTGTATCTGTCCAGCTGTGAAAATGAGGGGATGTATACACATATATGTACACATATGTGTACACATATATATAAATAAATATTTATAGATGTCAAAATAAACCTGCTGGTTACATGGATTGCAATTGTCAGAGATGGTGGGAATACCAAAGCTATTAAAATAAAAGTTCTTAAGCATTTTGTCCGACATTAGGCACTGTAATCATAAAAGTTGTTCACTCCTAATGGAAAGCCCAGGCAAGTTTCAGAGAAGCAGCAAGACAAAAGGCAAACCTTTCTGCACAGCCACATTATTTTTCTTGGGTTTAGTTCAAATGTATAATGAAAACAAGTTCTCATACCCAGGAAGCTGCAGCAAATGTCAGCTCTGGAGTTCGTTCCTGTTCATTTTTCATGGAAGCCTTGGTGCAGGAAAGTCTCAGCACATGCTCGAGCCTCTCTTCAGAGCTCTTCTTGCCACAATTTTGTGGAGCCTTCAAGGGGTAGAAACCCTGAAACTAAGGAAGCCAAAAGGTTGTGAAAAAGGAACTCCAAACTTCATCTTATTCACATAATGCTTTACCACAAAAGGAAAATACATAAATCCACACGCTCACCTTGACTGTAGTCTGTAGCTGCAGTTTGTGGAGAAAAGAACAAAACCAGCTTGTGGAGGTTGCTGCAGAAGAAGTTGCCTCAGAGAACAAACTGAAGGATAAAAGGGTGATTGCTATTTTTCATAAAGAGGCAGTGAGTAAGTGTGCCTCTCCCACAACGTAGTCAGATTTTTCAGGGGATCGCCCCTTCATACTGGAGGTGGGCCACCACGGTGAGTGTACTCCGTGTCCCTTGGCAGCTGCCCCAGCAGCAATGGTGGTGATTGGCCCAGAACCACCTGGGCAGTGATTTGAGACTCTCACCATTGCACAGTGAGAACAAGGCAGCACATGCTAACACACCTTCTCAGTTACTCGAGGTAGCTCTCATCCATTTGCCACTGAAAGTCAGACATATCTCACCATCCCAGGAGAGTCTTGCTTGTGTCCTGCCTCAGCCAGGGCAATGGACAATGATGTCACCCTTGGGCTGCTTAGGATGAGCCTCCTGCACAGGAAGACTTGGGCATATGAGTGACCTTCACCACCTGGGAGTGTTCCAGGGCTTCCTCCCCTTTCCCATTCAGCATCAGGATGCAGCTATGGCCCAGCAAGCTGCTCAGGAGCTGGAAATAAACATGCTGCCTAAAGTTTGGGGCTGAGGGATGCCCTGCACAAGCTGAAGGGGATCTAACATGTCTCTCTGGCAATGGATGTGGTTGCCATGGTAACTTCGGGACTGCACACATCAACAGATTTTAACATCTTGGCAGTTTGGGAAGTGACTGTTTAGGCATTCCAATTAGGCCGGATATTTACACGTTTAAAGGTATCACGCACCTAAAATAAAAATTTCAAAAAATCCAAGAAGATCTATGTGAAAGAGCCTAAACAGTGCCAAATTAGAAAACAAGCCCTAAATATAGCTTCAACAGAGGCACACTTGAAAAGCAATGTCTAAACATGAGGCTGAAAGAGAAGCAAAGAAGGAAAACGAAAGTCCCATTGAAAACAAACAAGGCACTGCCCATGGCTTGGCAGTAGATGACACTGCTCCCTGTCCTCTTGCCCCGGGTCCAGATCTGACCCCAGTTCAGGCAACAGCTACAACCAGGGCCCCACATGCATCAAGATAGACTGTACGTGGTTGGGAAGAAAATGCAGGTTGTGACATTGGAGCTGGAGGCATCAAACATGATACTTCATCTCCTGGGATGGCAGCTTGAAGCTCCCAACTTGAGCGTTCAGCTAAAATCAGCTGTTAATCATACAATGCTGACTATTAAATCATTGTTCTAAGTGTCAGGCTTAAGCACTCCTGGAGGCATATAAAGCAGTTCACACCTCTCAAACCTTTTGTTTCACTTAATCATGTTTACACCTAATTCAGGTTTCCAAGGTGTTTATTTACAACAGGCTAAAGCTAGAGACAGACCCACAAAATAGAAAGTGATAGTAATTAAAAAGGACCTTTGCAAGCTTTGATCCCAGGGCACAATCATGTTTTGAAAGCTTGCAAGCTCTGTGCCTGCCGAGTATGACAGTGCTCCTGCTGCAATTAGAGGGATGACTGTGCACACTGTTGCTGAGGAAGAGGGAACTGCCTCAGAATCAAGGAAATCTGAAGTAATTGAATCACACAGGGTTAGCATTTCCACACAGGCAGGGAAGAGGAAAGATCCATGGCTATAGACATCAGCTTCAAATTTGTGGCTCCTTTCTCCCAGCCTTGTCCATATGCCTGTCCTCATTTCAGCAGTCTCTTCTCATCCTGACACACAGGCAGTTCCCACAAACCCGCCATGTGCATTTCCCTAGGCATTGTTTCCCTTCCCTTCCACCACTGAAAATTCACAGCATTTATTCATGCCTTCTTTCCCCCATTTGTCTCAAGTCCAGATCTAACAACCCCTTCCCATGGCCACATACTACTCCTGACTACTGTTCATACACTTTTGCATTGTCTCCTCCCTACAAACTCCCCTGCTGTGGCACATCCCTCTCCCATATCCTCCCATGTCTTAATGTCAGTGATCTTCCTGTCTAGGTCACTGCCCTACTCAAATTGACTGGATGGTGCACAATGCCAGTTGTTCCTCCACCTCACTCCATGACCCACCTCTCAAACCCTCCCTTCCCCTTGCCATTCACCATCTGAGTCCAGCCTTGTTGGAGGTAAAAACAGAGGAGCTCTTCAACCATCTGACCTTCCCTTCTGCCTCCTCCTCTTCCAAAACACTGGAATGTTTCACCTCCCTTCTGGCCCCTCCATCCATCTTATCTGTCCTCTTCTCACAGTTTCCTGGCTCTTTCCCTGCAGAAAGATGTACAGTAACCCTACCTTAGAATGGACCTTCACTCTTCCCTGCTCCTCAAAATACATTCCCCTATGTCCAGCCAACCACTACCCAGAACTGTTTTCTTCTGATTGTGTCTTGGATGCTCTCTGGCCTTTAACAGAAACCTTTCTCACAGGCTTTCTAACTACCTTGTTTAGGCCAAAGGTTTGGTCACTGCTTCATCTTGAGCTTCCCTGACCTATAAGCCATCCATAAATCACATGACTAAGGGCAATCCACAGGTCAGCATCTCTTGTTTCAGGCTGCCAACCTCACATCCACAGCCACCTTGCCTCTACACCTCTTTATCTACCATTTCAAAGTCAACTGTGTTTTAAAAAGTAGAGTTCCTTAATTCTTTCAATAGTCTTTGGTTCACTCTAATTATTGTCTTGTTAGCCTCTGCTCAGTCCTCTCTGCTGCATTCTGTTCTGCATGTGTCACTCTTCATATTCTTGTTTCTTGCTTGTGGCCGAGTCATGTACTTTGTCTTTCCATGGTATCTCTGTGTCATGTCGTGCTGATAAAATTCTCATTTCTCTGCACTTGCATCACTGCAACATCCTTTTAGTGTCCTCCTCATTCTTACTAACCTAGCATGTTCCTAGAGAGCCATGGATCCTTGCCCATAACTTTGACCCCATACCTTTCTCCTCCACTGTTTTCCAGTTGCATTGAATGTGTCCTGTCTACCTTGAATGTTCAGGCTGACCACCCTCATACTGATGTCTCACGCTCAGTAAAAGAACATGGCAAGTTGTAAAATCAGCCCTCATTCCAGGACTTCCTTTTCCAGCAAAAAAGTGTCTGCACTGATACATCATTAGCCCTCTTCTAGTCTTTAAATCATGGTATTTATGCAAAAACATGGTAATTGTTAGGCTATGATGGAGACCAGCAGCAAATCCTGCTGCCTGATCCCATGCAGTGATTTGTGTGGGCTTCACCATCTGACTGTATCTGGCTTGCCTTGCACTCACACCATGAGCTTCTCAGGGCAGTGGCAATCTTTTGACTTGAGTCAGACTGACCTTAGCTGCCTGTGGTTTTCACCTGTAGGAATTTATGCTGTGACAGCTCTCTCAAATTTACCACCTTGAGATAAAAGCAAAGGGCCTGCTCTTAACACTAGTATAATCTGTCTAATTGGCATGAAAATAATTTAGATTTATAAAGAAAAGAGGATGTAAAATCAAAATAGTCTTTATTTTTATCAAATATCTATAAACAGAAAACACATATTAAATTATTCATTAACCCTTTATTACTCTAAAACAAGATCCTTCTTTCTACATGCCTTTCCTGCTTAATTAACTACTGTATCAATAAGCCAATGAAATTAAGCAAAGTTGTATTTACATAATCAAATCTATATCAAATCAATGGAAATAAATCAGGGAACACCTATTTAAATGTAGATATTTAAACCAATGTAATCCTTACACACACTGCTTATAGCTAGCATTGATGAATCACTGTAAACTGATTTAAGCAAAGGATTAAATGAGTTTATGTGCATCTAATTAAGATGTTTGCACTGTTGTAACGAGGTCCATGTTAAACTGAATTCTTGAAAGTGGTGCAAGTTTTCTGTATAATCAAAGTTTTGGCCTCCTTTCCCTTCAGTTCCCTTGCAAGCCCCAAGCCATGGTCTATAGGCCATCCACTGACAGGGTCTGAAGAACCAACAGATCACATGGTGCTACTGACCCCCAGCTCATTTCCAGGCTTTCAGCCACTTTACTGCTCAGAGGAACTTCAGGTCAGTAAAAACAGCAGGAGAGGAGGAGTAGCCAACCTCAGCTGTCCTCTATCTCACGTCCTCACCCGTCTGGTGAGGCTGCAGGAGTGAGCGCCTCTCCCGATGTCTCTTAGTGCTCATCATCCCACAGCTCTCAGATCCTCTCCCATGAGAATTCCTCATGAATCCGTTAAATTGTGGGATGGCTCATTTAATATCAGAATGGCACTGCGCTCGTTGCCCTGAAAGCCTTAGGAGAACCCACTCTGCTCCTCCAGATTCAGTGAGCATAAGGATCACTGTTGGATTAGAGGAGAAAGGCTTTGAAATTTGTAGACCCTGCTTTCAATGTTTCCTTATGAATATTAAAATTCTTCTCTCTCACACTGGGCTGCAGGTCCACTGAACACTTTCAAATTTATATTTTTAATTCTGAGATCAATTCAATTGCAGTTCAATTCAATTTTTGTAGGTTTTTAAAAAAGAAGCCAGTTTTGGGACAGTATCTTCTTATCACACTATCTTAGCCATTATATTTCATTTGTATTATCCTGCATCTAGGGGCTTTGTTAGACCCAGCTGTAACCTTTCAGAGCTTCTGAATGAAGACAAGGAAAGTCGGGAATTAATCTTTATGCTAAAGCTTTTTTAAGCCATTTCAATTGCTTAACCTGTAATTTGGCATAATATTGTGGGGTGTGTCATGCTGTGGAACTAACTGTTCTTAAATTATTCTACTTTAATGAGCAAATTTCTCCATTTTAAGGTTATGTCATGGTGAAAAACAGTCTTAATTTTAATGAAACAAATATTTTTCCCTCTCTGTGTTTCTATGGTAAATGTATCAGCCTGAAGCCTTGAGGGTGCCGCTCTGTCTTGCAACAGAATGTTTCAGTCATAATTTAATCATTTGGTTGCATAGAGTAAATCTGTAGCCCAAATTACTCTGAAGTGGCTGCCTAGCAGGAGGGACATTTATGTCCATTACACTTTCTTATCCAAGCAATGGCACAACTAGGGGATAAGACACAATTTTGTAGCTTTAGCTTTCAGGAAGGACACTAGACTGAGAGAAGAACACAAAGATGATGAAAAGGTGAACGTTGAATCCCTTCCAAGCTTATCAAAATATGGCTACCAGTATTATTTCCAGGAGAAAACCTTCAAGTTGCACAAAACTGTGAGTTCATAGGCCAAAAATATTTTATTCTAAACTGTCTTAGTCTTTGTGTGCGTGACACTTCTAGTGCACTTGCCAGCACGTGCTTAATGCAAAATGACCTGAAGAACTTCTAGCCTGTTGCTTTGTGTGCAAGCAGAGATTTTTGTCAGCAGAACAGGAAATCCTCTATGATGGCAAATGTCTTGTGCCATTAAACAGGCTGTTGAACATTGCTGAACTTATTTGGAAGGAGTTAAAACTCCTTTGTTGCTTACTATGGATTGTTACAATGATAAATTCTATCTTCTTTGAACTTTTTTTTTTTTTTTTTGTCACGAGAGGGTTTTTAGACCTAAAAGCCAGCAGGTGATGGAACCTGGAAATCAGATAACCGAAGCATAAATTTCATCCTGCTATGGAGAAAATAATTGTATTTTTGAGTGTGTTCTACCCATGGCAGCAATCTTCAGCTCTATACCCAGGCAGAGAATACTCGCAGATCCACACTTACTCGAAATGTGCACTTTTCAAAATTCCCCCAGCTGCATGCTAACAAATGTCATCAGATTCAACAGATGGCAAATCAGGTAGGCAAAACACAGAAACCGTCTTGAAAATCTGCCAAAACAGAATCATCTAGAGATCCGGCTGCCATTTAGTGTGCAGACTATTCTGTGTGACAGGGATGCAGACAAAACCAGGCAAAGTGAACAGCTTCATCTGGATACATTTCTAATCAATTTGTCTGAATCCTCAATTGCAGTTGAAGCCATGGTTAGCAGAGCCCTCGACAAAGATAAATACAGATCAATAAACATCCTATAAATGGTGACACACATCTTAGCAGGGAATCTAGATTTATGCTAATCAAAGGGCTCAGCAAAGATGCTTTCATATTCATTGCTTCTTTTTTAAGGGTACATTTTGTAATACCCTTTTATAAAAAGGAAAACTGAGATCCTGGTGGGGGCAGAGTCCTGCTTACAGGAAGATGTTACCTACCTCTGCTTCACTGCTTCAGAGTAACACAATATTTAGAAGTGTCGCCTGCAGTTACCAACACCTGCTGAGCTTAAGCCCACTGATTTGTTTGGAGATTTTTCCTGTGAAAAATATCTCTATATTGACAGCTATGGATATATCTTGGCTAGGATAGGGTGCTTTCAAAAAATGTTTTTAAGTACCATTTTAAACCTCTAGTCTAGGCAGAATAAACTACTTTTTGATGTGATGAATATGCATCATAGGAGCCATGGCATATAAACAATACCTATACACATAACTAATATATAGATATATATATATTAATGTATGTATAAATATAAACATATGAACTTCCTAAATAAGCATACACACAGAAATATATATAGAGAGGGACATAAAAATACCTACTTATTAAAAACAAACAGAAAGCTCCATCAGTTTGGTGCATGACTATGCAGTACCTTGTGTTCCAAGTGCTGCTCAAAGGTGTAAAACTTTGTCACTGTGATTTATCTGGGAAATAAAACACGCCGTTCATCTCATCCTGTGTGATTTTTCCCTGCTCTACCCACTCCTCAGTGCTGCCTCTAACCTCCAGTAGCCTAGACACTATTTTACTGTCCCCTAGCCTTCAGATCCTGAGTTTATTACAATAATTTTCCTCCTGGCTCACTGCCATAGTCTCTGTGCAACTCAATAACCCTATTTCACTGATACCTCTGGGAGGTTTTTTTTGCAGACAGGGGCACTGAAAATCCCCCATACAGTAAGCTTTCTTTCAGTGCTGGAGCATCTGAAATTTCAGTACCTTATCTCAAACCTAGAATCTTCCAGGACTAAAAGCCATTTGGTTTATTTGTTTGTTTTGTGTCTTGGGGTTTTTTTGAATGTGTTTTTGGTGGGGATTTTTGTTTGGGGTTTTTTTGTTTGTTTGTTTGTTTGTTTTTTGTTTTGGTTTTTTTTTCCTTTGGTGGTGTGCTTTTCATTTTTATTTCTCCTTACGGCTGTTGCTGGATGCTTCAGTGGAAAGGGGTAAGAAAACCCCTATTGTCTAATCCAGCCTCTCTGAAGATGTCAGCCTGACTCCAGGCTTCTTAGAGAGCAGCCACAGGACCCTAAAGCTTTACATTCCTGCCTGGGAGCATGAGCTTTAAGTATAACCTCTCTTTTACACGTAAATGTGCAATCTCTATCTGAAGGCTGCTGAATTACTGACCTTAGTGATTTCTCAAGTAACCAAATTTTCACTTTCTGATTATGGGGAAAAACCTGTTTACCACTTTTGAATTTACCACCTTTTCACTTCAATGACTGTTTCAGTAGTCTTATTTTAGCAGACGGGGAAGAGATGTTCTCATTTAACTTTTTCTGTGCTGTTCATTCCTTCACAGACTTTTCTCTCGAGCCCTCTTTTTTATCTCCTTTCCAAGAGAAACAAACTCAGTTTTTTCAATTTCAAGCATGTAATGTTATACTATTTACACTATGACCAGCATCTATCTAAGCAGCAGCAGATATAAAACATGAAAAAGAATCCTGAACTTAAACACACAGTCTGCATCATCTGTCATAAATCCTAAGAAGTCAATTAAAAAGTTCTTTAGCCAGTATCAGTGATGTGTAATGGGAGCATTTACTTGATTGCTAATAGCTGGGTTTACATGATGTCTCAAAGCATCAGTTGTGAGGGTTGGCAGCAGCACAGCATTAGGACTGTGATCATCACTATAAATTAAATTTATGTTGATATAATTAGCAGTTGCAAGCTAATGTAATATTTATATTGATCCTAGTAAAATCAATGCTGCACCAGTGAAAACATACTCCAAAAGTTCACGTGGCCTGTGACATGGGATTCCAGCTGTTTACCTTGTTTCAAAAGACAGGAAGATGGAGAAACCCAGAAGTTTGGCTGGGCCTCTGTAGGGGCAAGGCCTGCTCTTGAGTCCTTTTTCTGGGTGGGGTGAATGTGGAAATCCCCAGGGGAATCCAGACCCGAGTCAGATGAAGAACTCTACGAACAGCAGGGTGTGATGTTTATGAACATTTGCTTTAGTCCTTCTCTGATATGCATTTACAGAATGGTGACTATGTTGATTTTGGTGTACTAAAACACAGCAAGTTGGTTTCCCAGAGCCTGCTATGCAAAGATTAGGAATGAGGCAGCCTGCAGCTGGCTAGGAGCACACAGACAAGACAAGATGGCTGTACTCCTGTCTCTGGCTTACACTTAGGTTTAGCTTGCTCACAAGACAGCTACTTCTCCAAACAGTGTTGTTTGCTATTTGTTTTGCTTAACCTCTCTGAGAAAGCTGCCTCTTTGTTTAACATGAGTTTAAAACTCTGTGCTTTTTGTTCTCAAAAATGTCTCACAAGGTGTCCTTTCACTTTGGTACCTAACCCAGTGCTGGCAGCAGTTTACATTAAACCTCTGCTTAATTGCACTGGATAAATAACATTTATACTGCAGGAATAGCTACAGGCTCCAACTAAGCTGAGACCCTCGGGTGCCAGCCCCTGTACAAGGAGTGAGTTAATAACAGCCCCCAGAGCAAACATCTTCAGTGTCTTAATGCCAGGTACCTGAGGGATGGGGCTTGCCCTGGCAAGTCATGAATTACATTTCTGCCACTCTTTAAGGGACTGAGAGGAGGCTTTCAGGGAGGCTACTGTGCCACTAGAAAACCCAGCTGATACCCAGGATCTCTTGCAAGAACCAACTGCAGAGTCATCCCTGGGCTGGTAACGTGGCCACCTACCTGGGCCACGCTGTGCTCAGCCTGGGCTAAGCCTTCCCTTTGGATGAGACCTCGAGCTTCATAACTCCTGAACAAAGCAGGGGATATATAGGAATACCATCTTTTTGTTGTTGTTGTTTCTGACTGCTACATACAAAGTGATGTGTGAAGAGAAATTGAAAAAAACCCCATGAAAAACAAGCAACAACAACAAACAAAACCAAAACAAAAAACCAACCAACAAACAAAACAAAACAAAACCCCACAAAACAAACCAAACCAAACCCAAAAAAACCTGCCTAAACAAAAAACAACAAACCCCAACCAACCCACAACACATAATTATTTTAAATTAAAACAGCTAACTAGCAAAACAATGACAACAATTGGGCCGAGCATAGTCTTTGATTTGGAACAAAAAACAGGAAGCTAAACTCTCTGCTGGCTGAACTCCACCGAAGCCAATGTTTTGCTAGCAAAGAATTTGGCTCCGGGTTTCCCAACAGCAATAATAAAGCAGTAGATTTATTGCCTAAGTAAAACAGCAGACACTGCTTTCTGTATTTCAGTACCCTTCTTCCAAAGCCTTCCTCCAGGTGAGGCAGCGAGATGATATGCTGCTAGTCCCAATGGGATGTGCTGATGAAGGGTAAGAGAACCAAACCAGTAAAATTAACTTCAGAAAAACAAAAAAATTTCTGCAATTAAAATTCCAGGTAAATCCATGGCTGTGACAATGAAAGGATTTACAGTGCTCCTACCAGTTTTTCCTGTGTGTGGCAGAGAGAAGAGTGTAATTTGGATGCAGGGGTGCCATCTACCTCTAACCATCAAAATCAGAAATAATCACCTTTTCCATGATGTGCCTGCAGGGGTGCAACTCAGGTTGCATTCACAGAATCAGCTCTAACAAGAGCCCACAGTCCATGTCACCAGCTCCCTTGCACAGCCCACATAGCGAGGGTTTTTTTGCCTGTATCTGCTCTTCCACTTGGCCAGTAAATCTGTTGTTTCACTGTGTGCTGCTGTTTGGAGACTTTGAGCTTCACTCAGGTGTCCCCAGGAGTTCACACCACTGTTCGGTGTGTGAACTGCCAGAACATGGGGCAAGGGGAGGTCTTTGGTGAAAATACAGCACATCTGATCTGTTTTGACCTAGAGAGATGTCAAGAACTGATCAGCTGCCCATGGGTGCAGGAATGCAAATGCTAATTCCCACCTCGTGGAGTTTACTGAACTGCTCAGAGGCAGCAAAGGTGATGTGACCTGTGGGTGCATGGAATCAGCTCAGGCAGGAACTTGGCACTGCCATGGTCCCTGAGGCTCAGATGGACCAGGAGCAGCCAAAGTGACACTTGGCCACCGTACGATCCTGTCAGCCCCCTCTGGAGCAGGGGTTCTGCTGATCACAGCCTCTGCTTTCTCATAACAACAAAGCTGCTGATAATATTGGAAAATTATGATTTCAGCTGTTTCAAGATCCATAGCATTTTATTCCCTCTCTTAAAACATAACCAGAGGAATCAGGGGAGCCATTCTGAGCCTTGTTAATCAGAAAGGGCCTTTTAAAGTGTTGCACTGTCGATATACAACTTTTATGAAATTGCATTATAAATGCCAGTTTTAGACAACTAGCATATTTGAATAATGTTTTTAAATGCAATGTTACTTTCACACTTGCTAATGAAAGGCAGATAACTGAGGACAGACCAAGTCATAAGCAGATGGGGAGATGTGACCCTCTCTCCTATGGGGCTGGAGACCCCTTCAGCAGCAATCCCCCTCTGTAGCCAGAAGGCCTGGCCCTACACTGGCTGCCAGCTTCTGTGTCTCGAACAAGAGCCAGGAGAGGGGTAAAATGCTACTTAATGGGTATATAATCTTTCCATGAGCAAAGGGATTTGCCAGAATGTAAAAGGGATTTTTAGGTGTTACGGCCAATCAAAAGTGCTTTTAGCTTGCTCAGGATCCCTTGCTGCAATAGCTGAGCTATTTCAGAACCCAAGCTAGCAGTCACACTGCTCAGCAGTCTCACACAGACCCTGCCTGGTTGCTGCCTGTATTCAAAGGCTGTCTCCTAACACAGCAAATTAAACCTCTCCCTCTGCCATTAAACCAGCAGGGGTGGCAAACACACTCTACTGCACAAGGCAGCCTGGTGCTCCTGCATCCCTGTGAACCAGCCTTTCTCAGTGCCCTGAGCTGGGAACGCTTGGGTTTTGCACAGCAACGCCTGCAGTGTTCCTTGCAATCCCTACATCTACCCAATGTGTAGCTCAGAAGTTGCTGTGTTTTGCAGAGGGAAATACAGCTGAGTGGAAGCAGTAGGTCTCCCCAGTTTAGCATATTATTCCTGCACAACAAAGATATGATAAAAGCTTTATACTGATGTGAAAAAAAATGAGGCTAATGAGAAAGCACTTCCTGCTTAGGAAGAAGTTGGAAAGAAGTCTGTAAACAGAGACCAGTGTGACCCCAGTGTCCTTTACTCTCCCCACAAATCTCAGAGGCGAGACATGATACACTCCAGGGATGGAAAATGAGGAGAATACATAAGCATGAACACACACACACACACACACACACACACACACACAAAATTCATCATGTAGGAAACTTTGCTGGTATATAGTGTTTTCAATGGTTAAAAAGTGTGGAGATCAGTGTAGGTAAATTTAGGAGTGAAATAAGTTTTGATTTCAAAATCATGTGCACTGATTTCTAAATAAAATGCCCAACCTCATGCAGACAACGGGTTCCCGTTTAAATAGGGATGAACAGAAAGAACCAAGACAAATTGCTGAGGACTTCACATAGCAGCTGGTTCCTGCAGTCAGGAGGAGGCTCTGTTGCTGTGCAGATTATCTACCCAGAGGATGTTCCTGAGCCTCTCTAAGGATCTGTTCACTCTTGGAAGGTTCATTGCACATCTCTGGATTAAATTTGATTTTAGGTGGGGATAAAAAGCTGTTTCCTTCCAAATCACAAATATCATACTTCTTCCCTCACTTTGTCTTCTCTCAGATGATCTGGCAGTTCCAGCCTTCTCTAGCCAACTGTTGGAAACAGATGAATTTCAGCTTGGAACAAGGCTGAAGATGGGACACTGCTCCATTTTCTGCAAAAGGCTTTGCTCCTGGCAGTCATCCCTCTGCCATTGCACACTGCCCTGGGCTCCCCTGGCATTTTTCTCTCCAGGTCTTTGGAGCCAGGGTGAAGAGGAAGGGCTGCACAAAGGCGGAAGAAATGGAAAGCTGGAGGGCTTGTAGCGGGTGCTGGGGGCTTTGTCATCAGGAGCAGTGGAGTGTGTTATTTCCACCCCTTGCCCCTCCATCTGCCTTTACACAAGACCCCTCTTCCCAGGAGGGTGAAAGGGCATTTTATAAATACAATTACAAAACTGTTGGGATCAATACCACGAGGCAGATGGATAGCTCAGCAGAAACAGATAGATTAGATGGCGAGAAAAAATAGATTAGTCAAATTGATCCAGAACTGGTGAGATAAGGTCCTTCCCAGCAGGCGACAATGGTGCGTGTGACTGTGCCCCTGTGACCCCCACACCCCTCCACTGCTTTCCCATCTCTTCTCCCCTCCTCCCCCCTCACGTTACATTGAACCAAAAGAACAAAACCAAACCAAACACAAACAAACAAACAAAAAAGAAAAAGAAAAAGCGGAGATAAACACACTAGGTTGACTCGAAGCCCTTTTCTCCCCATCCTCCCCCCTTCCCGGCCACGAGCAGGATCTTTCAGCTGGGTGCTTTTCTTTTTCTTTCTACGTCATGAGGCACAAAGTTTGCCTGTGACAAGAGGGACAATAGAAGGAGCTGGGAGCTGAGGCATTGGATTCAACAAAAAAATGGGGCCTGCTGCCTAACACTCCTTTCCCAAGAATAAGTGTGATAGAAGAATACTGGCTTGGATTATCTGGGTAAATCCAGGAGAACTGCATGAAACCTTGTCTTAGTAGGAGGCTTGGTGGAAAGGTGTGTATTGTATACAGGTATTATGAGCATACTGGCCTTTGGTTTTCATTGCAACATATCTAACCACGCACATTCCTCTAGCAAGACAGTTGGGAATGACAAATCTACCCCAAACAACACCTGTCCATCAAAATCCAAGGAAATAATAGCAAATGCTACTTGTGTATCACATAGCAAATTTACCATTGTAGGAGAAATCTTAGCTTTGTGAACAATTTTGAGTGATAAATTTCACAATATCCATGGTTTACATTTAAATTCCTTTTACTCCTTTTTTTTGTTGTTGTTTTTTTTTTTGTTCCCTGAGGAAGAAAAAGAAGAGAAAATGAAAAATCCAGAGACACACTGTTTTTATAAATGCAGTTCCGTCAGCAGCACTGGTAATTTCTTTTACCTTTGGCTATTTGGCTCACATGACTGACACACCACATGTTACAAAAAAGCCACTCTTCAGAGGAGAACAAACACTCCACTTTTTTCAGTCCCAAACTGCCTCTGCGCTATGGCTTGTGCCAGAGCCAGGAATAAAAGGATGGGCATTCAGTGAGGCTGGGGGGAGATAGCCCCCCAGCCCTTCCTTTATGCCCTGAGGGACTGAGACCTTCACGTGCAGATTTTGCCAAAAGGTCAGGGCTCAATTTATCTACCAGACTTAATGAAGTGCCCTACTTTATGTTACAGCAGTCCATGGAGTGGCATCCCGCTCTCCATCCTCCACGTTCCTCACGTCTGCAGGCTGTTGGCTCTTCTTCCTTTTGACCTCGTGGCAAGCTGGTTTAAGGGGCTCAGATGGGAGAAAAGTAACTGCACTGCAAGCAGAGAGGCACTTGGTGCTGGTTCAGCCCACTGAAGTGGCTCACTTCTGGCTCAGACAGAAGCAGATGGGAGGAAACGGATAGCCAGGGACAAAAGAGGTAAGGGAAGAGTAACATTGCCACTTTGAGCAGTCATAGGTGATTAGTTCAGCTTAGCTAGAGCCTTAAATGACACTGAGCCTTAAAGGGCCCAAACCATGTGTCTGACAAGAGGAAGTGATAAACTTGATCCCTATTCTTGTAGTGCAATTTGTTATTCCCTCATAAAACAGCACCAGTTAGAAAAATTGAAGTCTACCTATGACTATCTTCCTTGCAAAGAACATTTGAATTTGTCAAAATTTTCCTTTGAAAGGAAAGACCAGAAAAAAAAGAAGTTCCAAATCAAAATATTTCCATCCAGAAATCGTAAAACCACAGAGTTTCACGGCGCTCAAGAGAACCTTGTCCAGAGCCTTGCCCCAAGGCAGGATCAGCTGTGCTCAGTCTTCCCCGATAAACACTTCTCTGGCCCCCAGTGGTGAAAATGTTGCCCTAAGAAGAGGTTAGCAAAAGTCTCATGCTTCCATTCTCCCCCACGGCTTAGGCTGCTCAGAACCTATCTCCCAAAGTATATGCAGTAGCTGTAAGTAGAGACAGGAACTGGTTTGTTCAGGAAAACTCTGTGACAAACATCAGACAAAAACTGGTACCCTCTTGATAGTCAAAGCCCTGCAGCAGCACACGCACAGTGAGAAAATAACAGTATGTCAGAGCAGGCACAGTGAAGTACATCTGGAGGATTGGTCTAAATATTTTTGGATTTTGGCACCCAAATCTGCTTTTCCAGTGGTAACTGTCTCAGCTGTGTCTAGCAGGTAGGCACACGTAGGAAGCCCATAGCAATCCCTTTATCTCACCCATATGGATTGCCACAGTCTCATGCTGGCAGAGAAGTTAATGAATCAGTAATTTCAGTTACTGGCTGACGTGGAGAGCAGAAGGTATGGAAAGTGGCTTTTGCCCCCGGGTAGAGCACAAATATGCAATGAGTCTGTGCATGAGCAGCAAAGTTGCTTCTTGGCTGCTGTTGACATTGAGAGCAAAAGGAGGGCTAAGGAGAATCTCCATCCTTTCTTGGATGCAGCATGAAATATAGTGACAAAGGATGAGGATAAAGGCTGAGGTACTTAATGCCTTCTTTAATACTAGCACCAGCTGTTTTCTAGGTACCCAATTCCCTGAGTGAGAAGAAGGGGACTGGTAGCAAGATGAAGCCTCCATAATCCCAGGGGAGATGGTCAGTGACCTGTTACACCATTTAGACACACACACACACACACAAAATTCAATAGAGCCAGATCAGATCCACCCAGGGGAAGGGAGGGACGTGCTGGTGGAAGTGCTCACTGAGCTACTTCCCATCATTTACCAGCAGTCCTGGCTAACAGGGGAGGTCTCACTGACTGAAAGTTGCCAAATGTGATATCCATCCACAAAAAAAGCTGTAAAGAGGACCTGGGAGCCACAGGCTTGTCAGCCTGGCCTCGGTGTTGGGAAAGGTCATGGAGCTGATCATCCTGAGTGCCATCATGGGCACAGGCAGAAGAGCCAGGTGATCAGGCCCAGAGAGTGGTGATGAAGAGAGTTACATCCTGGGGATAGCTGGTCACAAGTGCTGTTCCACAGAACTCAGCACTGGGGACAGTCCTGCTTAGTATCCTTATCAACAACTTGGATGAGAGGGTTGAGTGCATCCTCAGTCATTTTGCAGACAACACCAAGCTGGGCAAGAGTGTTGATCTGCTGGAGGGTAGGACAGTTCTACACAGGGATCTGGACAGGCTGGAATGGGGGCTGGGGCCAGTTGCATGAGGTTTAACGAGGCAAAGTGCCAGATCCTACACTTGGTTCACAGCAGCCCCATGCAACACCACAGGCTTGGGGAAGAGGGGCTGGAAAGCTGCCCTGAGGAAAAGGACCTGGTGGGGCTGGCTTGACAGTGGCTGAACAAGGTCCAGAATGTGTCCAAGTGGCCAAGAAAGCCAACAGCATCTTGGTTTGTATCAGGAACAGTGTGGCCAGCAGGACCAGGGCAGTGATTGTCCCCTGTACTCGGCACTGGTGAGGCCACACCTCAAGTGCTGTGTTCAGTTCTGGGCCACTCACCCCAAGAGAGACATTGAGGGGCTGGAGCGTGTCCAGAGAAGGGCAGTGGAGCAGGGGAAGAGTTTGGAGCATAAGTCTGATCAGGAGTGACTGAGGGAGCTGGGGGTGTTTCACCTGGAAGGAAAGAAGGCTCAGAGGGGACCTTTTCAATCTCTACAATTGCCTGAAAAGAGGGTGTAGCCAGGTGGGGGTCAGCCTCTTCTCCCAGGTAACCTGTGACAGGACCAGAGGAAAAGGCAACGAGTTGCACCAGGGAAAGTTTAGACGGATATTAAGAAAAGTTTCTTCACAGAAACTGTTGTCGAGCATTAAAACAGGCTGGCCAAGAAAGTGGTTAAATTACAGTCCTTGAAGGTATTTAAAACACATCTGGATGTGGCACTCAGGGACATGATTTAGTGGTGGACTTGGCAGTGCTGGGTTAATGGTTAGACTTGATGATCTTAAAGATCTTTTCTGACCTAAGAAATGCTGTGGTTCTATTCTATAATTCAGTGGATGGCAGAGAAGACTTTTGTTCTCAAGAAATTGCAGAGAACTTGAGCCATTGTATTAACAATATTATTCATATCTGGTTATATAATAAATTGAAAACAAATGTGGCTTCCATCTGATTTGCAGCAGTTAATACACAGAAAAAGTTACATTAAGTGAAAAAAGAAGGGCTAGTCAGCTGTTCAAAGGTGTGACATCTAAGAAAGAAGCCAAGTCAGAGAAGTGTAAGTGATTAAAGTGGCCAAGTTAAACAAGATACAATTAAAGCCACTGCTTCCCCACCATCTCCCCAGAATTTCCAAATAAGGGTTTATGAATCCTAGGAGACCAGGTTAGCCCTAATTGTATCTTGTTTAACTTGGCCAATTAAACAGCAAACTCCTCACAGAGCTGGCCCTGCCTGAAGATATCACACCTTCTTTGCTTCTGACTGCTTTCTTCAGTTTTTGAAGCATATATACCATATATTTTTATTAGCTCTTGGGAATGTGTTTCTAAAAATGCCCTTTGGTTCATACCCGTTGCAACTATATGAACAGTTTTTTCTACCATATGCCATTTCCATGGAATAATTGGAATTGTCACCTTGAGCTGTGATACCCTCACCTGCAGTCTCTTTAAAGGGTGGACATGGACTTTCCAGAAGGGTTTGGGAGAAGACCAAAAACACCTTTTGTCTCAAGACCCCATTCACAGCAGGCTGGAACTGAGCTGAATGTGAGGACAGTGAGCTGGCAGATATTTAGGATGGAGAGAACTGCTTCTTTTCAGAGGAGACAAAGCCTAACACCTGAATGGATGGAAAGGAGATTGCCCTTCCTCTGGCATAAGTGAGCAAAGAGAGAGAAATGGCCTCCTTCCCCTATAGATTGTCAAAAGATGGAAGGGAAATGGTGAGTTTGTTACTGCTTTTCAATAACTATTTATACTCAAAATTTGGAGTTTTATGTGCCTCTACCTAAATTAGTAAAGCAAACAAAATATTTTTGGAGGTCAACTGGTCTTCTGCCTGCAACAGGATTCTTTGTTTTGTTTCAATCTATTTTAAAGTGAAGGAAACAGTCATTGCAATTATGTGAACATCTCAGGCAAGGATCTGGTGCTTCAGAGGCTCACTTAATGCTAAATTTTACTAGCAGCTGCTCCACTTTTGCATGAGGACTGCACATAAGAACCCCAGGTTGAGGGAAACTCCTAATTGTCTATTAAATAAAATGATACAAAGATACTTAATTATTACAGAGGAACCAAGCTATCATTATCCTTACTTCTGAGAGGGGAAAATGGGGAAAGTGACCAAAAAATCTGACAAAAGAGGCATGCCAAGCCCCAAAGCAGCATTACATCACATTGTCACGAATGTGCACAGCCTGAGGGACAGCATGTCAAGTTCTCAGGTGGGAAAAGAGAAACAGACACCCATAGCTCTGTTCAAGACTCATCTCAAACAAGCATCTCCAATTCATTTTCCCATCAGTAAAACAGGGACTAGGCTTCTCCAATTCACTGAGAAGTGGTAGCCAATAATGTTCTCTTATCACCTTGAAGGCGTCAGGTGCCATGCAAATGCATATGGGATGCTAACCACACACCTGCAGCACTTTCTGGGTACCAAGAAGAGCACATAACTTTGTCCAGGGGTGCAGCACCAGCACAATCAGGCTTCTGATGAATTATAAATGATTAGGAAACACTGTTTTTCTTTGCTTTACCTTAAATTTCTTAAAATAAAACTGGTACCGATAAACTTGATTAGGAGTACATTTTGAAAATGTTTTGATTGCCGTTTGTTGAAATTTCCCACACATTAAAATGCTAAAGAGTTAAAAAAAATCAGCATGACAAGCTAGGAAGTGTGCTAAGTAATGCAGAGCAGTAGTAACATTGATGGGCGAGCTTCACCCACTTGTATGCAGGAATCACCAGATGGCACTGTAACAACACATTGTTTTCCAAATTCTTTCTCTAACTGGGCAAAAGCTGCTGGGGCAATGAAGAAACAATACCATCTTGTTGTAACTGTGAATAAGTCATTTTGGGGTACAGGGGAGAGGGGAAGGTATGAGATATAGTTGCTGCTTCACCTAAAAACTCATGTTGATCCATGAATTGTAACTCCATACTGCCTGGATGTTACCTGAATAGCTCTGGCTTATGTATACAGTTAAATAAAGAACTTATGCTAGCAAGTAAATTCTCTAGGTCATCTTCGTTTTGTCTTTTACAGCATTTTGAAATGTTCTTTTGGCAGGAAATTACTACATATTTATACAGTTGTGTGTGTATGTACAGACATATACATATGCACATCATTTGAATTAATCAAAACACAGAAACTTCCCTAAGGTTATGAAGCAAGGCAGTGGCAGAGCAAGAAATGGAAGCCAAGAAAACTCTAATAAACAGCTGTAACAGAAGTACCTTATTCATGTGTGAGTCACCAACACATCATTACTCTGATAACAAATAACACATTATTGAAGGGTCTCAATTTTGATTTATGTCACAGTTTCAGTAAATATAGAGGAGCTGCCAAATTTACCTATATAAATTCCAGTGATCTCATTTATTTTAATCAGAAGTTTTGGGAAAATTAGACAAAAGAAGCTTCCCCCCTTCTCCCCTTTTTTATTTTACCCTATTAATGTGGTGCTCTGGCATGAGTCTCTGTTTTGAACTCTGCTAAGGGAGCGAGCATTTCCAAGGCCTGTTTATGACAAGATATAATTAATACTAGGGAGGAATTAAAGGAGATTTAGACAGAAAATACTGTACACATTTGGAGTTAAATAACAATTTGGCCTCATTAAAACAGGTTTCCACTTGCGACTAATTTTATTCCTGGTTACAAAGGCCATCGTTTGTCTGAGCAAAGATGAAAAAGTAGCTGTTAACATAGTGCAAATGAGAGTGAAATTGGAAGGGACATGTATGTTAATGAGCATCCGAGTGCCCTACAGTGCGCAAAAGCAGGCAGAGAAAAAAAAAGCAACCAGATTCCCCTGATATTGTTGAAAAGATAATGATTATTTGGCATGGCAAGGAATGCCCTGAACCTGCAGCCTGCTTTACGTGCATATGCGGTTCTTTTGCCGGATCAGGTGCTACTTCAAAACACTTTGAGGACAATATTAATTTCGTGATAGGATATTAATTATTCATTTGCTGTTTTGGAAATAATTTCATTTCCTTGCAAGAGAAGATCTGGCAAGAAGTGGCATTAACTGTGCACTTAGAACCTGCCCTGTGTACGTGAGCTCTGGTGTCTGTATGTAGTGATGCACTTAGCTAAATCCCTGGATGTATATGCAAGTTGTTGATTCCCTCCCTCCATGCAAAATGTGTGATTTGGCTTGTGAATAAGCAAAGTGAGCCACGTTTCATGCAGATTTATGCAGCATGCACACTCATCAAAGCCAGAATGACCACATTTTCCAAAAACCTGGACAGAATTTGGCCTATCAGACTTGCATTAAAACTGTACTGAATGGTTCTGTGTATGGGACTCCAGTATTGAAACTTCTTCTTAGTTAAAGATAACTAATTGAAAGCAGAGACACTTGAGTCCTCTCCCAGGAACAGCGCAAGCACTTGGACATCAAAGAAAAGAGAAGCTTGGTCCCTCACAGTGATTTAAACAATAATAGATCTGTCCCTTTTGAATGGAAACCCAATAAGCAGGAGAGCAGTGTTTAGGGCAAAATATGTGCAGGGTAGACACCATGTGCTGGTCCCAGCAACAAATTCCATTTCCAAATTCCACTCACTCTGTGAGCGCCCAGAACAGTGCTATGTACTCCTGAATGCTGCCCACGGGCACCCACAGCTATTTTGTGTGCAGCTTTGTGGGTGCCTTGCACATGTCCACAAACAGGCTGAGCATTTTTGACACCTCTCTTCCCATAGTAAAACCCAAACCATCTCCATGGATGTGGAAAAGATTATGGAAAGTTTGTCTCAAATTGCTGGGCAAATGTGTTTGCAACGGCCTGTATTTACAGTGGATCTCTTGTCTAGGGCACCTTCTGTCCCCTGCAAGAGCAAGAGAAGTGGCACTCCAAGCTCAAAAAAACAAACTTGGGCAGGATTTAGGCCTGCAAAGGCATTTCTACTTCCTCCCAGGTGGTGCTTCAAGCAGAGAAAGAGCTCTGGGACACATATCCAGCGTTAAAAAAGCACTATTATCTCTAAAGCAACCATTTCGCCTTGTTGCTGAAAATCTAAATGGGGTTCAGTAATGTCTCAATACAAAACATTCTATTGTTTTAAACATTGCTGTGTTTATTTCACCCTTTCCCATTCATTATGCAAAGAAACATTGCGAGATAAACAAGAAGCATGAATAGTTGCATGGAGCCTGCCAGAATTCCCAAATATTTCATATTTTGGCCCCCGGGATGAATTCAGTCTCCAGACCACCTAACTAGAGAACGAGCTGGATGTTGTAAATGTGTTTGGCCAGGATTACAAAAACTTCTGAGTTAAATCCTTTTGCACTGCTCTGCTAAGAACATTTCCTCAGTATCCTCCTACTTTTTAGATTGCACCTTGCGAGGGTGGTCTTGTGCTTGCACACCAGCCATCAGCCCATGGAAATACTGACTCAGTGATGATGTCTGCACTGTTTTCCAGACATGGAGCCTTCAGAAACCCCTCTGGCTACCCTCAAACTTCCCACAACTTCACAAAGGGTTTGGAGATATAGAGCCAGGGTCAAAAGAGGTTTAACTAACACTGCTCACAAACAATTGTACAATGAAATGGCCTTTCTTCGGGCTTCATAATCTATAACATGCAAATATTGAACAACTCAGTGTGGCACAGACAGCCAACACATCCAACAGAATCCAGGCAAGTCAGCCATATTTTGCAACGTGTCTTTTAGACATGTAAAGTATGGGATATTTTTCTTCAGGATTACATCCACAAGGTATCAGTCTTACCAGTGTGGCATTAGAAGCATTGCCATGCTGAGAGAAATGTGGGGATTTTTCCTTTTCCTTTTTTACATCCCTTTCTCCTCCACTTTTATCATCACTGCCTCCTCTGTGCAGGTGTAGTTTGCCAGGCTGCTTCATCCCTTCCCTTCTGTGAAATGAATTCTTTCCTTCAGCATAGTCCGCAGACCTGATTTTCCTTCCATATTTTTTTTTTCTGGTTTCTTATTCAGTATTCTTGCCACAGCTACTCTCTAACAGATTTATTTTAGATGTTTATTTTTTTTTTGTGTTCGTTGGATTTTTTGCATTGACTAGGAAGAAATACCCCACATAATCTGATTCATAGTGTTGTCTTACATTCTCTCCAGATTACATATTTTTATATGCCAAAGCAGTAGACCATTAAAGTTGCTGTACCTGAAAATATGGGGTCTTTGTTCATTCAACTGTCTGCCTGGACATACAGTTCCCTAACTCTGCTAAAGGATTCAAAGAGATGATGTCAATCAAATGTGGATGGCACATCTTCATGGCAATTGTTTTACTGTGATCAAAACTGTTGTACATAGTGCCCATGTTTCAGTCAACATTCACAAAATACTCTGTTTCTATGATGCATGTTTGCTCATCCTTCCTGGCTGAAAAATGAGAGGAAAAACACAGTTGTTCCAGTGAACTGAGAGGGAGCTTGCGGCTTCATCCTGGAAAAAGTAAAGATACAACCCTCTCTCACACTCACTGCTCTCAGTTCTGATTTTCCAGCAGCTGGCAAAGCAAAGCAAGTTATGGTGGAAAAGCTCAGTAGAGAAATCAACTCTTTTAAGACATGCTTTTTTCACTGTGAAAATACTGATGGTCACTGAGACAGCATCTGCTCACAGGTTGCAGCAACACAGCACCACACAAGCAGATCTACAAAGGGCTTTAAAGGAGCTGGCACAGTAAGCTTACAGCCTAAACACCAAGAATCAAAAAAAAAAAGCAAAACAGAGCCTTAAGGGAAAGAGTTGGTGTGGTCATGGGCCAGCCACACTTTCTACCATTCCATCTCTGAGTGAAACTGAAGCTGTCTTCACCTGCTTTTCAGCCAAGATATCAGAAATCGTATAGGGCATTCCCCTAAATTTTAGTTGTTGCCTTTCACCTTAGGTTTTACAGCTGAACAAGAAAAGATACATTGGAGGTATTTGCACCATCACCATCAACACATATTCTAGAACTATAGAGCCCAAGAGGCTTTCCCAGGGAAACAAACAGTTTCCACAGGTCTGCACCAAATGCTTCTGTGCTAAACCCACCTCTCCACCTTCAGTCTCCCTCCCCTTCTGTAGTCATATGGCAATGCATGTGCACAGCTGAGGGTCCTGCTCTGACGAGGAAAAAAAACCCAAACCAGTTTTCCCTTCAGCTTGGCATTGCAATTTGTCTTTCAATTGTTAGACAGCAGCATGCAAAAAATTGCTCTGATTAAGCAGAAGCTCTTTGCAGCCGGAGCATGAAGCCCTTGCTTGAGCCTCAGAGAGAAAGAAGTGTTTCAGCTGTGTTGTTTTATGATAGGGCAAGTTTCTCTCCTTTCAAACTTCATATGAAGTTGCCAGGAGAGTATGAAGAAGGAAAGAGAATTGCTAATAACATATTCTCTCCCAAAGGTTCTTTCTCAGCCTGTTCTTGTCTTGGGTGCCCATTTATTTATTGATCTGACTTTAAAAAGTAATACCTTTCCTCAAAGAATTTAGCAGCAGGAAAGAACCCTGCTCAGCATTTGCAGAAGTCGGGCAGTTTCACCTTTATTTCCAGATGACAGGACCAGTCTGGCCAGGGGCCCATGCAATAGTAATCCAATGTTGTTATTGTTACTAAGTTGTCCTAAAGAAAGTTGGAGGAGGTTTATCTTTTACAGCTCTCCTTTCTAATGAATTGGCAACACATCTGACTTGGGTCCTTGTATAGCACCTCCCCTGAGCCCTCTCACCCCTACTTGTTACTGGCTTCCTGCTGATTTACATCAAAACTTTGACATTTGGTCTGCTCCTTAATAAGGGCCTGTGACATTGCCCAGGTATGAAAAAGGAGAATAAAATTATGTGGGTTAAAAATGATATAGCTCTTTGAAGGTGGAGGCAGCAGAACAGGGCTTCAAAGTCCAGAGAGAAAAACGATACCCACAGAAGGCTCTTTGTTCGGACGGCTCGGCTGGCATAAATCTCCCAGCTGTGGTCCTTTATACCACCTCTAATTATTTGAAACTCATTTATCATTTGAGCGTAAAATAATTAGAACTGGTGTAGAGAAACAGAGAAGAAGAAGGCAGGCAGGCAGGCAGGAAAAAAGGGAACGGAAGGAACAGATACCGTAGGCCATTCAATTGGGTGATTTTGAACAGGAAGAGCTTATTGAATTATCTTGATAAGGGAACTTGAATAATTCCTGAATTTCAGGCAAAAGCAAACCAGGCCCCTTGATTGTTTTAATTAGAGGAGTATCAGAAATCCTTTGACTGCAAAGGAAAATACAAAACTAGAAAAGAAGATTCAAATTAAACATCAGAGCAGTGATAACTCCCTGAGATGCCCAATCCAAAAAGCAGCACTGTTTAAAAGCGCTGCCTGCAATTCAATACAGTGTTACAGCTCTCCGGTGTCAGAGGCCTGAAAAGGAGCATAGGTGTTCCTGCACACAGTAAATGCCAACCTAATTGAGTTCCTGCACTGCAGCATGAGCAATGCAATGATCAAGCACCTGGTTCAAAATTTCCTGAAGGGCTCAAATCCTGCCCTAACTTACCTTTTTTTTTTTTTGCAAACCCACCAATTCCAAAAGGATTGCATGGGTTAGAAGCAAAACCAGAGTATTTCTTGCTGGGTAGGACTTTATTGGTCTGGCCAGGAGCCAGTACAAAAGTAACCTAGTGTCACTCTTGTTATTCAAATATTCTGAAACTATTATATAGCAATAGTCATTTCCCTTACTCTTTACTTCTTTTATTATTTCCCTGTCTTCTGAAAAAGTTTATTACAAAGTAAATTCAGGCAAGGTAGGGAAAAGACAGCACAACTTTGCTAGATAAAATCTATGCCGCTCTAAACTGTGACCTCTAACCTCTCTAATCTATAACCTCTGTATCTAGATAAGTGATAAAAAGCAATTGATAAAGGCAATGGTATGTCTCTGTTTTCATTTATGAAACTTCCCTTACAAACAAAGAATAGGATGAGATGGGAAGGAGATTAAGGTGAAGGAGGAACAAAACAAAACAAAACAAAACAAAACCTACATAAAGCTGGCTGAGAATCTGAAAGCACACACCAGAAATGAATTTCCAGAGTTATGCAGTAGGATCTGTGTTATCTGGTAGAAGGGTCAACACACTGTACCTACAGGTGTCAAAGGTATCACGCAAAGACTTCCAATGGCCCCCAGGAGGACGGGGAAGGAGGAGCAGACGTGCATCTGTGAGAGGCAGCTGCTCCCTGCTCCCACCAAGCTGAGTCCCGAGGGGAGCTGGGAGCTGAGTGTGCATCTCACCTGGCCTCATGGGCAGCATTTTCCCTTGTTGAGCAGCACTGTTCACTGCTCACAAGGCTCCTACTGCTGCTTTTAAACTGTAATTTGGGAAAGCTGGTGCCTCCTGGAATGCCACCACAATCCCACTGTGCTGGTGACTAGCCTAGAACAGTGAGCGAGTCGTAGAAAGACAGAAGAAAAGGCTTCAGGGCTGCCTGTGAGGAACTGGAGGGGGAATCAGGACAGGAAGCAAGCCAAGAGGAACACAGGCCTTTTTGAAGGACACTTGATGGGGCACGAGCAGCAGCCCAGGCCAGTGAAGAGATACTCAGGTGCTCAAGACAGCAAGGAACAGAGCAGACACTCTGCAGCAGGGGCCTGGGCTCAGCATCGTTTCCAGTGCTGGTCTGAGAGCCCGACTCCCACAGCAGCTGTGCTGGGATCAGGGACCAGTCCCTGCTGACCCTGCTGTGCCTCCAGCTTGCCTTGCAACCTCTCCTCCTTACCAACTCTTCCTCCATGCAACGACCCCTGTGCTAAAAATACCCCCCCGCAGCACATGGTACAATAGATAAGCCTGGCAAAGCTCTTGTGGGAGACGCCGTGGCTTCACATCTGCTTGTTAAAAATATCACATATTATTTAAAAAAAAAAAAAGTTTCTTGTGACTAATTTCAACAGCAAACCATATGGTCTTTTTACTTCTCCTGCACTCATAATAATTAAATGGCTAATTTCCCCTCTTAAACTACCTTCGGCCCACAGAAAGAAACAAAGGAAATCACAGCTATTCAGCTACAAAACATCTTGTTAAAGCACAGCAAAGAGTTATGCAATTAACCCCACAAAAGCCGGAATTTCACAGTTATATCTAACACTCCGCGTTAACAAGAACAGGCTTTAAATTGAGCCTTTTTTTCGTTGTTGCTGTTTGCTGGCACAGCAGTCACAGTTAAGGTCAGGTGTCAGACCAGATTTAAACCATAAATGTCTGTTTTCTTGTTTTTTTTTTTTTTGTGAGCCGGAGTCAGCGCCTTATTGTGATTTAAATCAGCCGCTGGGAGCTTTGGAAGAGGCTTCCATTAAACTGGGGAACAAAGAATATGATTGCTTCCACGGCACGGCCGCCTGCGTATCTCCCGCTGCATTGTGCTGGGGCTGGAGCCCTCGGCGCTGGTGTGTGCGACCCATGTGCTTCAGAGCTTCATTTTGGGGCTGTTCCGGGGAAACTCGGGCCATCCCCTGCCTGCCGGGGCCGGCCCAGCTCCGCGGTGCTCAGCCGAGCTCTTCTGCAGCCCACCTGCCCCAGGTCCGGCCGTGCTCGCAATCCTGTTTGGCGTCCAGCGGGATGTCACTCGGGAGCAGGGGGATGCTAGGGGTTTTCGGATTTTATCAGCAAAGCAGCTGGGGCGGTGCTAGAGAGGTTATTATTACATTGGCTGGGAAGGTGCTTGAGGCAGAGAAGCATTCCTACAGGCTGCAGACCCCGAGCCCAGCTGCGGAGTGCCGCTGCTGGGTGATGCCGTGAGCATAATCTCTCTCACGGGCTGTGCAGCTCAGCAGCTGCCCCCCAAAGGTGGCGACTTTGCTGCGAAGCCAAGAGCACTCGTGTTGTCCCTTCAGCCGCCTGCCAGTTTGTCCTGTTCCTGTCCACGGTGTGGTACGTGCCAGGGGAGCCTGTCCCTGTGAGGGGCAGTGGGATGCTGCACAGGGACACGAGTCCGGCACCCAGCCAAGTGATGGGCTCTACTGGAGGAGCAGCAGTTTCACGGAGGAGGGTGCTGGTGGGCACAGGAGGATGAACAGCGCCGCAGCTTTGCGCTCAATGAGACAGAACAACGCTGCTGAACTTCTCGGGTTAGGTGAGGGTGCCCATTCACGTGCTGTATTGGAGTGCTCAGATCAGCATTTAGGGGAATAAAATGGGTGTTTGTGTGCCTAAATGCCTGCCTGAGAATCTAAACTTAGAACTGAGTGCTTTCATTTAGACAAATCAGGTTTCAAAATTAGAGTGAGAGATTGCATGCCTGAGTATAATTTAGAGAGCAGACTGGTTATTGATAGTTTTATTGTTTAAGAAAATCCTCCCTGACTGAAAATGAGGCAATGACCAGACTGTAAAGACTGAAGAAAACTGTGATGGTGCTGGGCAATTTTCCTGATAAGATGAGCCACTAGATGACACTTTGCATAGTAACATGATGGACTGAATGTTTCCATAATACATTTTAATTTTCTGTCTTGGTAAAGCCTGTTATGAGCTGGTGCCAGGCAGCCCACGGACCATAAAGCTAACTAGGGCCTTCCAAAAATACCTGCCTTCCTGATAAGGCAGGTGGTCTCTTGCTGCGTCTCACGCATGAGAGCAGAAGAAAGGAAATTTATGAGAAGAAAGAAGAAATAAGCAGAGCAAGGAAGACCACAGGGCAACAGAGAGGGAGAGAGGGAGGGAGCTGGAAACAGGCCAGGGCAAGATGTGGTGAAGAAGAGGCACTGTGCATGGAGGAAGGCCTATAAGGTGGGACACCAAGAAATCAGGAAGGGTGAACAAAGTAGCAGTGGGATCTGAAGAGATAAAATCTGCTAAAAAAATAAGAGTGGAAGCTGGGGGGAAAAGTGTAGTGAAGCTCAGGAAGATGGCACAGAGCAGAAGAGGGAAGAAGAGGAGAGGGCCACTTGGGAAGAATTAGAACATAATTATCCACTCATAAATTCATACAATATAAAATAGCGGTATTTCATTCAAAAGGAATGTTCCACGCGTTTTCCCAAGCAGCAGCCTTCAAAGCCAAGAGGGAAGAAAGAATAGGGGAGAGCACACAACACAACTGTATGTTTCAAGTTGGCTTCTTATGTTTCCAAGATTTTATGTATCTGGCATTAAATATAAAAACATAGAATAACATCTTTTGTCTGTGATATGAGGTACAGTTTCCACTGATTAAAGAATTGAATTTAGAAGGAGATGTAGTTCTCTGTCCAAACAGAACACAGTGGATATAGATTTCTTACATTACACTATTTATCTATCTCCACTTAAGAAAACAAATACACACATCTACTGGAATTTTCTTGACCATTTATCAGCATTTCTCCCTGTGATGTGGATCTAAATGCTGCATTTTCCCAGTGCTTTCTTCCTTTATGCTCCAGCTGAAGAATGACCAAGAATGTAAAATTCATCACAAAATACTGCAACGTGCAAGTTACTTGCACCAGCAGATATTGGGTTGGGTTGGTTTTTTTGGGATTTGGTTTTGTGTTTTGTTTTTTTTTTTTTGGTTTTTTTTTTTTTTTTTGGTGTTTTGTTGTTTGTTTGGTTTGGTTTGGTTTTAATTAATTTTTTAATGACTTGTTAGTTTTTAATGAAAGCAGCTAATTCCAGTTAAGTTCAATGTTTTGCATGAAAGTGCATAACAGCCATGCCCAGTGGAGCTGCAGGTGTCAGGGGAAGCTTCAATTCATCCTGCCAGCCAGCAGCCTGTCTGCAACTGCTGGTATTTAACTAGTGCTGACTGGTTGGTGTTATATCTCTACTGCAGCATCCATGCAGCTCAAGTCACTAAAATGCTAAAAAGATCTGGCAGATCTTTGATGATTTCACTCCCAGTCTGCTTGAGCGGCCCTGAGTGTAACCTCAAAAAATGCATGTCTGCATAGATGTATTTGTCTTTCTTTCGTAAAAGTAGATGAATAGGAGAGAGGGATGTACTGGGGCCAAAAAAAAAAAAAAGGATGTTCCCTTGTCCTGGTCTTCAACCCCTTCAGACTCAAGAATCTCTAAACCTTAGGAAGAGAGTTCAACAGATTTTCAGGAGCAGGTGTACATGAGGAAATACAAAAGAAGCAGATCAAATACTGAGGAAGGTTTTCTTCCTTTGCTTACTACCTTTTGTTGCTAACTTTGCCTAATGTCAGCAAAGTCTGGTTTAATATTACAAAACAAGACAGTGGTCATAGAGATGTTGTGTAGGTAATCCTTACTGATGACACCTGGCCAACAAAGTCAGCTGGTCTGAGCACAAAGAGAATTTTTAGCTTTTTTCTACAGCTGAGGTGTCCTATGTTTCTGCCGTGGCTCTTGGGAATATTCTGCTTAGAAACCAGTCACATAATGACATCAGAAGCAACAGACTTGAGGAGTGTAAGGACTCATAGAGTTAGTAAATGTGTAAATCTACAGGATGGTGGAAATGCAGCACACTTTACTGTCACTTACAAATGATAACAGAAAATTACTGGGTGCAAATGGGTCTCTAATTATATCCCACTCCCCCACAGCTAGCATATTGTCAGCATCATCTTCACAAAACATTTGCACTTTCCCTTAGAGATACCTACTTCCTTTTTGGAAAATGAAATAGCAATTACTTGGAATCTAGAACACAGCTAAGGCATAACAACAGAACAAATTTATCCAATTTAGCAATGAGATTGGTCATTTTTAAAGGTGAAAATCAGTTTACAATTTCCATCTGCCCCCATGGAAGTCAAAATATGTTTTGACTTTCATATCTGGGTCTGACAATCACAATCCATAACACAAATGGTAATAAAATTTTCCGTGACAAAAAGGTACCTAGAAATACAAGCAAGCATTTATCAGGTCCTTCTCTCACCTCACCAAACGTGGATGTTTAAAGTTAAATGCTTCTGCCCAGACCTGCCATAGATGAGCCCTGCAGCACTGAAATGCATTTCCTCTTTAAAATGTGATTTTATCTTCCCAGTTGTGGGTTCTTGACTTGGAAAACTGGGAACATGTCACTGTCATAACAAATAGCACATTTGGCTTCTTCTCCAAAGGCTGGTATCTGATTTCCATGCATAAGGTGAGGCAAGAAGCTTCACAGCCTTTCCCTGCAGCCATTTAGTGGCCTTTCTAAACTGCTACCTGTTTTAGAGTAGCTGGAAGCTGCACCTACAGCCATTCCCAGGAAACGGTGAGGGAAAATAGTGCTAGTTTGCTGCAAAAAAGAGGTACAGAGCTTTATCCTAGAGAGTGCTACTAATCCTTTGCTTCTATCAGCACTTAGATTTGCACACAAACCACAAGACCAAGTGTCGAGGTGAAAGACGTAAGTCAGGCATATCCTACTCACCTCCAGCCGTACAAAGTGCCAGTAGAAAAACCTTGGAATTCCTAAGCTGAATTTTTCTTACCAAATCAAGCTTAACAATTTTATTTTCATATTGATTGCCTCTTGCATTCTGAGGTCCTTGAATGAAAGGCATTTTATAAATGTAAATTTGATGGACTGATGCATGTATATTCATGAGAATGTAGCTGGAACTGAGTAGGTTAGTGTTAGTTCACACTCCAATTTTGTCAATAAGAATCAGGAAAAGGAGGGATTAATGGCTCAGTCTTCTAATCTAATCATATCAATGCCATCCTCTAACCTGGACAATGCAAGAACATGTCTGCTATGTCAGCCCTGCATTAACAATAATTTTTCAAATCTGCAGTTAACATTTAGAACTTGGTGCATGGGTTCTGGCACTCATTTCCATCTACCATTTTCTGCAGAAACATTTATGTATAGCAACATGCAAACAATTCAGTGTTCATATCACAGAGGGAATAAACTACGAACAGGAAGAAAACATGGATAAATGACATAACTGAGCTACGGGTGGACATAAAGAAATATAAAATGAGAAATGGAATTGTAATGCAGCAGGGTTCAAGCATGTTTGCTGAGGCAAGGCTCACAGAAAAGTGCATTTATGCCTCTTGCTAAGCGCTATGGTAAGAATGGTAACACCCCCAGCAGTAAAATCCATGCTGAGGGCTTTTCACAGGCACAGAGTGCACAGCTACTGTGGTGGTCCACCATCAGCGTTCACCATAGGAGCACTGACAAACACTGTATGTCGATGTCTTATCACCCTGCCTGTCTAACCTTATCTGGAGCAGAGGCACAGTGATAACATAGTTGGCTGCTGGTGCCCTGACTGCGTTACTGCCCAATGCTTGTGTGGTGGCCCTGTCTCTGATAGCCCCAGTTCTGCTATCACTGGCAGGAGGACAACAGCAGGAGGTGTCTCAAGCAATTTTATCCCACTGCTCAACCTCCAGACTGTCTTTTTTCCTCAGTGCAAGTCTGTTTTTTGGTTGATTGGGTTTTTTTTCTTTAAAATTGAACTAGCATTTAACCCAACTTCCCTTGAAGTTCTCAGGTAGGAGAGAGGTCTTTTGGCTCCAGCCAGAGATAATGCTTTGACCTCTGTGGAGAGGAAGTGTGCATTGAGCCTGACATCTGTCAGAGCCTGTGGCCCTCCACTTGTCTCTGCCAGGAAATGCAGTCCAATTTCTGCGCTCCTGTGGTCTAACTGACAAGCTGATTTCTCAAGCTCCTGCATAACCCTTGATGCTAACATCCTTCTTTCTCAGGGACGTTTCTTACGAATCAAAGCGATATTGCAACTCCCAAAGCTGGCATTGTAAATGTGGCAGCAGTTCTGATGTTTTTGGTCCCGGTTTCCAGAAAGGTATCAGGGATGTGAGTCACAGCAGGCGCTGCTGCCACTGCTGCTACTACTGTCACCAGCGCATAGACCAGGAAATGGCTGGAGTTAGATGACACCACAACCTCAGGCCTCTGAGAGCCACTGCCAACTGCACAGCTAGATGAGAATTAATGGGACAGTGGGGAATGAGTGTCCGTGTGCCTCTAGTATTGTATTATATTGCATTAGTGTAAAAATGGCCTGAGTGACCTCATGGAGCACTTGTATGATGAGAACACCCTTGTGAAGCTACAGCTGTTTCGAACTATTAAACCTTCATAAGCCAGACATGATTTTCCTTGCAATGCTTCTGCTAAATGAGTGGCTATGTATTGCATTAGCATTCCCAGATGCCCTCCCTGGGCTCAAGCAGCCTGGGGGTAAAAAGGCAGAAAGGCTCTGGGATGCACTTCTGCGCCTGAGAACTGCAGCGCAAATCACCCTAATTGTTTGTTAGATGAACAATGATCACTAATTAACATTGTTAAAATGTCATCAATGATCACTAATTAACATTGTTAAAAATTTGTTAACAAAGGAAGTTTAACAATATCTTAATTAGGACGGATTTCTAATTTGTGATATAGAGCATGTTAGACAAACAAGGCACAACTCTCCCTTTGTTTTTCAACTCTGCAGCAGGAGAGATTACATGATATGACACAACACACTCTGCATTTGCCGTTTATCATTCTGCGTCCTCGGCACAATTCTACTATATAATTACAGCCAGGGCTAATTTTACCTGTGTTATTGTTTGCCCTGTAATTTAGAGAGAATGGGCTGTGTTGATGCAGTGTGATTTACACTGGGGCACTCAATTGGCTTTTTGCCACAGGACTACTCCTCACATGTTACTGCAATGAAGTGCACGCATTGCAAAATGAAAAGAACCTTTTCAGTGTTTTAATTTACTTAATAATACAGTGTAAGTGTAGCAGCTTTCTTCAGGTTTTCTTTTTTGAAGTGTAATTTATCCACAGCCACTAACCTTTCAGTGCTGTACTTTACTTCAAAGCTGTACACTGTACATTGTTGGAAAAAGTCCCCTCCTATTATCTATTACTTAATTATTAAAAAGCGTCTACTCTGTTTTCATAAATTATCTATGTATCAGTGATGTTGGCTCATGAGGAGGAAAGGCATACACACACACATGCATGCAGACTTGGGGAGGTTATGAAGTTAATTATCCCTGATGGAAAATCAGTAATGAATAAAAAACCCCTCATTTTATTTCACACAGTCCTGGAGTCAGAGAGTGAAAAGGTTTTGGGAACTTCCAGAGCAAATTACCTTTAAACGTAGCAGAGATAAATTGGCAAGCTCACCTCAGTTATGCTCTGCTTGGCAGAATATTCCAAATATCTGACATCATACCTGAAGGGAGTATATTTATTGCATAATGCCAAAGTCTGTCTCTGTTGGATTCCTGTTATCACAGCAGGGGGAACTTCATTTTCCTACTTGTGCCTATTTTCCTGATATCTGACCTAAACCTACCCTGACTCAGATTCATGCTCTTTCCTTGAATCCTGTCAGTGGTCACCTGAGAGAAGAGATTGGTACCTGCCCCTCTGCTTCCCCTCATTAGGAAGCTGCAGAGTGCAATGAGGTCTCCCCTCAGTCTCCTCTTCTCCAGGCTGAACAGCCCAAGTGACCTCTGCAGCTCCTCACACGGTTTCCCCACAAGGTCCTTCACCATCCTCATTCCTCTCCTTTGGACACTCTCTAACAGTTTCATATCTTTTTCATATTATGGTGCCCAAAACTGCCCCCAGCACTCGAGGTGAGGCAGCCCCAGTGCAGAGCAGAGCAGGACAATCCCCTCCCTGCACGGCTGCAATGCTGTGCCTGATGCACCCCAGGACACACCTGGCCCTCCTGGCTGCCTTGTCTGACAGCTGGAGGACCTTCCTGAAAAATGACAAACAGGCTTTCAAATTTCCCCCAGGGTGCAAGGGAAGTCAAGCTTCTGACATTCCCTTTTGCTTTCCTTACAAGTGTCAAGTGCTGTGTCTGGAGTTTCACCAAAGGTTTCTTGTCCCATGGTTTCTTTTTCAGAGTTTGGTTTAACAAGTAGAGAAAAAAAAAAAGTTAAAATTCTGTTCAATGTTATTTTTTGTGTTTTAATGCCTTGCTTGCTTGGGAAATAAAACTATCAGAAGTAATTATTCTCAAGGTCTTGTCTTGCCTTCCTAAAGTGCTATTGAAAATTCAATAACACTTGTTTTCTTAGGAGTGACATTGTTTGGCTCCAGTTACATAGGGACACTTACTTTGTCCCTTCTCTCCACGCTTATCACTCCCTCATGAAACACATTGCCTTAATGCATAAAGCCATTCTGATATTTGTTCTCGGTTAGGTTTTCTAAAAAAGAGCCTGACTTTTTAGACCATTGTTAAAGTAGCAGTCTGATATCCTTTGTCTGGAAGGTTCAATTTTTCTAGTTACCAAGCCCAATATGTTGCTTTACTTTGGCCTCTGAAAATTGTTTTAGGGGTTTTTTTGTGTAAAGATTATATAATTTAAAACTCTGATCTTGACTTATCTTGTTTGCCAGCTGTTGATTTTCTTGTTCAGGTGCTACAATTATATTCTGAGGTTCTTCTGAAAGCATACTCCAAAATTTTAATTTTACTGTAACTACCAAAAGGGTTCTTCACACAGCAGACCACATACTCATGATTTTTGTTCCTATCAGGTTCATCACCCCATTTTATACATCTCAGAATGCTCTGCCTGGCTTCCAAAGCTCTCCTGACTCCCTGTGTTAGTCTTTTTCACTCAATGGCCCTCATTGTGTTCTGCAGCTGGGACTGTCGTCTCTTTGGCCATAAGCATAATGAAGATACCCATCTTTCCAGATGGATGAGCTGCCTTTATTGAAACACCACCTAAGATCCTCTTTTTTATTTAATTATATTTTTAATCTTTATTTTTCATGAAATATTCTGATTTTTGCCAAACAGTAGGTGTGTTGGGTCCTAAGCATTCAGAAGAATGTCCTTCCTCATCCTCCTGCCATAATCCAGTTTCACGGGCCTGTTCATATCTATCCTACCCTGGCTCTAGATGTCAAAGCCAGCAGCAAAAAGTGGTTTTGAGAAAATATTCACAAGTTTTTTTCCCTCTATCCCTATGCCTTGGGCTTAATACAGAAATAAAGGGAAATTTTAGGAAAAAAAATTAAAAAACTACTATGGGAAATACACTATCACAGTGTAGTCACTGAAGAGATATTTAGAACATGGTTTGAAATTAGACTTTCCTGCTGCATGTTCAGTTATTATTTTTTATGGTTACCACATCAAATTGAGTTACTTTTTTTTTCAAAATCCTGTTATATTCCAATTCCTGTATGACATAGATGAAATTTAATGCTGATTCTTAATATGATGCTACACTAACTACAATAAGAACAACACAGAAAAGTACACAGAGGGACCTGTGAACATTATCCTGATTTTCCAGAATTTTTCTATAGAAACCTGAGGGTTTACAATGGCTACATTATTAGCTTTCTATAAAATACCCTTGCTTTTTTTTATATGTATGAACCCTATAATACTGTCTATTTTCAGGATTTTACTTTCCCTTCCCTTATTTTAGTGACCAAAAATACCCCTGAACTACATTAGTGTGCTATTTTATACAGCACTGCTAACTCTACAGAATACAGTACACACTGTTCAGGAAATAAATAAAAGATTTTTTTTTTTTAAACAAGTAACTACTGTAAGCCTTCAGTTTTCTCCCCTCACATCCAAATAGGGAAGGAGATGGGAAAAGTACATGAGATTTTTCTTTCTCCCACAGTGTCAACATTTCCAGAAACTTAAAATTATTATAGTTTACCAGGAAGAGGTGAGTGAGAGTGCTGGGTAAGGATGGGTTGTGCTGGGATTAGGAGAGAACACTCCCCCCCACCCCCAGTACTGATACACACACACACACACACACACACACACACACCCCTTCTTAAGGGAAATCTGTAACAGCAAAGCCACCATTTTCAAACTGTTATTTCCACAGTAAGGGAAATATATCTTAACTCCTTTCACCAAACTCCCTAATGCATCCCATACACATTTATCACCATAGAAATATATTGAAATAAAAGGTAGTATGAACACAATGGTTAATTATAAGCCGCTGAAGTGACATAAGAATAAATAAAGGGTAGTAATAATGTACCTGAAAGAAATGTAATGTATACACATATTGCAGACAGATGGGAAAGATACCATTAAAACTACTGGGTGCTGAAGTAGGATGGCAATAAAAGTTCATCTGGGTCATCATCAGGCACAGATGGTGTAGGAAGAGGGAAGCAAAATAGTTTCAGGTTGAATTCCACTTAAAACAGGAAAGGCAACTCCAGTGGGTCCATGGATTCCTAAAAAAAACCCCCATGAAGTTAATTACTTTGTTTGCTTTTTGTGTTCATGCATTTCTTGATGAACTGCAGTTACACTGGTAATCTTTATATTGAAGTTTCAGTTTATGTTCAGTTCTATTTCTAGCACAAAGAGAATTAGCTATAGGTCCTTTATAACAATTTAGAAAGATTTTTATCTTTTCACTGTCATCCCACATTTGTAATGCCTTTTCTTCTTCTTCTGGTCTTCTTCAGTGGGTTCAGCTTCAGGTAACTCTCTTAAATAGCCATCTCTTTTCTTTCATCAAATGCAGTTTTCCTCCAAGTCTTATTCTTATATGTGTTGAACTACACCATCACCTTCTTCCTCAGACCCTCCAGATCTGTGAGTGCGCTCCTTCTGTGTGATTTTCCAAACACCATTAATTGTCCTGCTGGTTATCGAATCCCACGCAGCAAGAATGTTTTCCAAGACACATCAGATGTTGAAAATCTTCCAGAATCTCGCTTGACTGGTGCCCTGTTTGCCTTGTCCATCATGCCAGCAAATTGCATCATTGTTTGCCATAAATAAAGCATTTTAGAATTAGCAATCACTCCTTGGGCTGCTGCTTGCGCAGCTGGGGTGGTGGCAAAAACGCAACTTGAGCGTGTGGATGCAAATCACCTGGGTGAGATAAATGGATAAGTGTGTTCCCAAGGATCACCAAGGCTTGTCATACTGAAACTGCTGGAAACCACCCTTGCCCTTTTATTTGAGAGCTAGTGAACATGTGGCCCACGTAGGTCACGTAGGCCTGCAATACTCTCAGGTTTTGTGGGTGGGAGCCAGCAGCATCACCCTGAAATACATAAGCTGGGCTGTGCTTTGCACCCTTGAGTCCTGGCACTCCTCCTCCTGAAGGAATAAGGGTTCTTTGTGGTGTGGGTTTCCTAGAGTCCTCCTTCAGCTCTATTGAGCACTGTTGTTGTTTGTTTGTGTAAATTTCAAATTGCTTCAGCCAAATACTGCCAGAGTATAGTGGGAGAGAGCTCAGATTTTCATCCTCCATATGCACTGAGCATATTTTTTTAATAAGTGTCTTCCATCAGTTATCATCCTGGATAAACCACTTGAATTTTATGCTGGGTTTTAATGAGTCAGTGTCTCAGTTTATTGATCTACATTAGATTCATCCTCCGCTATGCACAACCAAGAGCTGATGCAGGTTCACCATTTGTCTGTGTTCTTTGAATCTCTCCCTTTGTTTATGAGGATAATAGCTTTTCTGGACTTTTTATTGCTACATTCCCTCAGGGTTTAAATGCACTTTTGCAATGTCCCTAGGCTTTTGGAGATCATAGAAATGTAGAATGGTTTGGGTTGGAAGGGACCTTAAAGGTCATCTTGCTTCAACCCCCATGCCATGAGCAGGAACAACCTTTGCTAGACCAGGTTGCTCAGAGTCCCTGACCTGGAGCACTTGTAGGGATGGGGCATCCACAACCTTTCTGGGGGGCCTGTGCCAGTCTTTCACCACTCTCATTCTGAAGAATTTCTTCCTGATATCTAATCTAAACCCACCCTCTTTTGGTTTGAAGCCATTGTCCCTAGTACTTTCACTATATGCCCTTGTAAAAAATCCCCCTTAATGTAATGGAAGGCTGCTGTAAAGTCTCCCTGGAGCCTTTTCTTCTCCAGGCTGAACAACCTCAGCTGTCTCAGCCTGTCTTCATAAGAAGGGGTGCTCCAGCCCTCTGATCATTCTGGTGGTCCTCCTCTGGAGATGCTCCAGCAGGTCAGTGTCCTTCCTGTACTGGGGATCCCAGAGACAGATACAGCACTGCAAGTGGGGTCTCATGAGAGCAGAGAGGGGGAGAATCACCTCCCTCAACCTGCTGGCCACACTCCTTTTGATGCAGTCCTGGTTGTGTGCTGGAAGACTGTAAAGTAGAAGAAATCTCCTAGACTGCATGAACATGTAACTCAAACTCCTGCAGCTCTGTCAAATTCACAGGTAGCCCACAGTCCATCTTACACTGCAGCTGAAGTACCTAGTGTGCGCTGCCACGCTATTGCAATTATTTGCAATTTCTATATTTTTCATTGTTTGGTGTTTTATTACCCTAAACCATTCCTAAATTCTACACAATGTTTCTGCGTTTGGTGTCAGGGAAGAGAAGGGAAAAGAGCTTAAAAACTAAATTGTGCAGGTATGAAATTAGCAATGAGGAGACTGTTTTTTGGTAGGATGTCTGTGAGAGCTGTTCAGACAGGAGTGAGCTGCTGGGTTTGCTGAGCTCACAGTCCCTGCATGCCATTCAGGTGGGTTGCTGAATGTGCAGGATGATTCAATGAACAAAGAGCAGAGAGTGTAAGAGGGAGAGATATGCCTCATTTCCTAGAATGTATGGAAAAGGTCAGGTTGAGAGCTGGCAGCAAACTGTCCAGTTGTGCTCCCAGAACAACATTGCTGAGCTGGCACTGCGTGGCAGAATAAGCTCCCACTGAAATCCTTGAGCTGGGTCACAGCCTTGTGAAATTAAACCCCAAAACGAACCTGCTCCCAAATCTTCTCCCAAAACCAAGAAACAAACCTAAAGGCAAGCCTGTGTGATGTATCATATTTAATTTACATTATTTTAAATTAACTAAAACTTGATTTCCAACTGAAAGACTGAAGTGAAGCTTGGAGGAGTGTTGCTACTACTGGAAGAGATACCTCAACTTTTAGAAACTTCCCCACACTCTTCCAAAACAACCATTTGCTGATGATGCAGCAACCTGTCCACTGGGGATAATTTATAGGTATTTTTTTTAGGAAAAAACCCAACCAATGTAGCAGCAGAGAAGAAATATTACTCACAAAAATAATATATGTCTTCTTCATTTTACATGTTGGAAAGGTAAATTCCACTTCTGACATTCATCTCAGAGCCACTTTAAAGGCAACCCACAGACTCAACAGGGAGAGAGTAAACAAACACTAAATCATAATTAACGAATAAAAGGGGAGTCTGTGTCTCTGAATGGCTGAGATCTGGTTTTGCTTCACAAAAAATATAAATCTATCGTGTTCTACTCATATTTATTTAAGGCCAATTAGTGCTTGTATTAAAAAGAATAAGAAAGAAAAACAGAAACAACACCTTTCAAACTTTGCTGTCATTTGGCTAGATATGAAACCCTGATTCTCTGCTCTCATTAAGGAGCTGTTCATTAGAGGACAGCATGTTCCACAAGAGCTGAGGTCTTACATTAACAGTGAACTATGGAAAGTCTTTCCCATTTGGCAGCCCACATTAACATTTCTTCTGCAAAGGGATTTCTTTTAATGCAATCTAGTGCTGTATGTGTTACTGTACAGAAGGAAAAAAAAAGATTTTTCAACACAATCTTGACTTGGCTTTAATATCCCACAGGGTGACATCTGACACTGTACTGAGAGGATAACACCTCTCTGGGTAATCTTTCCAGCAGAGCCTGAAAATGAACAGTCTGTGCCATTAATATGGCAAAAGTAATTAGCAGAGCAGTATGACTGATCTTTTTTTCTTTTTTTTTAAATCAACATTTCCTAAAGCATTTCTCCAACCGAAGTTACTCTAGCCATTGGTGCCAGGGAAAGTTAAACTTGAGTGTGCCCAAATAGGTTGATGTTTTGAAGCACGGGTAGGAAGATCAAAGGTAATGTAGCTGTCTGTTTTGGACCTAATTTCTTAATAAAGTTAATCATCCAGTTAGTTACCAAGAATTAAAAAAAATATCTAGGTGAAATTAGTCATGCCACAATAATGTTTTAAGGCAAGCAGACTTTTTTTTTGGCTTGAAGAAATAAAATGAAAGGAGTTTGAGTTGTTCTTCTTCAACAGGAGAGAGCCAAAACCCTAGGGGAAGGGTGCCTGTGTTGTATGTTCAGATATGCTGGGACTCTGGTTTTGACTACTTTGGATGTAATCACAGAATTATCACACCTCTGTTTATTCTGGTCATGTCAGAAGGGCCCTTCTCTTTGCAGGTGAGCCTGAAGTCAGAGAGACCAGTGGCACAGACATATCTCACCACACTTTTAGAAGTCACCAGAGATGCCTTCAGGAAGAGCTGGGACCTACCACTGGCATTTGCCTGAACACATCTGGCCTTCCTAGACAGGGCTGTGATGGGAAAAGGGAATTGGTGAAGATGGTTATTGCTGTTAAGACATGAAAGACTGGATATGGCCAGCCATAGAATCACAGAATCATTAAGGTTGAAAATATCTCCAAGATCATGGAGTCCAACCTTTGACTGAACTCCACCATGCCAACATAACCATAGCAGTAAGTCCCACATACAGTCATTTCTTGGACTCTTACAGGGATGGTGACTCCAGCAGGTCCCTGTGCAGGCTGTGCCAGTGCTTAACCACCCTGCTGGGAGGATAAAGGATTGGCAGCAGCACATCCTGGTGTGCTGAAACCACACTGGTTCTGTGCTAATGAGACAGTCCTGCTTCCTTACAAAATGCAGGTGAGATGTCCTCTCTTTTAAAAAATATCTGAGGCCGTGGGGATTATACTGATATTCCACATGCAGTGTTGTTGATTCAAGACTCAGACATTTAGAAATACAAAGGCATTAATTTAGTGTTGAAACATAACTAATGAGAGATACTGTACTCACCTGGATGAATGCAAAAGCGTTGGATGAGGCATAGATTATCACAGTGAAAATAAAACCCTGGTAAATAGTCCATACACTACTAATAATTACTCTTTCCACTGAGAGAAGTGATCATGAATACATTCTACATTGCAAATACCTAGAGCACAGAGGCTAAAGGAACAGCATCATTAAGACTGTACTGATCATTACACTTGTGCATTGTTCTGCAGGAGTACTAATTCAAGACATCTGTATTGAATAGCCTATTTGAAAAGCTGAGAAAAAGAAAACAGTGGTTGAAAACGGTGGCATACAAGACGTATTTTAAAATGTAGGATGGATTTGGCACTGGCATAATAATAAGGAAGGTTCAGTGTGCCACTGAAAGCAGATAGCAGTGAGCCAAGTCCTTGGCCCTTTGGAGTCAAAGGCTGCAGCCTCCTTAGCAGAGTTGCAGCAAAATCTGGTGAGTCCAGGGTGGGATCAGCAGTGAGGTCCACAGGTCTGATGGCCCATTCCCAGATGCAGAGTCAAGGTGCGTGTTTTCACTGAAGTCCCACAGGTGGGTGCATTTGGATCTAATTTTCCTTATACTTTTGATTTGGTAGGAAAATCTGTTTAACCACCCTGCCTATAAAATTAGGGTATTTCCTGCCATATACAACTTTTAAACAAGCTTTGATGGACTTCCTCATATGTGAGCAAATTTTTAGTCTCATGAAGACAGCCTTTAATCTCTGATTTTATGCAAGCTGTGGTGTCTGCTGATTTCCAGATGAAGGAAAACTGTCTGTCTGCTTTGATCCTTGATTATGGGAATTATAGGTCCCAAAAATAAAGTATAACAATTAAGCTGAAATCAACATTTTTCTCTTTCAAAAATAATTTTTAGAAGTTTGTGCAAAGTTTAATTACTTCAATTCAGCAATAACACAATAAAGCAAGTTACATTTAAGCTGCACTAAATGCCATATTCTTATTTTTCTTCCTTTATGGCTCCTTAAAAGGGAGCAGCAGAGAGGAAAAACTCTTACCATTTTTCTCAGGAACAATATAAATCTTTATCTCTTGATGTTTTAACGTTTATCAGTTAATTATAGATCTTTATCCACATAATCTTTATCAATTAAGCATTCCAAATGCAAAATGTACTATCACATATTCAAATTATCACACATTAATATGTAGCCCCCCCAAAAAAGATAATTTTTTTAACATTTTCTTTTGAAAAAAGTTAGTAAAGATCATCAATATCATACTTGCATACATGATGGCATCATGCTGTGATTAAAGTCCTTGATTTGCAACAGCCAAGGGACTACCAGCACCCTTAGAGCTGCCATCCTGGCACAGAAGGGATGTTGGGGGTGGGTAGAGGAGATGAAGAAAAAGAAGAGTGAAGAGTAAGGGAAGCATCCATTTGTGAGGAAAGAAAATAGCATCATCAGATAAAAAAAAAAAAGCCTGTGCAAATACATACTTAGCACCAGAGGGAAAAAAAAGTTCTGTCAGAGGAGAGACAGAACAGTGAGTAATTACTTAATGAGCTCAAGGAAAATGTATCAAACAGCTAACAAATAATACTTCTAAGATATAGTCCCAATTAATGTTGAACTACCCTGATCATTAAGATGCAGGTGAGAAGAAACTAAGACTGCCTATATCCATATGCATAACATTTCCTTCAGAAGGCTCTGCATAGGAAAAAATGCCATCGAGTTAGGTTGTAGGCAGGTACCTGCCTGCAGATAGGGCACAGTGTTTGTGTCCTCTACAAAAACACAAACAACCCCAGATAAACATCACAGGATCATGATTCAGGCTGATGGAATCCATGAGGCCCCTGGTCTAACCACTTACTCAATCATGGCCATCAGTGGGACCAGACCAGTTTGCTCAGGGCTTTGTCCAGTCTGGCCCTGAGAACCTCCAAAAATGGAGGCTGCATAGCTGCTGTGAGCAAACTCTTCCAGTGCTTGGCTGTCCTTGGGGAAAAGGATGCTCCCTTAGGATGCAAGATCTTCAGGCTATTGGTGTTTTTTCAGTGTCTGGCATAACAGTGTCCTTGTGTACACTCAGGATCTATCACATCCACAATAAACCAAGGCAAAATGCCAGCGATGATGGCAGAAATGTCCATTGATAACATTATTCTGCTGTGGAGCTGAGCCCTCATCCTCTTTGCAGGGGCAGGATGAAGCAATTGAGTCATGTTTGCCTGAAAGTTTTGAGTGTGAGAACAAGGGCTGGAGTTCCCAGCACAGCTCCAGCACCTCTCCTGCTGTTTGTCTTTTTGGCACATTCATCCCACTCGCTGTGCCCACTGGCTCCTTGCTCACTTACTCCCTTCCAGCCATGGCATCACGCTGCATCTACGTCCCTCACACTTAACCCTTCTGCCTTTACCTGCTTCTGGAGGACAATCCAGAGGGAAATATACTTCTGCCATGCCAGTGGATACAAGAGTTGGCTTAAGTACCAAGAAGTAACAGCTCAGTAATGCTCACTTCTTGGCTTGTGTTGTGGGGAACCAACACTTAAAGATAACAACTAATTATTTCACTGCTGATCACAGCATAAGCCTTCTGAAAGCCTTTTCCATTGAAACTGAGTTTCTTAAGAACTGGAGGATGATGCTACCCCCGCTGGTATATGGCTGTTATCTCTGATAGATTTTCCAGAACTGTGCTTACCTCAAATTATTTGAAGCAATTAAGTTCCACAAGTTGTCTTTTAATGGTAAGTTCTTCCAGAATTAAATTGATTTTTCTATCACGTCAGTTCCTAAAGGTCATAATCAGGAGAGATAACTGTTCCCATAGGCACCACACAACTTCCAAGAATTATCCTCTCTGGAGAGCTGCGTGAGCCACACCTTTGTGTATTTTAACTAACATAAATAGCCATGCTAGGGACAGTGCAAAAAGGGCCAGGCACCGAGCAGGTTCCTCTAGCTCAGTTGCAAACCCAGTACCATGCTTCCCTTGTTCCAGCAGCGTGACTAACACATAGAGCGTCTTCATTTACCGAGGGAGGACCCATCTGCACTAACTCAGGGCAGAAGAATTACAAGCTGCTGGAGTACAATGCACCGATGTAATTAGTTCACTTGTAGCTGGCCCCTGGATTTAACTAACTGCTCTCGGTTATACCCACTGGCCCCAAGCAGCTCCCCCAGAAGGAAGCAGCCACTGGGACAGACCCTGACCTGTCACGTGCACCCGAGGCGAGTGGCAGCACCGTGCCCTCCCGCTCCTCTCTGGGGCCATGGGAGCAAGTGTCCCAGCCTCTGGCCCCCACGTCCCCTCCCAGCTGAGCGGATCCAGCAGGCATCCTTCCTCGTTCCCATATGAGGCTGACAGATCGGGCACTCTGCCAGCATCTGAGACACAATTACGGTCACACATGCTAGAAGTTGAGAGAAAATGTGCGGGATTTATTTAATTTTTGGGGGTGAGGAGAGGCAGGAGAGGGACTGGAAGGCTTTTAAGCAGTCAAGGTCTCTGACAAAACAGGATTGAAGGCTATGCACCATATTTCACGTAATTCAAGGCTGGACCACGTGCATGTGTTATTAGTTCTCAAAACCATTGTGTATGGCTATTTCTCCATCCTCAGTGAGCTTTTCTGGCTGGAAGGCCAAAGGAATAGTTGGTACCGAGCCAAAGCAGTTTAGGAATTTTTCTTGAAGGAGGGAGGAAGAAATGTGAAGCAGAAAGCAAGGGCTCTTTAAGGGCACAACAGCCTCTGCTAATGTTTCCTAAACTTTACGGTATCTTCCCCTCAAAACTCTCTCTTTTCATAGCAAAACCTCTCCTTCCCCTCCCTCCAGTTCAGGGACAAATTAACATTGGGACAAAAGTGGTCTCTTTCCCAGTGGTGCCTGACTCTCACCTTCTAGGGCAGCCATCACCCAGCGACAGGACTGCAGCAGCCAAGGATGCTTTGACAGATTCCTGGGGTCCTCACGGAGCAGCAGAAATATGCTACCACAGCTTTGACAGATGTCTTACACTCATCTCTTCAGCTCAGGAGGGAGGTGAGGGAGGAGGAAAAACAAGGAGGAGGAGAGCTGAAAGCTTTACAAAGACTATTCAAACAGGGGCTTCTTTTTTTCTTTTTTTTTTTTTTAAACAAGGCAAGAAATTAAGTGGGGAAAAGACTTTAAATCAAAACGTTTATAAATGTATAGCTTCACTTTACCCACAGCTTTATTTCTCTGTCTGTCTCACACCATGTTTCCATTATTGTCAGGAGAATGAACTGCATGCATGCCAAATCAGGTCATTCACAAATATAGAACGAACGTCTGTCATTACAGATTTACCACTCCAACAATGGCATATCCCCTTCTGCCTATAAAAATCCTGATCCATTAGCAGAGCAAGCTCTCTGCATGTCAGCCCTTTAACACTCTGTGCACCTCAACAAACTGGACGTACAGCATTCCTTCAGCATGCCAGCCTATGCACTTGCTCCAAAACAATGACAGGACGTGTGGGTGATGTCCATCAACTTGGCAACAAAGCCAAATTCATTCATGCAAAAATTCACAGCACGCTGAATTCTGAGCGAGCTCTGAACAGATTCAGGGTAAGACTGAAACCCACAGTGACCATCACCCTCTCACCTTCTCTGGAAGTGATGTAAAGTTGCTGATGCACAGAGAGAACCATGTCTCCAAGTTCGACATCTACGTATCTTTTAAATCCCTCCAGGGATGGTGACTCAACCACTTCCCTGGGCAGCCTGTTTCAATACTTGACAACCCTTTCAGTGGAGAAATTTTTCCTGGTATCCAAACTTCCCTTGATGGAACCTGAGGCCATTGCCGCCTCAGTTCCGCTGCAGAGTGAAGGAGAGCCCAGGTCTCCAGACTGCCAGGTCTCTGCTTTAGCTTTGGCTGCCTCGAGTGGTTCGAGTCAGCCTAATGGTTAGGTGCTTCCTCATACCTATTCATCTTCAAGATGAACCTGTGCTGTCTAAATATTCTCTCACAAGCTGCTTTGCCATTGTAGAGAATTTCAAAATGACCCTAAACCAACAACATCTGGGAATTCTCTAAAACAAAGCATTGCCTCAGTGCAAAGCCTGATTTTTCACTGTGGAACCCTGTCCATTTAATGCTGGACAAAGCAAAGTGTTCATATGGGGAATTTAGGCAAGGAGAGATGAGGCCAATTTCCAGACTTCTCAGGAACTAAACCTAAGTCTTGATGAAGTGCCCAAAGACGTATTATTATTCTAATATCAAGATTAATGCCCAGCTGAAGAAACTGGCCTCTCCCCTCTGGTCACACCAGCTTCTCTCAGTGATGCCTCAACTAAATTCTTACAGTGTAGAGTATCTGATTTCCATTTTGGACCAACAAATATTCTTTCAACAACTACCCCAGTCAGAGAAAACAAACAAATAAATACTAATAAAAAGACAAAATACATTGCTTTTCCAGGAAATTGGTAGTGCATTTGAATCTGTGATGTGGAGATGGTGCTGTGCATTGTACAACGCAGCTAGTCTGAAATCCAAATTTTAACTTGAAAATCTCCATGGATTTATTTGCCATCATGGGGAGCAATTAGTTGTCCTCTAGTGGACAGAGCATCACTGTTAGATTGTCACAAAAGCTAGAATCCACATTTCAAAGAGAACAGTGGATAAAGCACTTGTTTAAGGCACTGCAGTTAAACCTTTGTGGATTTGTAGTTTTATTTTAGAGCTTCAAGGGATTTTTCACTTTTAAAAGGAGAAGAAGAAAGCAAGAAGCCCAGCAAAGTATGCATTTACTGACAACAATGAAGTTGACAACGTACAATGCTCCAGCTAAAGCTAAGCCTCTCTAAAAATCACTTATAATCTAATAGGCAGATGTGCAGAATACACAAGGGGAAGGGAGTGGGCAGAGGACTCAAGAACTTTTCAAGTTTGTTCCATTTCCTGAGGAAATCAGAGGAGAATGTGACCCTTTAGTGAGGATTAAAAGGGAACGAACAGTAGCATGGCAACTGAGGAGGGAGGCAAATATTGCGCATGGAGACAGCAAAACAGAAAAAGGCAAGGGGAGGCCAAATAGCCATGGTGTTGTCTGGGTGGCCATACCATGTATGGCCATGTGTGACAGAGCCTGAAGAAAGCCTTTGGGTTTCTTCCATGCCTTTCCTTCTTGTGTGCCAGGGAGTAATAATGTGGTTGTTCTCATGGCTGTCCAGAGGTTCCTCGAGCTCTCCCACCAGCTGATTAATACTGAGAGAGAGTTTTCAGGACAGACTATATTTGGTAGGTCCCCACACACAGACACAGTAACCTCCAGGAACACAGACCATGGAGCAACCTTGGCTCTAGGTTCAGTGCTCAGTACTGGAGAGAAGAGGAGAGGGCAGAAAAACTGTAGGAATGGGTCCCAGCAGGATGCTCTGGTTTAAACATCCTGATGCTTGCCAGAGGAGAAGGAAACTTGAAATATTAATTCTTTGTAGAAATTATATAAGCAAGCTTCCTTAGATACAAAAAAAGGTCATGTAATAAACCCAGCACCACTGAAGAACTCAAAGGCTGCTCTGCATTCCTGAGGGGAAAAATACAAGGATTAGGAGAGGAGAAAAGGATAGAGCCTTCAGCTGCATCTTTGCAAGACTTGATTTTGTACATCCATGCCAATGCCACTCTTCCATGAAAGCCTTTGAAAAGCCACTAGTTTTAAACTGCTTATCAGTATTTCTGATTAAGCAACAAAGTACAGTAAACAATACTAATAATCTGTTTAAGCCAGCTGCAGCACGGTTAGGCTTATGAATATAAACAGACAGACCACTAAACCAACCAGAGGAGATCTTCCACCAACATAAATGGGCGCTGCCTAGCACTGATGACAGATGGTTTCAGAGCAGGTCAGGCATGTGGTATCTATGTAGCATCTTGTATCATATGGAAAGCAAATTTTCTTTCACGCGGTTTACTCCAGATGAAGAAAAAAAATTCTTTTTTATTTTATTGCCACACCATCTTCTGATCCCCAAAGGTGACAACAAATTAGCATAATTTCCTTCCGATCCACAGTGATAACCTTCCTCAGAAACACAGGAATGGGCGGTGAAAATCTGAAGTCTTTATTGAGAGCAGACATTTTAGTTTACTTGCAAGTGGTTTTGCTTATGAACAGCCCTCTCGGTCTAGCATAATCTCACACTCTTCATCACATCCCTTGGAGCCCAAGGCTGTGCAAGTTAACTTTGATACTGGTGACAGATAGAGAGGGGCAATGGTGGAGAACACATCTGCATATTATGTATATTTTGCTCACACTGGCCACACTGCCCTGACACCATCACTGAAAGGACACTTCCTAGCTGCGGGTGTCTTTGCAGCATCCTGAGAGAGTGTTCAGCAAAGTGAAATTGTGTGTTGGGGAGCCATGAGATATCTGTTTGGTAGGGGCCAGAAAGGAGACTCCTAACTCATTTCAGATGCTAATGATGTTCAGCCAGTATTAGCCCAGGTCAGCAATGAACTCCTGACCTGGAGGGGAAAGACTCTGCTGCTGGTTTGCAATCCCTCGAGCTGCTCAATCCCATGATAATGTCATTTCTGAAACAGCGCCAATGGAGCATAAAAGCAGCAGGCAGGACAGAAGGCATCAAATGCTAATAGCCACTCCTTAACAGAAGAAAGAGTCTAATCCCTGGCTTTGAAAAGCACTCAGCCCCCACACGCTAAAAAGAGGCATGTGGGAGAGCTCTAGCCCGAGTGTGCCAGAGGACGTGGGACAGCAGATGCACATGTACCTGCGAATATACATTTTCTGAATGCATGAGGAAACCTTATGTTCCCAGGCTTCCCAAGGCACAATTAAGCCAGACCTTTATTTCAAGGGCACTGCCAAATAAGTTGCTTGTTTGAACTTGACTCAATCAGGAATTGAAAACACGGAAAAGAAAATAGGAGCAAGCAACCGGATGAGGCTCTGCAAGAGAATTCAAGTCTGACAGATTTATGGAAACCTTGTTTCCATATGGATCAGTACTGCTGCCTCCAGAGCTCTAGCAGCAGCAATCAATGAAAACAATGCTAGCTCTGGCGGATGTCTGCATGGTGAAAAAAAAACCCCTCATATATATGTTTTTACATAGAAGTTAAGGAAATAGAAATGCAGAACTCTGGTGGATTCCTTGTTTGTTTGCCACAGCTGGCATCCCACGCAGGGGGACACGGGGCTCTGCTCTGGTGTACAGCTGCACTGGTGGGAGGAATCAAAAGAGTGAGAGCTGATTTACCAAGTTATGAAATGGTGACACACTGCATGGAAATGAAAGGGAATATATCCATGCAGGCATGGGGGGTTGGGTGGGAAAGCCAACATTATTAGATGTGTGGTCATACAGCTACAAAGTCAAGAGGGTTTGCATGGAGGGTGAGAACTCATGTCCTGCTGTGGTATAAATATCAAGCTGTCTGTAACGCTGTTACAGTTAAACACCTGGTAGTGATTGGAGCAATGAAACACACTACCCTCTCCATAAATCCCTCTGTGAGTGCATACACGCACACATGTGCCTCTGCTAATTATAGATCTGCAGCAAATAATGGTGATGAGGCTAAAGATGAGTGTGGAACAAATTCGGATGACGTCAGTGGTGTAATACTGAGAATAAAGCTGGAAAGGACCATGGTGTTCCCCTCTGTCATCCCTGCCTAGGGGGATAAATTGCTGCCAAAAATGGGCATGCCCTGTGCTCTTCCTCCATTTGCCCTTTCTCGAATCAAGCATCTGCAAGCTTCAAAGAAGAAGGAAATTTTGTTTCTACTGGTTGGTCTGCTGAGTAAGAGGGAAAATTTGCAACTGAAGCAGAAGATAAAGCAAAAAAAAGCATAAAACAACTTGATTTCTGAGCAATGTAGGAAATCAAATTTTAGGAAAATGCATCATCTTTGCAGTGAAAAGCACTTCCTTCTTTATCTAGATCTTTAATCATGTGCCTGTTCCCCACCCTTGGCATCTGGCCATATCTTATCCTGCATGAAGGGAAGTTCTTCTTCCAAGAACACTTCCTCCTCCTGATTAATTCAAAAGTGCATCCACAACTTTCCCTGGAGTTTTTCCACAGGAAAACTTGGCTCAGAGGTAACTAGTGCATCTCTGGCTCTATGTAAATTGGAAGCTGGACATCCACAGCTGATTTAGAAAAGCAGACAAATCCAACAGTAAACTAAGCACAAAGAGTGATGCACATAACCCTAAACAGATATAAAGAAGGCACTCAAGCATGCATTTGTTTTGCATAATGTTTTCAGTCTGTTAGAAAAGTAAACCAAACCAAACCAAATGAACAAAAAGAATTTATATCCGTAGCTCTGTCCAGTGGTGGAAATGCCAAAACCTGTGACCCATCTCTTTCCTGCAGAGTACTGGCAAAAGCTGAGTGGAACATAGCTGAACACAGCATCTTCCACTAAGAAAAGAGCTGGTGTCTAATGACAAGGTCAATGCTTAGAGCCGGCATTGCAGCAGCCAAGCTGGGATCTGCCAATTTCTGCTGCTTAAGTGACAAGAGATTTCACACACCCTGGCAGAAAGGGCAACAGAGGTCCAACAGCCAGCCAAGTTAGTTTGGGTTTTCAGAGAGGCAGAATGAACTTCCTGGGACATCGGGCAACCAGCTCAAGGCCCCTCAAGGGCCCTTTTTGCCCTGAGAAAACTGGGAACTGTTGCAATTCTCTTCCTCAAAAGCATGTTGCAATGATGACACAGTATAAATTGGGATATGATTATGGTTATGAGGGCCATGTGATAGGCAGGCATAAGAGGTAGGCAGGCACCCAATACATCTCTCTAGCTTATATAAATGGATCCCTGAGGGCAGTGAGCATGAATAACTTATGAACTGCCAATGCATCTGCTCCATAAAGAGAAACTACCATGAGTTTGCCTCACTGTAACCTCCAGAGTCAATATTCATGCACACACCACTGGTCCAGTTGGTAATGGGGAAAATAGCTTGTAGGTGCACATACGACAGTGGAAAAACTCAGATAAAGGGGATAGGAGAATAGGAATCCCCACCTGTATTTGAAATGGGAGATGAGTCTTATATTACCTGTTTTGAATTGCTTTAATTGGTGCTGCAAGATGCAGCTTCAGGACTGTTTGTCCTGAAGGTAAACCCAGGTAAACCTGTGACAGCAACATATGCGTGTAAATGCAGATGCAGACACAGAACTGCCAGGAAAGGAGGAAAATAATCCACATTTCTGAAGCGTCCCCCTTCCTCTCCTCCACAATTATATTTTCGTATGGTGGTTTTGCATCCATCTAATTCAAACCTGTGCAAATGGGGTAGGTCCTAAGGCTCTAAGATAACCTGAGTGGAAGAAAAACGTATGAATGCACATGCAAATGGTACGGCAAGTAGCATATGTTTTAGATACTGCTGAGATCATATGTTGATATGAAGTAACATAAACCTCTGCTTTTCATCGCAGGCTGTACTCACTACTCATAGGTAATCTATATAAAAATACATGCTTTTAGATCCATAGGAAACGCATGTCATTTGCACATGGTAAATATTCAGAGAGGGGAAAGGTTAAAGACAGAACATACATGGAATCACAGGAACAAAATGGTTTTCCCTTTGCAGCAGCTTCACTTGCTTTCCCCTTGTCTGGTGGAGAACATCAGTTTCTGCTACCTGTGCAAGGCTTTTTTAAAAAGTTTATTTATTTATTAATGACTGGCTACACTCCCTTAAGTCTGTGTATAGAAAAGTTCGGGGCAAGTCACAAAGCAGGAAGTTGTAACCCAGTACCAACTAAGAGAGGGAGAAAATACTGATTCTGGGAAAGCAGCATCACTTCCACACAGAAGGCTGAATGCTGCGTGCCTGCATGTAGTTTAGTACAGACACTGGAACTTCCTCCAGCCTAGCAAGGATGGCTTGATTACTAAACTTCTACTGAAAGAAAATTTTTTTTCTTCTCTGGATGCTAGAGAATATCAGAAGAATAATCTGAGTTTGATCACAACCAGAATTTATATTTCAGATCCAAACAGCTCCAGCCTTTGTTAGGTATCTGGCTCTAGCTCCAAATCTCTCCCAGCAGTCTGTGCTACAGTCATAGAGCTGTAATGAAATAGAACTGTTTGAAAAAGTTTGTATGGAGCTCTATTCCACTGGAACTTGCAGATCTGTACAATCAGAATGCTTCATAGAATAAAGTAATATTTTAAAATTACAGTTAAGAAGAAACACAAGACTTGTGACAGTCTCCAAGGAACCTACTTAGACATCTTGAAGGAAACAGTTGCCTTCAGAAATCCTGAATTTTCTTTCTGAATGTTTTCTTGCTCTGCAGGGCAACACTAAGTCTCAAAATCCTTTGTGAAACAGCATATGTATCTTCTAGCCACTTCTAAGAGAAGAATAAATAAAATACTGCAAAGAACGTATTTGTGCCTGCTTATATAATATACAAAACTCTTGGAAGTCAGGAAAAGATAAATTAATGTGACACTACTGGAAAAGAATGAAAGATCTTTCATTGCTTTGAAGTTATTAAGAGGTTATATGTATATATTTTTTCTAGCTGAGGTTATGTTACATAAAAGTATATTAAAACATTACATCAAATGCTCATTTTTTAATATAGGAGAGATGGGTGTAGGCCGTTTAAAGCAATGTTTGGAACAACTGTTTTTCCAAATACCATACTCCAATGATTCTAGTTGCATTTTTCTATCTCCTGCTATCCTAGCTTACAGATACATGGTATATGTGACAGTATTTTAGTCTGCTTTCAAAAATCACATAGAATTTTGAGCCTAAGCTGTAGTGTTTGCCTACTCTACCCTGATCACTTCCTCAAAACTAACTTTTTACTCCATGAACAGTCAGAAACAGACCCTCAGCTAGTGCCAAACAGTACTCTTTTCATGATTTTCAGTAATATTAATTTTTTGGCATCCCAAAATGGCCTAGTGGAGGAAGTCCCATGGATTGGCAATTCAAAGCCTATTGACATTAGGATTTGCTTTTCTTAATTACCATTGCAGATTTTTTCAGAGCAGTTCACAGAGACCTAGGGATTGACAGACCACAGGCTGAAAACCACATTTCAGTAGAGCTGCACCAATTTACAGCAGATTAAAACCCCAGGTTTTAAAGCTGGCCAATGGCAATCAAATTAAATAGCTGAACAGGAAGCACTGCAGGAGGATTGCACAGCTGGTGCACAGTGGGCTTTGCCCAGCACAGGTTTATGTTGGAAGGGTGGAACACTGTTCGGTCCCTCTTCTTGCCTGGGGCAAGAAAAAAGTTCCTGCAAAACCAGAAGCTCTAATTTAAAATAAATTTGAGGTATAGTCATTCCTGGCCCAGACTAATGCCTATGAGCTCCAACAGAGTGGGCTCTTTGTGCTGTGAAGACACTCTTTGAAGGCATCAGCCAAGCATGCCACAGTGCTGAGGCTGCATGAAAGCAATTTGAAAGACACTGATGTCCAGAAGCTACAGAAAAAGCAGCTGCTGCAGCATTTACTGATGAGTTAATGGTCAGGGCCATAAGTATGAGATCCACACTTCTCTCTCCCTTCTGTTTTACCATGCTCAGCCCACACTGGCTGAGGTCTAGAGTACCACACCACTCTCAGCTTCTTGTTGTTCAGTGGTTCTCCTCAGGTCCCGCCTAAATCTCATGGCCAGGTCTAGTTTCACAGCATCAATCTCTGTTTCCACCCTGCTTTTTGTGGTGGCAGGGGGGACAGTGAGGCTGATGGTGGGACTGGCTTCCTAACTCTTTGTTCTAACCCTCAACCTTCCTTCCTTTTGCGTGGCGCTGGCTGCAGCCTGGTATTTGGCCTGCCCTGGTTTGTGGCAGAAAAACTCACCTCTGCTCACACTCAACTGCTCCTGCAGAATGCATGACCACTCTTCAAGGAGGACCCAAATTGTCTGAGGGGAATCATGATTCAGGAAGAAGCTGGAGTAGAAAACAGTGACCAGAGAAAAGGAATGTAAATGGGAAAGGTGAAACACCTTTCACAGAAGATCTGGCTTCCAGAAAGATATGGGAAAAGCCATTGCTGGAGGGAACAGAGAAGTAGCTGCCTCAGTAGCACTGATGATCTCCCTTATCCAGAGGTGAGAGGTTTGATGTGACAAAAAGAGAGACACCCAGCTAAGGAGGAAGCAGATAGATGGGAGGGGTGACACCACAAGGGGGAGAAGGGTCTGTGCATGGGAAACAGAAGTCCTAATTAATGGGAAATGATGGCCAGGGAGGAATGGCACTGTGTTTGTGCCAGAGCAAATGGTACATGAGGGGGGAAAAGCAGGAGGCAACATCACTGAAGTGATGGAGGCCAAGCCACCCTGACACAGCCGTGCTCGTGGGCAAGATCTGCCCCAACATACTCCCAAAAAAGCATCTGGCCTTTCCAGAGCTGTGCAGCATGGAAGGATTTTCCAAGTAATAGCACAAATTCAGGAGACAAATACCTCACCATTATTCTAGCATTTTTCACACCCAAGAGGATCCTTAGCTGTGGACCAGCAGTGGCACGGACTCTTGCTTTTTGATTAATCTTTCATACCATCTGCTCTCCCTCCACCTATCCATCATCTTGCTGCCTGACTGATGATTACTTCAGAGTGCAAATCACCTAACATCATTCTGGCTGATAAATTATATATGAAGGACAGGGCACGGTGAGTAAGACTGAACCCAGTGACATCAGTTAATGTCTAGGGATAAGCATGGGTGTTCAGATACCCTAATGCCCGGCACACTTGAAAACAGGCAGATTAGACTAGATGAAGAGCCTCCAGTGGAGTTAGTCCAGGTTTTCACAGGTGTAGGTGAGATCAGAATTGGCCTTCATTCTGTGGAAAAATATCACCTGTTTACAAAAGGAAATTTCACGCACACAGGAAAAAAATCCTATCCTTAATTAATCACATGGAAAAATACAAAAAACATAGACTAATCAGCAACAATGGCAACTTCTCTGTACACTAGTATCATCTTTGAAGCATACACCTGCTTGGCGACTACTGGTGTCGGTTAATCACCTTTCAGTCTGGGGAAAACAAGTCAACTTCATTTGTTTTGCTTTTTTCCAGTAACTGCATAAATGAAAAAATCATGTGAAAGAACAGCTTGAGCTGAACTGCAGGCTGGGTGAAGGGAATTGCTGACAAGAAGCTCTGAAGATGGGCCCCTTGCATGGCAGTGATGAATGCCACTCCTTCCCGGGTGTCTGCAGGGAGAGCTGACTGAACGTGTGGGCAACAGACGCTGGCTGGAGGTGAGTACCCACAGCACAGGCTCCATAGGTACTGTGGGCTTTCCTCTGCAAGTCACAGACGTTCACAGAAAATACTCAGCTGCACGTTTATCTGCTTGCCATCACCCAAATGCATCACTGGTAAAGGATGGAGCTGGAAAAAACAAGTTCTTCCATTGTAAGAATTTTTCATTCCATCGGGAATAAGGAACAAGGACTGAACAAGGTTGTTACCATTTCTGATGCCTCTGGTTCTGCACCAAGCCCAAGCCACAGGCTATTTGACAAAGGCCTCCCAAGATGTTTATCTCCTTGCTTTGTGACTCTTCCACATTTCAAGGTTAACCTTTCTCTTGTTTTAAATACTTCCCAACATTTTTTTTTCTCCTTCAGAAATAATGTACAGGGTGTAAAATAAATTGCAGAGGCTGAAAAGAAACATTATAATATCCCCCAGAGGCATGACCTAAAGCATGCTGCCCACTGTCACCACTTGCAGGTCACCCTTTGGGTGGGTAGAAGGGCTCACAAAGGGCCAACGACCCATTACACACTGCAAGGGGCAGCCACAGCATTTTTGGCAACAGTGCAAGGCCCCAGCAAGCTTCCACCACTCCCATTGGGTGCAGGTGGCTGGGCAGGTTCCTCCACCACCATCTGTGCATGGCTGGCTGAGCCAGTTAGTAATTCAGGAGGTCTTTGGAGTCGGTGGTGACTCCATTGTCTTCAGGCAGCCTAACAGAGTGAATAACACACCTTTGCCACATAATCCACAAACTACGGCCATGCTGCTGATGGAGGACCTCCTGACACACCTGAAAATACATTTTGTGCATCATGTTATTACACATTTTCTTGCCAATGTTGGCTAGGGCAGCAACCAAACCTGCTGGCTGGTCTGTAAAGTCAAGTGCCATCAAATTTCTAACCACATCTCTCATCCCTCTCAGGGCACTGTCACAGTGTGAGTCTGACTTGCCTGGAGCAGATGCAAGGGAACTGCACCTCTCTATGTTGCCCTGCCTACCTCCTGGGGGAAGTTGTAGACCATTCAGGCAACAGACCTTTAGGAGAGGCCATCCAACACTGGGGAAATAAATTTCAGCTGGGACTAAGGACCAGCATTGGACTTATTCCTTTGACTTCTCAAAAGTGACTCCTTACAAATTAGGATTACCTAAAGGAAACAAAAGACATAGAGATAAAACTTTCCTAATGCCCCTTTCCTCTCCATCCCAAGAACAAAGCCCACCTCCATGCATTCAGGTCTCCCACCAGGCAAAGGATGAAAGGAAGAGCACATCATGGCTATGGTCACAATATTTAATTCATCAGTGGAAGAAGTTTAGATGAACCATAGCTCTGAGAAATGTCTAGAAATTAATTCTGGAAGAAAGCAGTATTCACACAATCTCTGTGCTAAGTACAAGCCACTTTTGTGGGGGAGTGGTGGGAAAGGAAGCTTGAAATTAGGCAAATTATTCAAAATACTATATCCTTCAGAGCTCAAGGGAGACACAGAATGACAGGAAGAAAGACCTGCTGGGGCAATAGGGCTTATTTCTACTTCTCCTGAAAACAAAGAAACATCCCTGGATGCCTGCACTCTGGCTTTACACTTTTCTGAGAAGGAAAAGTGTGTGTTCAGGGATGCTCTGACAACAGTGGGAGTCCATTTTACACTACTCTGAGAGAACAAGGGAGGCTTTCTATGTCTAGTCACATGGGAGGGATCTGTTCCTACATCCTGAAATGCTTCAAATAGTAGTTGTTTCTAATGGTATATGCACTGGGTGCAATTAATGTCCCTTACTGCAACACTTCAGTGAATCCCATCTCAAAACTTGCCTCATGCCACTTACAAGAGAATTGTGAATAAGAAATAAATACAAGTAGATGTTTTCCTCCAATTCTCTTCTCCCGACCTAAGTAAAATTGTGAAACTAAAAATATGTGAAAAATATTGCTATCTGAACATCAGGCTCAAATTTTCTTGAATAATTGAAACCAGCGTATCTGAAAATATTCAAAGTGAGTGAAACATATTTCAAATTTTGCAGTAGATGAAATTCTCAATCTATTTTTTTTCTAAATACAATTCAGATGGTTTTATTTTTCCTACTGAAGAAAAAAATACGGACTTTATTATTTAAGCTTCTGGTATCCAAAACTACCATAAAGAGTCATCTGCTTAGGACTTGCATTGCCAGTGGTTTGGGACCTTAGCCAAAATCACAGATTACCAAAACAAACCTAGCCCTGCATGGGACAGAATGGAATGGTTCACTTTGAGAAATATGTTGGTCTCTCAGTGCACTAAATGTTAAAAAAACCATCACAAACACCCTACAATTACAGAGTGTCCCAAACAGACCTTTGGTTTGGTTTCAGAAACTTCAAGGCAGGGTGCCTGGACATTCTGTTTGGAGGCAGGGGGTTTTAGCAGTTATTGTCACATCAAATATTTGCATCAGACATGGATTGCTAGCCCCATTAGCTTCAGCATTCTTTCCTCTGCTTGCTTGTAGCTATGCAGAGGGTAGAGTTTCTCAAAGCCTACGGTTTAATAGGAAAAAGGCCCGTATCATATCAAGTTATAGGGCCACAAGAAAGAGAGAATAACTATGGGATTTTTCAGCTTGCTCTTATTTACTGAGAATAACCCATGGCATCCTAGTTTCTTCCTCAAGAAATAAATGTAAAGACATCCATCTTTTTCCAGCCTTTTGAAAGGACAAGGCTTGCCTGTGGGACACTTTCCTTTTGAGAATGGTGCTGCTGTTAGGGTGACTGCTGAAGGAGAGAGCTGGAGATGTGTTTTACATTAAGCACTTGATCTGGCATGAGTAGAAATTGTTTCATTGTGCCTGACTTTGCATCCTGTGACCATGGCCTGGCTCATGTAGATGCTGGTCTTCTCCTGTCTGACATCTTTATTCTTGCAGCAAAGTGAAGCTGTGGCAGGAGACCATCAGTATGGAAGGAGCAGGAGCTCTCAGACGGCTGGGGTCGGGCAGAACAGGACAGACAAGTGCTGTCTGCTTTCCCCTCACACGGGAGCCAGTCTCAGGAGTGCCAGGCACTGAATTAGCAGAGACCTCATCTTTCAGTTCATGTTGTCTAATGCAAGACCAGTGGGGCATAAAGTTTCTATTATCCACGTTTTAATAATGGATGAACCTCCCCTCCTCCTGCTCCAAAAAGCCCTATGTATAACCCCACACTAGGCAGATGATGCAGCTGTTCCTTTGTCTGCTCACTCCTTCCAGCTGGGTATCCAGTGCCACCTGATATGGGCGGGCTCAGGGCACTTTTTATTATTGCATTTGATTTCAGACACTGCAAGCTTCCCATTCTGAGCTCAGCTCTATTTAAGGGTGCTCATTTTGCATTTGTGTTAGCCCTGAGAATGACCAGAGGATAAAAAGTGTGCTACCAAAGCTCTGCATTTGCAACTTCACTACCTAAAACATCACTTACCTGTTGACCAACTATCAGGGATGCTAAGGAGTATTATTATTCTGACATGAACAAAAGTCCATTCAGACAATAGGTCCTCAGGTCTGGACATCCAAATATGACCTCAATTCAAATGACTTCCAGGTTGCAGAAGGATGAACATTGAAGCCACTACTCTAAGGGGCTGGTCACTTTCTGGGTTTTCTGACTGCTTTTATCAGGACTAGAACACTCTCTCCTATGATACCATTAATTTGAAGGTCCAGGTTATTAGCATAGTGTTAAAGAAATGCTAGATGTAGTTGAGCAATTTATCATTATTTCATAAAATTGTTGCAGTACCAAAGAAAATTACGTGCAAATTTTTAACCGAACAAACACAAAACAGACACAGAAGCATAGAGGGTTGGAATAGAAGGGTTAAGGCTGGCCTGTGGAGAATGAGGGGGGAATGGTGAGGTGGGAAAGCACCAGAAGGAGTGACAGAAGGTTTTGCTGGTACCCAGCCCTGCAGGTCATCAAAATCACAGCACAGCCATGTGCAACTTCTGAAGAGACCCAGGTAGGGAAAACAATGGACTGCTGAAAAAGAGGGACAGCAGTTAAGAGATTGTGATGAAGAAGGTGAAGAACAAGGATGGAGCTTTAAGTTCCAGACACAGGGAAGAACAATTATGAGAAAACCATGGTGACTCTCAGAGATAGGAAAGGATACAGAGAGAAAAGTTCCTATTCACTGTAAGCTCTTGAAGAGTTCAAAAGGCTTGTGAATATTCAAGTAGGGGAGTGTGAGCAAGTAAAATCTGCTTGTTTTATAATAAAATCACCTTTCTCTTCTGTAAAATCTAACTTTGAACTTTGTTGCAATTCAAACTGCTTGATACAGAAAAACAGCTAATACACTCCCTGCTAAGGCAAAACTCAAGATAATGTGGTGGATTGGGCACATTTACAAAACTATTTCTGAATGTTTAGGCTTTGTTCAAGTATCTGTGCAATAAAACTCCAACCTCCATCACCTAAAATTTCTAGGAAAAATATCCCAACATATATGAATAAGGCAGTATTCAAATGACAAACCCAAGAGAATTTAATTTGTTCTTGATTATACTTGATGGGACCAAGCCATGTGCTTAATTTTGAGGCTCCAAATTCACTTCTTTATCTTGGGCCATACATCACTTAAACAAAAACACTTTCATTGCTGCCCTAAAGCTGTGGATTTCTAGTCCTGGGGAAAGCATTTTCTACTTAGCAGTTAATCCAAAAACACAAATAAAACTCATTTATTTGGTTCAGAAATGTCAATCAAGAAAAGAATTATAGACCTGTCTTGTTTTCAAATACAATCTGTATGACAGAGGATTAATCAATAGCCTACCATTCCCAAAGCACATTGCTGAAATCATGTCCAATTTTCTGACTCTCAGAGAAAAAATTGTACACAGTCAATTTTAATAGTGAAATGACTATACTTATCTCTTTCAAACAAGATTATATTATCAGAGGAATATAGAGAAGACAGAAATTTAACTCCTCTCAAGAAAAGCAGGAAGGGAAGGGAAATGGCACATGGCCAGCAGATGTTACAACCTTAGTCCATCTGCACTCAAGAAAGTGACCTCCTTCCCTAAGACATTGGATGTGTTCCACAAAGACTGTCAACAATAAGGTCTAGACAGAAATCCTCCCTCTTTAATTCCCAGAGGTTGAATTTGCAATGAGGCAAATGTGACAACTATTGGATGAATGGTAAGATGGCTCTAGTATAAAGTGGAAGCTCAGGTTGTTTCCCCCCACCTTCAGCTGGAAAACTGCACACATCTCTTCAGAGGGAATTAAAAACTTCAGCTGTCTGTCACAGCTGAAGGCACAGCACCCCATGTTCCTGGCACAGGCTGACACCTACAATCCAGCTTGAGGGAAGAAGTCAGGCACAGTTTGCATCTCTAGCAGCAGCGCTACCACAAAAACAGTGGAAGTACAGAATCTTTTTTAATGGAACATAAGAACCAGAAACATGCAAAGAGTGTTGCACTTCACTCAAAGAGAACCTATTGTGCATTGGTAAAGAAATTACCATGCTGGTTCTCAAAGCAAATCAACAGCAAATGCATTTAGAAAAAGTAAAAACATGAAACATTTTATATTCTCTCATTTAGTAGTGCGATTTATGGGGAATGGCATGCACATTTATATTGGTTTTCATTTTTGCGTTTTCACAAGATGGGCCGGGGCTCTTCAGCTGGATATCGGTGGCTGAACAAGCCCTTCACCCATTTCTCCAGCCACGCATATTGAACATCTGAACAGGGTCAGATTTCACTTTGACCAGTTAAATATGGATAGCCAAGAAATGTAACAATGACAAACCAGAGCAGGGTCCCTTCTTGGTTCTATTAATTATTTTTCATTCAGTAGAAAATTACAGCCTTATCTTCTATTTGTTGATTTTACATAATCTTACATAATTTTACATAAGGTGAAGATGCACTTATTATTTACAAGGCTGATCAGGGAAATATTTACAGGTTGTCTCCCTGTGAAGAGGTACCAAGTTAGAAATTTAATGGAGACATTCTCACAAGAAAGACAAAAGTTAGTAGTACAGTCAATCATAAACTCCAATTTACCTATTTTCCTGTAAGTGAATGAAATGGTAGGTTTTATCATCTTTCTATTTACTGCTACATGATCAAATTGGTTGAATTTGTCTGTGTCTCTCTAGAAACATCTTGCTCTAATGTTGCAGAACTAAGTACTTACAAACACGACTTAGAAAAATCAGATGCTTGGAATACATAAATTCCAAGCATTTATACAAGTCAGTAAGTGCCGAAGCTGAATTACTGTCTTACATCTGCTGTAGGCTTTTCTTGTTACTCCAGATGTCCTTACGTTGCAAAGTTGTGGGACAACTACCTAGAATTTTTTAAGAGGTTCCTGCCTGCCTTTTAAGTTAATGGAAAGGCCGTTAAGCAGAAAAGGTAGCCAGTTCTTTCTTTCCTTAGCGACCCAGGAGGACGAGGACAACTTCTTGATGTTCACAGCCTCACTCAGTACTGCATAACTCTCTAGAAAGTCTGTAGGAGTTATGAGTGTGCAATAATTACATGGCTGGGGCTTTATGAAGAGAGCATTTACATTAGTAAAACAGCAAGGCTAATTTGCTATTCAGGGATTTTTTTTCCTAAGTCATATTTAATTACTATCCTTGTTTCCTTGCCCACCACTCTTTCCCCTCTCCCTTCCTCTCTGAAGAGCTGTGGAATTTGAACACTCAAGGAGAAGCTGATTATGCTGCACGCTGGCACCGAGCTGTCCAGGCTATACACAAAAGATCATGAATAGGCAGGCGTGTACTTGCTCTAAATATAGTTCAGACGCTACTTAGGCATTTAGAATCAAAGATCTGCTACTAGCAACAAGTCCTCCAGAAGCGTGCGATTTGGCATGCCTGGAGCTGTTAAGTGGATGCAGGCAAAAAACTGCTGAAGTTATGGGGAAAGAATATGAAGGGTGCTAATTGCCATCTGCCAATGCCTCAGAAAAAAAGGCTTTGCGATAGACTTTCAGCATGGGAAAAATGTAATAGCAGCAACAAAGTGTTTACAGGAGAATACATCTAACAAAGCAAGAAGCGCTCAGACTTAAGAGACACCTGGCAGCAGAGGAAAACGCTTCTGTGCTATAAATCAAACATTAATGCTTCTGCTCCAGTGTGCATCTGTTACTTTTTATTCTTGAGGCCTCATAGTTCTATGGTCCCCTCTCTTAAATAACAATTGGTGAAATAACAACAAGAGGGTTGTTTCCTACATCTTGTGCCAGCATTTCTTCTGGCAATTGCATTTTTATGGATGGTTGGATCTGAACAGTGGCAAACAGCAAGATGCTCTATGCCCATCCTAGACCTCAGCTCTGACAGCCTTGCCACAAACTGGATAACCTGTACACAAATCACTGCTTTCCCTCAGTGAAATAAGAATATTTTAAGTTGTCTGAAATCACTCCTGATAGCAGTGATTGGCCTTTAAAATAACTGGTAGGGATATTACCCGTTCCATGCAGGAACTGCTGGGTGCCTCTATTTCCCAGTCACATACGCATGCTGCAGGGTGTAGGAAAGGAAAGAGGACATCAATGGGGGATGCTTGCCAGGCATTCTCCTTAAAAGATTAAAGAGTGTTTTGGCTTTACTACATGACAAAATTACCTCAGAAATACAAGAGTGTCATTTCGACTTTTGCCCTTGACTCACTGAAATGTTAGTGTAGCTTTTTAATTTATTACAAATAATGTGTACCTTTAACCTCAAAAGTACAAGGTATTTCCCAGGTGGAGACATGCTCAACCTCTAAGCAGCACACACACAGAGTCTCATGATTTTCAGACTGTCAGATTGAAGTGTTCATTGAGTATGCTCCTTTTTTGACTGACATGCTTAGTAGGTGTTTGTCAGAACAGCCACTTGACAGATGGACCACTTCTACCCAGGTGTCACTTCCACAGGAAGAAATTCAGAGTACCTTAATATTTCTGGGACTGGTCACTTGAGAAATCATATCCTCATTTTTGCATAGTCTTAGCTACGTGCACTCAGGCACCTGAAGTCCTCATGAGCTCCAGTGCAATCCACCCAGAAAGGCAGCAGCTGCCTGCTCTTCACATAGACCATCCCAGATCCAGCTGAAGCCTTGGAGCAGCTGGCCCAACCCTCACCCCTGGCACAAGTGACAAGACCCCAGACTAAGCCAGGATCTGGCACACCACGAGAGGGAAACACAAACACGTGCTTGGCCAACACTAGCAGTTGCTGCCAGGGGGGAAGTTTCAGGAGGTCCAGCTGAGAGCTTAGTTGATGACAAATTTGTGACAGGGTGGAGAATAGCGTGCCCCAGCAGCAGTTCTCACAGCCTGCTTGCTGCCTCCATCTCCAGGGGTGGCAAAGTCAGCTGAGAACTTGCCCAAAGGAGATGGAGGACATAAAGACCTGTCCTTTTTTCCTGGACTCAGCTTGGAAGGTTTTTTTCTCCACCAGGCTGAAGGACGGACTGTTTACATAGAAATTATCAAGCAAAGCCAAATTTGTTGGTTTTATATCATAGCCATCCCAGGTTTTCCTTGACTGGAGGAGTGGGACTCATGGGGCAAGAAAGGCAACAAAGGCAGGCTGTTGGGACATTCAAGAACCATGGGATGAGTGTGGCATAGAGGCCAAGATGGATCAGATTAGATAAAACAGGCTGGATCACAGACTATTGGAAAAAAGAGAGGATCTGAGGAAAGTCTGGGAAAACAGCCTGGAAAAAACCCAAGTTCTAGTATAGCTATGCTCTATCTGAACAGAAACTATTTCACCAAAGAGGAAATTGCCTAGCAATTGTTTTGAATGCACAAAGAATGGACAGATACAGCTGAGCCTTTAGAAAATGTTTTAGGCATTTTCTGAGCTGAAGACAGACAAATGTAGACAAACCTGAAGTCTGACACCCAAATACTTCTCCCTTTCTCATCACCAAGCCTTTAATAATGCAAATGGAATGGATGCAAGTTCTATGACTGCTATATGAAACTCATATTTAAAATACCTTAAATTACCGTTTCCCTAGGGGAATTTAACCAACTCCCACTATTTAGCTCCCAGACATTAAATCTGGGAAATATTTTAGACAGGTTCAAACTTTGTAATTTAAGTTCATGTCTTGCTATAAGGAAAATTCTCTGTTTTAAAATGTTTGCACCACTGGAAGGTAGAAAGATTCAACAATTGAATAAACATGAAAAATACTATTTTCCTCCATAACAGCATAAGCCAATTGAATCAACCATTCTACTTTTGGTATTAAGTTAAGAAAATTAAGTTTATTTTAGATCAAGAGGGAAACAAAGACGCTAATATTTCAGTGAGGTATAGCTGGCATTTTATTTGACTTTACAGTTGCTTTTCTCCTGTCTTTTTGAGAGGCATAGCTGTTTTAGGGATGAAGAAAATCAAGCCTCACTTCCTGTAAAAAAAAGTGACATAGACTACCATCCAGTATCTTCTTAAGGAGCAAAATAATCTCTATCTGGCTACAGCATATCACCCATGAAGATATAGAGACCTGAAGAGGAACATGCAAAGCAGCTCCTGCCTACTCCATCATTTGAGGAACTCATGGTCTTGACATCCCTCCAGCTCAGCTAGGCTGGCAGGAAAGACTGTTGGGAGGACAGGAACAGGTGCATCTTTCATATGGAAATAGAGCTTGTAGTTGAAGAAAGCAGCTTCTAGGAGACGCTACAGCAGTCCTGTGTATTTCCTCAAGTGAAGGCCTTACATTGTTTTTTGAGATTCTGGCACTGGGCTTTTCCTAAAGCTGATTCAAACATTGAAGCCTCAGCTCCGGATATGGTTACATTTTTACACCTGGCTTCACAAACAGGTGTTACCTTATTTTTTTATTGGTCTCAGAGCACTTCATCAATGCCTTTGTCATCTGCAGATTAAGCTAATGCAATGCATCCTTAAAGGCTGTTAAATTCAGTCATCCTTCAGAAACATCTTTTAGCATCTGATACTGACACCAGGCTTTGTTTCACACGAAGAGTGTATTGTATAGTCATGATCTACAGGCAGGTTTCTGATGGTTCCTAGGGTAAAATAGCAGCCAGTACGTTGGCATATAAACTCTTAAATAATTTGTGACATTGTCTGCCAAAGAAGTTGCCTTCTCTAAAACCTCCTTTGCTGCTATAGCAGCTGCCACCTCTGCTGGTACATATAAACAGGCGAGGGACCTCTGGGACATGAACTGGCCCTGTGGGGCTTCTAGACACCTTGTGGAGGCCCTATGACACTGGGATGTACTCTGTGTTGTGTGAATGAGGAGTGGGATTACTTCAGAAATGTTGGTAGTGCTGGGAGTGTTACTGCCCCCCAGAGCAGTATTTTCACAGCATGTGTGTGTGCTGCTTACACGGCAGCATGGCATCAAAGCTTGTCAGAACAAAGTTTTAAGATGCAAGGCCCCACAGGCTAGCACTGAAGGATATGTGGGACAGAGGGAGCCAACACTGGCCCACAGGACCTCTACACATATTTGGGATAGTCCTAGAGCCCTGAATGGCATCTGGCTGTAGCCAATTACACCACATGAGCTTGCTCACCAGTTGTTTCAGTGATGTGGGTTCTGGGGATGTTTACACTTGCAGACCTCTTTGTTCAAGGTGCCTTAATCTCATCACTTTTTTAATAGATGCTTGCAGCCCTAGAGCAAAGCAGAGCCCTTGATCCATCACAGGATGTTCACTTTTGCAGGTAACCAGAACTGAACACAGGATTGGACATACAACCTCACCAGTGCCAAGCACAGGGGGACAATCCCTGTCTTGGTCCTGATGGCCACACTACAGCTGATACAGGCTAGGATGCCATTGGCCTTCCTGGTCACCTGGGCACATGCTGGGTCATGTTCAGCTGCTGTCAGCCAGCATCCCCAGGTCCTTTTCTGCTGGGAAAACAAGGGTTTGCTTCCACTGAGACCTGTCTAGGCTCCTGTCCTCCTATTTGGCTTTGCCAGACAGGCAAGACAGCAAAAGACAACAACAAATCTTACATGAAATCTTGCAGATAAGAGAAAGATTTGGGAAAATGCTGCACAAATGAAGATGACAACTCACTCACAGAGTAACCCCTGCAAACCAGCATTTAAATGCAGTCACATGTATTCTCTAGGCATAGAAAATAAAGGCCACATCCCATTTGAATTCTCATATGTGGGTAACTTTGCTGGCAAATCAAGATAGATTCACAGAAAAGCATTGGAAAATAAATCTATTTAAAAGATACATGGGCCTCAATCAATTTAGCTTAGAATAGGTGGAGGGACTTAGAACGGCCAATAGCCAAAGAGAAATTTAGTAAGAGAGGCCACAGGCCAGAACAAAGTGTCAAAGGTGTGGCTAGACACAGCAGGACTAAAACTAAGATTCAAGCTTCAGAGGCAAAATATTAAATCCATGTATAAATATGTCTTACACACAAGATGGACCATTTTACAAGTTAAAAGAACAAATCAAGGCAAGGCTTATGTTCATGCTAGATTATCACACAAGCTCCCATCTGGCTTTATAACCTGGGGATGGCAACTGTGGGCAATTGTTGAAGAGCAAATCAGCTGTGGCTGGTTGCATTATTTTACTGCAGGCACTCTGAGTCACACTTCTGACCATATCCATGCCCGGGGTGCCAGTTACTGCTTAGAAGGGATGCAAAGGAGTACTGACACATACTTGGAAGGTGTTAGGGGACAAAATTGCACTTTCTGTTGATGGGATGTGACAAAGTGCCACACAAGACACTGGCCCTAATCAGCCAGGCATTATGTAAGTGTTGTGCAAGAGCTGAACTTAGCTTAAAACTTTAAAAAGATGGGTGCGTTGAGAACAGGAGGATAGATGGACATCCTCTCACTGCAGATGGAAAAATGAACTGCAGGGCAAGGACAAAGTGAAAGTGTGTGGTGGATGGAGTACACCAGCACAGATTTCTCTCCTGTCCCAGCTTCATGCTTACACTGATCACCTAATGCAGGCTGATGGACAACCTGCTCTCATGCCTGGCAAGCAAAAACCTCCCACGAGCAGAGGTTTGTTCTCCCTCCCCTCTCTAACAGTAATACTTCCTTGCATCACCCCTGGGATGAAAACGTTGCCCTCACACAGGAGATAGCAGAGCACAGATGGGCACTGCTCTGCTACTGCACCTCAGTGCTCCAAGAGCACTTTCCACCGTGCTCTGGAGGCTGATCTTATTTATTCTGCCTGACTTTGAATCACACAAACACACTTGATCTCCTCCCTCCCACAACGCATGCTTCATTCAGACTCCTTAAAGACGGCTGTTAACGCAAGTGGCATTTTTAGAACTGCACTGTATGGGTGGTGTGTGCTCCTCTAGCACATGAGCTGCTTATCAATCACTTAATTGGGATGTCTTGGTCTTCACCCAGATGGTCCCTTTCAGCAGATAGTATTGTGTTTTAAAACTTTGGATAATTATAGCCCTGTAAATGGAGAGTGCAAGATTTGTTGGCTGCAGCCAGCTCATCTTTCTTCTGTAACAGCCTCATTGTCTAGTCATTGCCATATTCACAATGGGATGAGATCCTTGCAAATGGAGACACCCATTTAAAGACTCCTCAGCTGGGTAAACAGTAGCAGGAGCCTAGCTGATAGTAACTCCAGGAAGGATTAAAATCTATTAGTAAATTTGGCTCTGCTGTTTTTCTTTCCCTCCTTCCCTGGGCACACAAAGTGGAAGGGAATGAATCTAGCATCTATGTTGCTCTGTTAGCTGATTTAAAACATATTTAAAACCTGATTATGCCGGCCAACAATACCCTGTCAGCACTTTGCTTTTTAGTCTTTTTAAACCAAAGCAATTAACCAGGGTCCTGAGGGAAACGGCCCATCATTTCTCTGTGGTGAAAACGCAGCTTCAAGCAGGACTCAGGCATTTTTGCCAGGACATTTCCTTCTCCTCTCCGATCAGCCGGCAGCTCAGCTCCACTTAGGCCCTCCGGGCTGGCTCCCTCCTGGCTTCCCTCATCCAGGGGGGCTGCAGCAGCTCTGCTGTGCCTGGGCAATGCCACTTTCCTCCCCTGTCCCCTGGGCACCAGCAGCGACTCCTTGGAGCCGCTGCTGCCTGGTGTCAGCTCACGTCCTCTGCATTGCATCACAGCACAGGGGGGCTGCCCGGCTCTGAAGTTTAAAAATTACCTTTGTCAGAGGCGAAGATTAATCTCTAAACAAATGGATGGGAGGCAATAGTAGAGTGCTGACATGGCATATGTCTTTCAAAGGCAGAGTTAATGCACACAAGTGAAAACAACTGCTATTCAGATTCTGCGGAGCCCTCCAGCGAGGGAGGTCTGGCAACCGGGGCTACCCTGGACACAGGGTGCCTTTGTTTAAGGACACCTCAGTTAAAGGAAAAACTCAAAACATAACACTCTACAAAATAAAACATCTTGCTCATTTCAATAGAAAATAATTCTGAATTCTTCTTACAGAAGTTTGATAGGTCAGGGGAAAAAATGGATGTGCTGATTTTTTATTGCTTTGCAAGCCAGATTTTCTGATTTCCTGTAAGACTCCATGGATGGCTGGAAAACAGGCTGTACCATGGGAGTCAGAGGGAAAGTAATTTTTCATCAGCCTCCATCTTTGTTTACAATTTAATTTGTTTAGGAAAACACCTATCTAGAAAAACATCCACATAACAGAATTAGCACTTCATTTGTTTATGAGACAAGAACCCCCAAAGCTCACTTCTGAAACCTTAGTGCAAAACCACAGGACATGAGAATCAACACAGATATTTCAAAGGTTAAATAAAATGTTTGTTTTGTTTTGGACCATATGCAAAATTACAGGCCCTTCTTACCACTTATGCAGAAGGTTTAAAAAGCACATTTTCCTTCCCATTCAAGACACTGTAAGAAAATGTTACTTAATTTAGGCGTTGACTTTTTCAAGAACTTGTAGATAAAGCTATGAGTTAACCGCAGTGTTTAAGTGGCAATGAAGTATACTGAGAAACGATGTATTAGGGCTAGGCATGAGAATGTTAACAGCGCTTTCCATTCAAACTTCTTTCAGCAAAACTTCTCAGAAAAGCTGCACGCACAAATTAACAATAGGTGGCTTTTGAGGCAAGAGTTTGGAAGGTGACCAGAAAGGTACTGACTTCACAAAGACTCAAGTATATGAGTAACTCCTCTGAGTCAGTGTCTTGTCACACAATGCACCGTGCTAAATTTAGGCAGAAACTGGGTTACAGGCTTCAGATTTTTAAAGAGTTTCTGCATGATCCATTGCTATTCCCACTGTCACAAGTGACCACGCTGACTGCACCTTCTTGGCAGGTTCATGTGAAACGCTGAGAGCAAAACTTGAAGGATTGCTCAGATCCCTGGGTTTCTGCAAGGCATTTATCTAAGCAGCATCTTCATGCCTCCCACCAGTGTATTAAGCAACATGACTAACATCATGACCAACATATCTACTCCAATCATCTTTTCCCTGAGGTAGAAGTGCTCACAGGAGACTGTTACGTTTTGGACTACGTGTGCACGTGCACGCACTTCCACTCATGCCTGGGTATGGCTAACCGATGTTGCTTGCACGAGAGACTGAAATCTAAAAAGTGGGGAGCAGACTGCAATATCGGTTGTCATTTCTCAACTATGTCAAGGACTTTTTGCATGGAGGAAGCCTGTGGGTCTGTTTATTACTGTTCTGACTTCAGCGGGGCTGGCTACCACACTTAAATCTTTGTGAAACTGCAACCTTGCTTCTGAACTTCGTGGCTCATGCCCCATTTCTGAAACTGAAAATAATCACTGTGTTATCCTTTGCATAGTATTGTTTCATAATTACAGTATCTTTATTACATATGTTATTTATTTCCACCAGTAGAGGAAAAAGGAAAGTTAAAATTTCCCCCCACTATTGTTCTTGATTAAACTATTTGTTTACGTAGCATTGGAAAACAGTAACAAAATCAACTAGGAAAAACAAGCTGCCCCAAATGAAAATACAGCTTTTTCCTTAATCTCAGGATTACAATTAATTTACTTGATTTAAACAGACATGCTTTACTAGGAGTAACACGGTGAAATTTGTTCATGGCACATGCTAAACAAAATGATCTCCCTGTAGGATAAAGAAAAAATGTTTATCTAAAAAAAAAGGGTTTTTATTGTTGCTCAGTCAGTTCAAACAGCAATAAGTTTAAACAAACATAGCATAGACATCGCTTGCTACTCATAAAATGTTGATATTTGTCCTGATAGCCAATTAAGAGAATAAAATCCCTGTGTTTGCTTGATCACTCAGTGCATTATCAAACATCTTTTCTTCTCAATGATGAGGCTGCTCCCAAACTAATGCAGATATTTTATTACATTTTCAATACAATAATGTTAGACTAATAATGTCAGTAATTGAGAGTGGCAGCTGAGGATATTGGATAGTTGCATGCAATTAAATAACTTTTTAATATATCAGAATTTTATCAACAGTAACATATACTTCATTTAATCCTATCCTGATTGGTTTGTATTTCACCTTAAAGATGCAAAACAAGCTTCTGGTTACTATTGTTTTAAAGTACGTCTGCAGACTGCAAATTCATGACTGTTCACTAAAACATGCAGCTCATTTCTCACCCATAATTTGACTTGGATTTTATTCCTTCTAAACTGATACAGCTTTCACACTCCGTATCTGTAAGCAAACAAAAAAATCCCAAGATACCATCACAGGAAACAACCTGGAATAAAAAGAAAACCAGGAGAATTTAGCAAACCCAAGCTATTCTCCAGCACTAATGAGGCAGAATCTCGTCCAAATTAATAAGTAACGGATGACTGTCTGGAAAAGAAGAGGGAAGAGAAAGGTGAGGGCAGCAGCTGCTTTTCTTAAGCAGGCTGACCAAACGCTATTTTGCCAAAGCGTGCCAGAACTGACAGCTTTCACTTTGACATCTTCACATTTGCAGGAGGGTACTGGTCTGAAGCTCCAGCTCCAATCACCCCCTACTCATTCAATCAGGCACATACCCCTAACTATCATTTTGACTTTCAGTTTCATAGATTACAAATGCTTAAGGGACTTAAGGGCTTTTTAAAACCTTTTGCAGTGATGAGATCTGCTAGATACAGTCAGGCTGACCACTGACTTGGGCAGATCCAGGCTGCACAGGAGTACTGTGCTCACATGTGGTGCATGCAAAGCTCAACAGAGCTTCCCTGCTCTGCTCCCTCCTCACACCCCTGACCTCGGCTGCCCTTCCCTGACTCACCCTCGCAGGAGGCCCTTGTAAACAGAGATAAGCAAACTTCAAATAGTCCAGATTCTGTTTGGGTAAGTGCCTGAAAGTTCAGAAACTGGCTTGGAAACACAGTGAGAATTGGCTGTCTTGGGAGGCAGCCAAACATTCTCCAGTGAGGCTGGGCTATAAACACTTCAAGAATAGCCTCTCTCATCATATTTTGGTGGTGTTTGTTTCTCATCCTGTCTGGCTGGGAAAGTAAAGTATCACAAAAACAAAAGGGTTCAGGAATAAATCTGCAGGCCTGCTTCTCTCTGGTCTTGTGCCCAAGCCATGGGCAATGCAGGAGCAGCACTTTCTGTCAGCTTTGCCCACACTGCACACACCATGGGAGAGCAGGTAGCAGTTACTAGGTGGGGGTCCCTGTTTTGGAACTGTGAGTACCTGTTATGGCTACGCCAACCAAAAGCTGTCTGCCACCCAACACAGGCCTCATTCCCCTTTACCTCATGGCTGACACCAAAGCTAAACTAACAGAAAACTCAGATTGTGGAAAATAAAGAGGAAAGGGAGAATTTTTGCCAGGTCAAATTCCCTATATCAGCTCACTGTGGTGGTCAGACATGCATTGGGATGGTGGCAGGACTTTGCACAGCTGGGGACAGGAGAGGGCGGTGAATCTATCCTGCTCAGCAGCAGCCAGCTATATCTGAAAAACCACAGGCAGAGACCTTGAACATTGAGTTGAAGCATCTTCACACTGTATGGAAACAAACACTTCTCTGCTTTTAGGAACTGAGATGAGTCACCGTATTCATTCAGCCTACAGTCAAAATGAGCTCTCCCTTCTGAAGTTCACTCCCAGCTTGATCTGGGGCATCATAGGCGCAGAGCACTCATTCTGGCGTGGGCAATGATCCGGACGAGCACAACCGCACCGCTCCACCTTGGGGCGAGTCACACCGCGTCCCCTGCCCACGACACACATTCACCATGAGTGGCGGCACGCCCGGGAGGATGCAGCTGTCACCACGGAGGGGGCCAAGGCAGGACTGCAGAGCGAAGAGAGCAGAGGAAACAACGGCCCTGGGTGACAAAGCAGGCGCTTGCAGGAAGAGGGGAGCGTATGAAACCTGTCTGGTGTGTCGCAGGCTTGGTTGGCACCCGAGGTTCAGCAAGATGCCTGCCCAGCACATGCCTGTGATTGCTGGGCGGTCTGGGGGCTCTGCAACCACCCAGAAAGGTGCAAGCCTGTGTGGGGAGGATATCTCTCTTGCACTGTTTCACCCCAAAATGGGGCCTGCCCTCCCCTTTTCTCCTTGCAGCAGATCTAAGTCTCATTTGACTCTCTCATCTAAGCCAGTCTGACTTGGAAATCTGGAAGAAAAAAACAAGACAAAAAAAGCCCCAGAAACAAGCAGTTTTCTGATAGCTTGAACCTTTGACTCTTTTTCTACAGTTGGGGCACACATATATGCTCTGGCATCCCCTCTGGCTGGTTCTCTGTCCCATCTCAAGTGCAGACACCCACACCAGGGCAGCCAGGTCCCAGAGACAGTGGGACTATGTCCTTCCTGGGGTGTTTCTCCCAAGCTGTGTGCAAGATGCTGACAGGAACACGAGGGCCACGGACAGCAGTGTTGGCCTGCTTCCATCAGTAGGATGTGGAAGCGAAGCATTGCTGCTGGCAGTTCTCAACCTCTGCTCTTGACATGAGTATCTCCTCCTGGGTGACAAGCAAGGTGGTTTTGGGCTTCTGGACCCTGCACTGTCTGCCAGGAAGCCAGCTGGAGGCTAAGGTACATGGGATGCCAGCACCCCAGTGATGGCACCCACTCATCACCTCTGCCAGGCCACTTGACCCTTCAAAACAAGATCCTAATCTCTCTTGCCTCTTCTAAAAAGAGTGCTTGAGCTTACAGATGAGAGGAGCTTGTGGTGAGGTTATTTATAGCTGCAGCAGCTTCCGTCACAGCAAATAGTAACAGTGCAACGGGAAACTGAGCCAAGCAAAAGTATTTTTCATTGAAAAATAGATGACAGCTTGTTTATACTATAGTAGGGGAAAGGATTATGAAAAAGAGCAGCGGTGGCAGCAGGTTTTCAAAGAGCAATGTCTGGACTTGGGTTGTTGGCCCTCATTTGGGGCACCTGCCCCTATTCCACGGCAGCAGGAATCCAAACTTTTGTCAGCTCTGAGCAGTGAGCCCCGTAGTACGTGTGGTATGGAGAGCTGGGTCTCTCAGTGGGGCTGTGCCGCCCCAAAGAGTGCTTTCAGGAGGTTGTGGTGAACACAGAGAGTCTCAGCCCCTTCTCTGACCCACCACAGCCACGTCAGCTTCGGCCCTTTCATGCAGCCCATAAGGCTCTCTGCACAAGGGAACATCCCTGTTTCAGGACAAAGATGTTCCCCAGCTGTATTTGCAGGCAGAATCTGCTGATCTTGGCCAGCCATCTCTGCAACCCTGCAATCTCCAGGTAATGTCTACAGTGATGGCAGAAGCACATCTGCCCCTGCTTTTATCAGCCCCTCTCTTAAGTCTATTTACTCTCTCCTGCCTCTGCAGCATTGGGATGCTTCAAGATCTGTGGTTATTGACACTGCACAGGGAAGCAGCATGGGTTATTTGACTACTTTTTCATTCCTTGATTTAGCAACCTTCTCTTGACTTGAGTTCACAGTCCTGGAAGACGGCTTACCAGGCCATCTTTATGAGGAATACAAGAGTAAGATGCTGGCACCCCGGCAGTAGTCCCCGCTGACTCCCTCAGGCACGCGAGGCCATGTGAGAGGAAGCGGGGTTGCTCACACTCCCTCAGCTGAGTCAGGCACGGACTGCCTCCATGCCTGCGCCCACCCGGCAGCACGCACCCACCTGGCACCGCCCCACGGAGCTGAGAGGCTTCTGCACCTACGGAAAGGAGAGCGAGGCTCAGCACTTCTCCGTAAGAGGAAAAACTATGCACAGATTTAACAGATCTCCTGTGATATTCAACTGATGCCAAGGGAGGGATCTATTTTCTGTTACCTCGTAGGCTTCTGTGCTCAGTACACTGCAGTCGGAGCCCTCCCCAAAAGCAGCACAATGACCTAGCCAGCTTTATGCAGTGTGGGAGGAACCAGAGGCCAACTAAGAGATTATTTATTTAACCCGTGCTCCCACCCAAAGGGAATGTAGAGCTGGGGCTGACCTCCTCCCAAACCTTGGAGGGGAAGACCCCATTGAGTCACTGCTGGCCTCTGGGAGAGGCAAGGCTGGGACCAGGGTCAGGGCTCAGGCTGAGGAGGGGAAATACACTAGAATCCCTAGACAGGAGGGGATTCCTCTTATTTGGTAGCCTGTGTGTGATGGCACTTTTCCAGTAGGTATTAAGGGACTTTACAGAAAGGAGACAAACTGATGAGGAAGCCTTTTTTATCTTCTCACTGTGGCAGTCATCTTTGTTTCATGAGACAGCTTTGAAAATATATTTAGTGTCATACTGCTCTATAAAGTGAGAAAGCACTTATTATCTTCACTTAACAGTCAGGAGTTGGAGGAAGCAAAAGATCAGGTTGTGCTTACATTTTTTTTTTTAAGTGAGTGTGTATTTTAGACATCTCCATTTATGAGGGCCTGGCTTCAGCCAGCTGTCCTATTGCAGTTGGAAAAGGGAAAGGGAAAGGGAAAGGGAAAGGGAAAGGGAAAGGGAAAGGGAGAGGATCACACCTGAGGCAGACAGGAGTACTGACACATTTTCCTGTGCTCCTTCATGGTCACTTGCTGTCTGCTTCATGAGGATTCTGGACATGGCTAAAAACTCTCCATCATCCCCTACTCCTCTGGAGCTCTTATGAGGCTGAGATGTGTGTAAGGATTGACCCAGGAGGATTTCGTTTCAGCTGGTGTAAGGGAAGGTCATCATGGCTGTGGATCTCACCAGGCACCACAGCAAATGCTGACGTCAGTGGGGAAGACACAACAGTGCATGGTTGCTGAGGGACAGGCATTCCCAGACTGCAGCTTACAGCCTGAATGGAGGTCTCCATCAGGGACCCTGCCGGACACTGTAGAGGGCCTGAAGGACTGCACAAGTCAGGATCTCCCCCCTTGCTCCCACATACAAATTCTCATGAGAGTGGCTGGGAACAGTTCTCCAAATCTCTTCTTGTGTTCTTACAGTAACTAACATCTGTGAAAGCCAGAGGTGAGCTGTGTGTTACAGATTAAGGGTTCTCCTAAGGCAGTGAGCCTCTCAGACCAGCAGGATTTATGGCACGCTCAGTCCACATCCCTGCCAGCCCTTTTGACTCCTGGTTCAAACAACCAGACCTCTACAAACAACCAGATAGTCCCCAGATTGTCATCTGAAATCCAAGGTAAGACTTGAACCTCCAGTTTAGACACTCTGGGTCTTACTTTGAATGCTCTGCCACTGCATTTCATTTATGGGAGAGGTAGGAAGGTGATGCATGCTCCCTGGAACAAAAAGGGTAAAGGACTGTGAGTCATTCAAAGCCAATGCACAATATAAAAGAAGTTTGAAAACCTCCTGACCCCCAGCATTTATTATCCATTAGAGTTTCTCATTCATTCCCACTGGGAAAAGCTCCTTTGACATAAAACACTCCTATAATTTGAGTAGACACAAATAAAACAACAGCTTATTCTGGCCTGAAATTGCTCTTTTTTCCCCCTGCAATCTCACAAGCCTTTATTTCTGAAGACCGATTTGCCCTCAAAGCAATTGTACTTTCAGTGTTGTCCCTAAAGTAGGTTTCTTTCACTCAATGTGACAAAATTCCTAATGCACATGTGCTAATCTTGATCCAGTTCATCATATTACCATTTACATACACAAATTTCCATGGAAGTCTCTTTTAGTGTTATGCTCTTCTAAGGTAACTCTAGGCTATATTTTCATTCCATCAACAATCACCAAGTTACCACTTAACCTTATACTCTATCACAAATTCTTCTTGAATCTATTTGAACAATTAGCTGTCAATAAAAAAGGATCTATAATATTCTGTTCCTGGAGACTCTTCACCTCTCCATTCCTCTGGTACCCTCTTGTCACGGTTTCAAGACCAACCCTTAGTTGCTGTGAACTTTTTTTGTGGATTTTTAACATCGTGTGACAAGACCAAGTGAGATGTTGGTTTGAATTATTGCCTCACACCTTTATGAAGCTCACAGGATCAGGAAATTCTGTGAACTGAGTTCTGTTTGCAGCTCTGCCAGAAAAAATGCAGTTCAAGTTTCGTTATATGTGTTCACAGCCTGATAAGTCATTATGGGCCAGGAATAACACAAAATAAAACCACAACGTGATAAGCAGTGGAGTAACATAAGTAACTCTGAAGAAGAAGAAATATGATATATCAAAAGTAAGACCAGCCTAACGAAAGATCCCCAGTAATGGAAATGACCTATGAGCTGGCCTATAAGCTCCACACATCTGTGCTCTTCAGAAGTGCAGGAGGGGCCTAGGATCAGCTCCAGTTTCTCGACTCCCAGGTTAACCCACATCATCTGCACAGACAAACCACAGAGGGAAATAAGCCAGGCAACTCTGCAGTGATCCTTCTGGCTGATGTATGAGCTGGAGGACTAGCCATTGAGCAGAGCTGAGTGACAATCATTTTGTTGGTCCCATTGGAATTGCTGTCATATTTAATATTTATCCCACCTCATAAAGGAATGGAAAAAAAACCCCAAATCAACAAGTGAAAATTTGAGGACGGGAAAAAGGGAAAGGGATAAATCAGATCTGCTGAATCAAAATGCTTGGGAGATTTCCAAGTGTTTTCCCTAAAGTATTACAAATGGACAAATTTGTTTTACTGTAAATTAATTTGGAATGTGAAATGGAAAGGCATTTCCAAATTGGAGAAGTAATTTTTAACTTAGCCTTTAAATGAGGCATGTGGTGGTTAAAGAAAAAAATCGACAACTTTTTATTTATCCTGTGTTTTCCCTACCATAAGGAGAATTCAATCCCTGTGATAAGGGGGAATTCAGCTGTGTGTCCAGGATAGACTTGGTCTTTTCCTGTACCCAGACAATTTTCCAAAGAATTTCCAGTGTCAAACACTTTTCAAGAGGTCTTGAAGCCATTGCAGTCTGCTGTCCCTTCACTTGCAGCATCCTGCCCTTTCCTCTCTGGCAACATGGGCCAGAAGGGAACTTTCCGTGGGCCACCTATGGAACTATAAAAATGAGCCCTTGTGGCCGGCACTGCAGGATGCAGTCAAATTCATGGACACTGGCCCCTACACAGCTGCTTCTCTGACCTGAGAAGGGGCTGCGTTTGCAAAGATTGCTGCAGGGAGCAGCTTGTGCCCACAGAGAAAAGAAGAGGTGCCCTTTGCTTGACAGAGGATGGACTGCCCTGAGCCCAGGATAGGTCTTGGTGCCTGCAGACAACTGGTAAAGTCTTTCTGGAAAGGGAGAAACAAGGCATCCAGATGTGAGGGCAATATCCAAGCATTTGCATGTGTGCAGGAGAAAAGAAAGGCTGTGGAGTCCCTTATTCCTAACAAAAGCTTGCACTATTCCTGGGGTGAGAGTATAGAGAGACCCAACTCAGTCAGTGGGAAACACTGACTCTGAAAGTAACCTGAAAAGCACAACACCAGTGGCCCTTCCCCCCTAGACCCTTCACTGGATGTGCCACAGCTGTCCTTGCAGTGGGACCATGGGGCTGCACTGCAGCAAGCACCCGATTTCCATCCCACAGCACTTCCCCAAGCATGCAAACAGATGCAACAGCAACATGCCCTCTTGCAACCCGGCATGTGTCACAAGACGTTGAGAGGCCTTTGTGCAGCCCCAGTCTGTCTTCAGCCCTTATAATCCAGAGTAAAATGTGCACAACAGCATTAATGTCGAGTTAAAATAAATCAAAATCAGCATCATTTTCATCCTGCCTGGCTCATGGTAGCAGCCACAAACTAACAAGTGCTAACCCCAGAGCTGTGAACATTTTGTTGTTAGCACTACTGGTGATTTATAAAGAAACAAGTAAGATGTTGCTTGTGCTGGGAAGACTCAATGCAGAAACAGGAGATAAAACACATTAGTGTTTATCCAGTACCGCAGGAAAGGGTTGAGGGGGGAAGAAGATATTTTTGCATCGTGGTCATGCGAAAGGCAAATTTCACATGGGTTTTCAGGCAGACTCATAAATCAGTCCATGTTCCCTCTAAAAGTTCATGGTCTTTTGCAAACCTCCCAGTGAACCAGGGCTGAGCTTAGAGATTGTAAAGAAACCTGAAGCCAAGCAAGTTTCAACTAAATTTAAATTTTGCTGTGAATATATTCTCAGGTCTAATTAGTTTGTTTAGGAGTTTATGCAAGTACAGCCATGTCTTTCAGGAGAAAAAAAAAAAAGTTCTGAGAAATCAAATACACCACACAAAAAATAATGACAAAAAAATGTTTACATAAATCTAAATTGTTCTCTGCTCTGTGTTCACTGTGTTATTTGCAAAGGTTTCAGTTAAGGTACAGATTCAGCTTTCATTTCAACACCTGATTTTTATTTGTTCATGATTTTTCGCCAGGAAACTCAGTGTTGTGATCTCAGTTATGACATGGCCTGCTTGCTTTTGTTCAGGAAGACATAATGGTTTCAGACCCATGTTAATCAAGCAGTCAGAGGAAAATCTTCTCTTTCCTAGTTGCAAATAAAAATAAAATTATAAACTCACCTCGTAAGAACAATTTAAGTATGTTAGATCTTGCAAAAATATTCCTATGCTTTCTATGTTTGTGTGTACTCACCTCATCTTTCTGGTCTTGTAATTACAGTGGGGGTGCTTTGAAGTAGCAGCTGATTTAATGGTTTAACTCCATGGTGCTTAAAACACAAAAACACAGTCTGTGCCCACATCAGAACTTCCAGGGTGGATTGCCATTAGGCTGAAGTTCCAGCAGCATTTAACTGGGCAGGTCAATAATGCCAGTGCAGATGTCCCCAGGGGCAGCCCCGCTGGCCCTGCTGCACAGGGGCAGGTTGCTGCCTGCCTCCCTCCCTGGTGCAGCTGCAGTGCCTTTCAGGGGTCTGGGGTAAACCTCAAGGCCAGAAGTTAATGAAGGGTGGCGAGCCACCTGTGTCTGCAGCTCTGGCATGCCCAGTGCTGTGGTCAGTGCAGTGGGATCACAATTCCAGCTGCCTGTCTCATCCCTGGCCTCCTTGCAGGCCCAGCACTGGGGAGGCTTGTAGATAAAATGTTGAAAGCAGTATCATAGTGATAAAATATTTTCCTCCTTTAGCAAAGCACAGACCTTACCACCAACATCCCAAACACACAGCCCTGGTCCCCGACCTGCTGCCAAGGTGCACACCAGGTCCCAGCTCTGCAGGATGCAGGGCATATTGGGACAGAGGTACAGGGGGAAATGGGCTATGCACACCCTGTGCTCCTTCTGCTGCTGGGAATCGCCAGCCCAGGCTTCCCTCCCACCCGTCCTCCCAGCACCACCTCCCTTTGGGCACCAGATGAACATGGAGAGGGAAGCAGCCTTTGGCCCTGCTCTCCTGGTGTCTCTGCTGAGATGGTGCCTTCGCCTGCTGAGTGCAATGATGGGTGGTTTTCCCCACACCTCCCGCAAAAGTTGTTTTTGCAAAGGCTGCTTTTATTAGCCCAGCCTTTAAAAGCAGAAGTTATCAGGGCATAAATCATCCTGTGACTTGTCGAGAAGCCTGTGAGAGGAGATAAAGGCAAGACAGTTTGACAAACCGTTGGGAGAGGGAGGAGGAGGAGGAGGAGGAGGAGGAGGGAGGGGGCAAGAGGGAAGGGGGGAGCCGAAGGAGGGAGCCAGGGCGCCGACCGGTTATGTCATAGGTCAGCCGAAAGGATGCAAAAAAGATCGAGAAGCTGTTTTGCAAACTTCCTGAGGCTGGCTCTGACTACACGTACCCACTACAGAGCTGGGTGTAATAAATACCGCACTCACAGAGAGCATTACATCACGTACAGGGAAAAGCCAGCAGATGAACTCACACTGTAAAACCTTGGCTTGGTATCTAGCCAAGATCAAGCAGACAATCCCGTTTTTACCGAGCTGACAGAGCACTGCACGTTGCTGTGGCTTCACCCTTCCACTTCCTGTCACCTCCTCCAGCACAGCCAACACTTCCTCACTGCCCTCTGTGCTCCTGCAGTCCATCCCGGGCACCCATAGCCAGCCACACAGTGCTAAACAGCTACAGCAAACCAAACATTTGGCAGAATTTTAAAGCATGCTCCTCTACTTCCAGCACACTTTCCTCACAGCAGCTCCAGTTTGTTTATCTAGTTTTCCTGGTGAAATTGTCCACCATTAATGGCTCCAAAAGACAGACCAAAATTTATAGGCACAGAGAGTCTGGTTCTCTTTTACATTAAGGCTCTCATATCTGTTGGGCAACTTTAAGAGTCTTAAAGTGGGGCTAAATGTCATTTAGCACACAAAATCCCTTTTACAACAAAAGGAGAGTTTAGAGTTAAGTCCGTGTCTGGTGTTCCTCCATGGAATTTCCCAATGGCTAATAGGGGCAATGCTGGGGAATACGGCAACAGGGAAAACTGGAGTGGGACTCAGATCCCAGCACCCCCAGTCCCTCTTTTCAGAGGCCTTGGTAAGGAGGAGAGGCACAGTAGCCCTTGCCACTACCTGGCACACCAGCCCAGGAAGGTTGCTGCCAGCAAGCCTCAATCGCACCACAGGGCTGCAGGCACTGCAGCTTTCAGCCTGGTTCAGCCTCAGCATCTTGTGGTGCTGTGACATGGCTTTCTCCAGGGGTCTTCTGAAAGCAAATGAAGTATTGGGCTCAGGATGAGCCAAACTCGCCTGCTGGGGCCTTTTCTGTCTAATGTCTTCATTCTGTCAAAATTATACTTGATCAGGTTTCATTATTGTTGTTTTTAACTTTCACCTCTGCCTCAGCAATTCCATCTGGTAGGTCATATTCCTCTCTCTGATTGCTTTTTGGATAAAAACATGCTCACTGGGGCCTGCTTGGAATTAGTTTTTCTTTTTATTTCCACTCACTGCTCAGCTCAACCCCATAGTTTCCCTGACTTAACACAGACGGGGTCAACCCACCTTTGCCTTCCTGGCAATGCACTGAAGTACTGATTCTCATGTGATACAACAGCCCCATTTCATTTTTAACAATCTCCAAGGGGGAGTAATTCACACGGACTTGAACTGAGAAGCACAAGTTTCCTATCATCTTCTTGCATGTGCACTAGTGCAGATATTAAATCAGCACTGATGGGAGGAAAAAAAATACTGTCTTGGCTATGTCCCCAGGACATTTTTAGAAGACTGATGATGTACATCTGCCTTAACTGTCTGGGTTTGAAATAATTAAAGACCACTATGCTTTCCTTTCCATTAATTTCATTGAGTATCTGGAAACACTTTTTTTATTTAGAATTTTATGCCTGCCTTGTAAGAACACCATCCCCAATAACCTCACTTCCACCTACCATAATTACAGCAGCTTGATCACTAAGGTATAACAAGAGTCTGAAACACTACTGGCTACTGCACCACTACTATTTACACTCCTTGGCACTCTGTTATGTTACACCAGGACAGAACAAAAAGATTTCCCACCTTGACTGCAAAAAAACCTGCTCTTTAAGGTTATGTCACTGGCTTGCTCTTCATATGGCTGCAACATTCAAAGGTCTGGAGCCTTTCCAGAGTGTGTACAGGCAGGGCAGCAGTGCAAACCCTCCTTCAGTCATAAAGATGGAGACAAACTGGCTTGAAGAAAGGAGGACTTGGGCAACAAACCAGTTAAACCACCACTCAACCAGTGGATGGGTTAACTACAGATGCTAAACCCAGTAGCTTCTTAGATCATTTAAGAAGGCAGAGGAAAACAAAACAAAGCAGGAGCTGTTTTAAAGATGTTTTCAGCTAGTTAACTCGTGTGTGGCAACCATGTATCAAGGTGGCAGACCACTGGGAGCCAAAATTGCCACCTGTATGGGAGAGGGAACAACAGCTAGTGGGACCTGAGCAGCTCTGCATCTGCCTCTGTGTGAGCTGGGGCCAAGCCATGCACTGGCAAAGTTACTGGGCAATGGGCCTGGACTCCAGCTGAGGTTAAAATATATTCATCTGGAGAACTTAAAAAAATCCCTTTTCTGGTGGGAAGCCAGAGGAAAGTGCAGTCTCCCTCTGATCTCTTCGGCTTCTCACCTTGCATTTCTTCCCTCTTAGTCTTCTCTGTCATGGGTATTCCTATAGATACCATGGATGAAGGACTGCTGCTCGCTCTGGTCCCAAAGGCTGGGAGGGAAGAGTGACCCTCAAATAGAGATGCTGGCTTGGAGAAAAAGCAACATGCCCCTTCAGACACTTAAAACCTTCTAACTGAAAAATATTAACTCTTCCCTAGACAGGCTGCCAGGTAAATGTAGATTATTTTTTTCCCAAGCAATAACCTGAAAAATAGCAATTCCCAACCCATTTTTTATTTTGCCTAACTTTTCTTTCCTTGCTTGTACATGTCAATATTTACAAGCTCTAGCACTTCTTGGATTATTTATTTTCCCTGGTCTATTTCACTGAGTGAAAAATCTCTCCAGCTCAGGACTTGACAGTTTGTTGCTGATATCCATCTTTATTAACTTCACTGCTGCAAAAACCCGACAACAACCATATATAGTCATAAAAAACCCCCACCTCACTCAGGATGATGCTTAAATCGGTGCGGGGGCGGGGCGCTCTGGAGGAGGAGGGAGGAGGCAGGGCAGAATTCTCCAGAAGAAGCCAGTGGCTTTCACACATTCATTTTTGTATGGATATCACTGAAAGCCATTCTCCTTCCACTTCGTTAGCAGTTAGTAAACTCACTGACGATCAGCAAGAGAGCTGCTGTGGCCACGCCTGGGGGCATGGCAAGGAAGGTGGCTTTTGTCACCTCCCTGCAAAAGGGCTCAGAGCTACCAGGCTCCCTCTCCTCAACCCTAGTGAGCTCTGAAATGCCAGAGCCGGGCAGACAGTAACCATCTTTCCGGATCGTTTTGAAATTTGGCCTTTGAATGACAATGAACAGCACACTTTTAAAGGATTCCCTGTAATGTGTAACGCAGGATGATGAAAAAGAGATTTCCCTGTTCATTAAATAGCCTGGGCCTCAGGCCCACCTGCATTTCACAGCTCACCCCCACCAAAGGGCACTTCAAGATGATCTGAAGTTCCCACAAGGTGTTTTCAGCAATTCCCAAGTGGAAATTGCTGCTCTCTAAGAGGAGCTACTGGAGCAACAGGCTGTACTGGTGAATCTATTCTCTTCAGCTCAACATCCACCGGCTTGGCTCAAGCAGAGGATTTGGCAGAGCCTTGCTGCCTTTGCACCAAAATGAATCAGAGCCCACCCCCGTACTACATCTGCCACTCAAAACGTGGGCAGAGCCATCTTTAATCAATCTGGCTAGATCGAACCCATCCTTTCACATTTTCCCTGTGTTTTCAGAGCCAGAGCATAAGCAAGACAGTCTGGCATGCACAGACCTCTTTACACTGGCTCTTTTCATCTCTCTGTCCAGACTTTGCAGAGTAATCTAAAAATAAACAAAGCCTCTAGGCCTGATAGTGGCAAAGATAACCTTCCTGCCCAGAGCCACCTCCCAGGCCACAGGGGTGGGTGCAGCTGGGCAGACAGAGAGGTATGGGGAGGTGGAGGGGAGCTGGTTGCAGTCTGCAGACACCCACTCACAATCTCTGCAGGAGCCAGTGGGTCACACTGCAGGGACCTGCCAAGCCCGTAGTGCCGCCAAGCACTACATGTCACGAAAGAGTGGCATCAAACCATTCAGTGCCTTGGTATGAACAGGACTCAGAGACCTGTCTAATCCTAACAGGAGAGGCCACCAGATGGTTAGCAAGCTGCGAGGCTGTAACACGCTCACAGAAACAGCATGGTAGTTTGCTAGCACAGGTCAGCCTTAATCTTGTGAAAGCAAGCGCTCATATCTCAGTGTGGGCACACCTGAGAGAGGGTTTGATTAAACCAGCTGGCATCACATTAAGTCTTATCTTGCTGCTGCTGCTTATTTTCTCTCTTGCCCACTTCTTCTTATGCTGATTTGAAAGCAGAAGAATGCCTGGATAGACAAAACTTTTCTGTGAGTTCCTGTATTATCCCTTCTGTCTGCACTGTGAGGGACAAAGGGTCTGGCTTGCACCCCAGCAGCATGGCTCATGCAGACTGACAGGTCATAGCACAATGTATGTCTTTCCAACTTTGGCAGACATTCACTCCAAAGGGGTTTCCAAATTTCCTCTCTAGCCTCCTGTGACAGCCTTGGATTAATTTTGTCTGGAACAGAAGATTTATTGCCTTTGAGTCATTGTGGTTCACTTATCTGCTCTACATCTTGAACCCAAAGTTCAGGTGGCATTTATATATATCACCCTTCTTATCAATTCACTGTGGGAATACCCTCGTGAGACCCTACTTCTTTCCCATTGCTTCTTATCTGACTTTCTATTTCAGCTGCAGCAATCCTACCAGGGAGCCCTTTCAAAGGATGACTGAGGCTATGTTGGCTGTAGGAGGTTAACAGTATGGGTGGTGAGATTCACAGCATTCCCAGTGCTTCCTCTGAGCATTTCAGGCATGCTAAAGCCAAAATATCAGAACAAAAACCTCCAAGGTTTAGAATAAAATCAACTTGATACCCAAGGGCCTGACTGCCCCAGTGACTTTAGCTCTGGTTTACAGCCAAAGTTTAGAAAAATATGCTTTCCACTTCCCATTCAGATGCAGCTGAAATCCCACCAGCATGGTCCATCCTGGGAGCAAGGCTGTGTCTCCACGCCCTGGGACCTGGCACCAGCCCAGATGGCAGGAGCGCTGTGAGAGAGGTTGTTCTTGTGCAGTTCTCATCACTTTGGGCAGAGGTTAGTTCACGGGACTTGGCGTCTTCAGATCCAAGTCCAGGCAATTCAACTCAGACTTAAATCTGTTGCCTAAACCCAATTTGGATCTAATTGTAAATGTCTCTGGACAGCCCTGGAGAGCGTGGGAGATTTTATCCTTTCTCCCTGAGAAAAGTTACTCCAAGCATTGCGTTGTCAGGTAGCCCATATGTTTGTTTATTTGCCTGCTCACTTCTTCAGACCTGTTCTGATTAATTTCTTGATGGGTAGTTATGCCTGGCTTCAGTGACAGATCCTTCCCACCAGCAGCCGTGTTTGGGCATACCCATGCGCTGCTCAGTGGGATGCGTGACTACAGGAGGGGGAGGAAGGCAGCGACCTAAAGCTCATCCTCCTTCCGGGCTGCGGAGGAATTTCCCGATGAGCTGGGAAGTGTCCTGACGCCCCGGCAGGGAGTCATCTCGGCAGCACGCAGGGGGAGGACTGGCTGTGAGTCAGAGCTGCGCGGAGCGGAGCGGCTGCGTCCTGGACGCGGGACCCTGCCCGGGGACAGCCTCGCTCACAGCCACGACACTCGCAAACGCAGGGCACTCGCAGGGGCTGAGGATGCAGCGCGTCGTGGTAACTTATTCTTTTAAATGGAGAGTTTATTTGGGGAGCTCAGTGTTTAATTTCCCGTCCTTTATGACTCATTAAGTCAGGTGAGCCACCTCTGTTATTTACTCACACTTCTATATCTCAAGGGCAGGTCCTAAGTTGATATTTGTATCAGATGAGCACGTTCTGAGGCCAAGCTCTCTCATTTATCTACCTCCTTAGTTAGGGATTTATCTTGTGTTCATACGCATGCCTCCTCCTAAACAGCAGTTTTCTGGGAATTTGCTTCACAGCCAACATCTAGCTCCTGTGTTCTGTGCTTGTCAATGACTATTGGTGCACTAATAGAAAATAAAACTTCCACACCTCTCAGTTAGCGTCTTTGTTTAATAAAACACAACTAGAAAAGGGGAAAAAAAGAATACTAAGAAAATAGTGAAGCTTGGGGAGTGGAAGTGTTGCCATGTGGCCAAAAGAGACATTGCCCATGCACTGAACAGCTGAGAAGAGAGAAAACTACTGAATAAATATTTCAAAAAATCATAAGATGATGACAAAATGATGGCCAACTGAGACCAGCCAACCCTCACTTCAACTTACACATTTCCTTCCCGCAAAACGATTTGAGAGGAAAGAGAGGCCTTCAGAGATTATATCCTCTCCCCCACCACCCCCCTCCCCCAGGCACATAATCAGAGATTTACAAACCGGTAAATCAAAAGGGACTGTGAAATTCCAGCAAGAGAAGCGAACAGCGAGATTAAGTGGATTAGTCTACTGTACAGGAATCCAAGGAATGCAGCCCGCATGTGCTTTTGTTGTGGATTACTCAGCAGCAACATTATGGTTTTACATCTCCCAGAAACATATGGGCATGTGCACTTGTGCAAACCAACAAGAAATAGCAGTCCCCAACACGCCGCTTTGCTGTACCAGCTGTGCTGATTTCAGCAGATACAGCATTTTCCAGGGAAAGGAGAGTATTCAAACACTTTTTTTTGTTGTATTGGTTGAAAATGAAACAGCAAACAAGCTACTCCTACCAGAAACAGGCAGGCACATCCATTTAGTTCACTGGCAAAGAACAGACATCTCCCTCTATCAGCCATCCACCTGTTAATGGTCCAGTGAAATCCTACAGATCAGACACTGCAAAACTTTTAGGAAAGTCAGGTCCTGATCAAAACTCAGCATCTCAGACTGCTAATAGTTTTGCTGTTGTTTCAATTGGGTCCAAAAATATACATGAATTCATAGCCTGAGCAGACCATTGAAAGGGAGTAGGCAGAAACACAGGGAAGAAGCAGTAAGTGATGGATAAATGAACAAACTATTACTAGCCAGAGTTAACAATTTGTATTAACAGTCAGTAATAAATAATTAATATGGCCCTAGGAGATATAAAGCCATGGTATCTCGTGCTTGGCTCTAAATGGAACTCAAGATAACCTACTTTGAACAGTAATGTGTTCACAGTATGTGGGAATTAACTGCTCAGTGTAATAAGTATTATTGAATTTCCCATCTCTGTACAGATAAAGGGCAACTGCCACCAAAAAACACAGTAATAACAGTTACCAAATGACAAAAAAAGCAAACAAACCTGCTTTTCATTACATCCTTAAAATGTTATAGGTTGAAATAATCTTAAAAGGGCTTAAAAAACAGCAATTAGATATTTCCATTTCTGTTTTCCAAGACTGCAGCTGAGAAAACGAAAGAGGCCTAAGTGCCATGCCGTGCTAGCCTTGCTAATAACTCTCTGTGAAAAATCTCATTAATTCAGTCTGGCTCTTCAGATCAGCCGCTAAGACCTTGTATTGTCAGTCATCCTCTGGCCTTTTCAGGATTTCCACAGCCTAACTAGCAGAGTCTCCATGGAAACCATGCAGTCATGCTTTGCACATCCCCAGAACTTTTTGTTCCTGACAAAGCTTGAAAAATCACATGCAGCATGGAGAGTTTAACACAGTGAACTAAACCCTGACCCACACTTATAAATGATAAACCCCAGCATACTAGCTTTATTATAAATGATTTCCTTACAAGATACTTAGCCAAGCTGGCAAAATGCTAAACCAGATGACATAGGAGGAATACAGCCCCGGAAGAGAGGAAACAAACAAACCAAAGCAAAACACGGAGTTTTGGGCTACTTCTTCCTCCTTTGAAAATGCTGAAAGCATGCAGGTGTGGAAACAAGAGAGCAGAAGTGGCACTTTGAAGTTGCCTTTCCTCAAACCCGGCATCCTCATAGCCCTCCGAGGAGGAGTCAGCTCTCTCATGACTGTGCATCACAGTGGTGCTGATTCACTTCTCTGGTTGTGCATCCTGGCTGGCAGAGGAAGCAGGAGCTGGGTCTCAGCCTCGTGGCTGCCTGGTGCCCCTGACACCTTGCCTGCACCTGGGATAGCCTGGACACTGCTCATGCCTCCAGTCCTGGAGCAGCTATTTGGATTGATGCAGCAAAAGTGATACCAAAGGCAGTACAGGCATTGCTCTCAAAATTAGACTCTCTGGCTTGCAAGTGGGAACCAGCAGGCTCAGAATGCACTCACGTGTCTGATGGAGGGTACAAAGTTGGCAACCCAGTCAACAGCCTACCTGTCTTCTCCCTAAGGCTTGATGCTCCCCACTGGGATCTGGCAGGATGATCAGGCACAGTGGTCACTGGTTGCACGGGCCCTACTCATCCCCACTGATGCATGGAAGGAGCGCTCAACACCAACATCAGTGCCCAATATAAAGTATTGATAACAGCCTGCAGGGCAGGGGCAAACTGCCAGGCTTTGTGCCCAGAAATGAATCCATGGAAAGACCCACTGCATGGTCAGCACCTGGCTGTCACTTGTTCCTTGGCACTGCAAAAACTCCACAGGATTTTTCCTCTCTCCTCCCAGGCACTGCTGCTCGTCCATGCTTGGGGAAGCAGTTGCACAAAGATGTTCTACATAGGAGGACCAGCAGAAGTCAGAAAGGTCAGATGCAGAGGAGTCGCTGCAGGCCAAATCACTTTGCCGCAGTAAATTCTCAACATTGGCGCAGATGAGCAACCGCCTGCTCTGTACAGCGTCTGGGTCTGTGAGAAAAGAGGTGACTCATAGCTGAGGGTCATGCTGTAAGCTGGGAGGACTGCCAGGGGAGGGAGAGACACACTCAGCCTGATCTGTGGTGAGCTCATTCCTTTTGTGGGACGGAAGATGCAATCCACCTCAAGAGGATCAGAGAGTCCCAAGTGGGCTGAACCAGTCATTTGGGAGCTGGCAGCCATGCGCTTCCACCCCTGAGTTGCAAATAATGAGTTTAGGATTAGGAAGTCGGCCTCACGTGGGACAGCTAAGGAGGCGTTTGGCACATGCAGTCTTTCCCCAGTGGGATTCAAGAGGTCAGAGAAGCCTTTGTTTCCATGGGGTTCCCCTGGTGTGTGACCACAATGGGTGGAAAACATTTCCCCACCTTCTCCTCCCCCAGTGAGGAGTGGTACATAATCAACAGGAAGCCTTGGATCTCTGGGGCCTTTCAGACGATGACCACAGGCATCAGAGCCAGCACAGTGTGGGGCGTGCAGGCCTGATGGATGTTTGCTGAGCTGGCCAGGACCCTCTGGAGCTGGCCCTGTATGAGACAGCAGAACTACCCTGCCACTGCTGTTCTTGGGCGAGCAGCACTTGCTGATGCTCTCTCAGAGCCATTCCCTGTCAATGACAACCATCTGCTTTGTGCACCACCCAAGCAGCTGCTGCTTCACCACAGAACACATGAGCAGGTTGGTTACCTGAACAGTGGAAACCACAAGTCCTCACCCTCAGCTGAACATCCAGCCCATCTTTCCCAGTGAAGACCCTGCTGTGCCCTGCAGGCAGTTTGCCAGGCCAGAGGAAGCAGATGGTGTTGGGCTGTAGCAGGTTGAGCTTGGAGCAGACCAAGTGAAATGACAGCCAACACTTGTAACAGCTTCAGTTTATTTGTTTAACCATGAGGACTGAGAAGATCAGAACTTAGGAGATATCCTTGGATGATGATATTTTGCAAAAGCCTTGATTCCTCCTTGTCATGCTGTGAAATTGTACAGGAGTTGGCTTAAAAGCAATAAAACATCTTCTTTGCATGTCTTGCTCTGATCTCTTATTTTCTTTGGCTTTGTCCGTGTTGTGGTCAGAGCCGGGATCAAACACAAACCCCAGTTCATCAATTTTTGCCATAGACCTCCTGTGGCTTTGATTTAGCAGTAGATACTCTACGATATTGCAGAAGCACAGTCTGATGCTCCCTGTAGACCTGGGCAGGCTATTTACCATTTCCTTCACTTCACTTTCTCCATATTGACAATGTTAATAGCAGATACTTTATCAAGCCTTTCATAAAAAATATTTATTGGTGAATCTCTTGAAGAGCAATGTATGATGGCCATCTCCCTCCCTCTCTGCCTGGAAGCAATAGGAATTGTCAATTTTCAAGTTAAAGTTTCATTGATGTTTAGATTCTGTGAGAGTTAAATACTATTCTAAATTGAACCAGCAGCTAAGCAAACAGATGATAAGCTTTTAGTGAACTCAGGAGCAGTATAGGAAAAAAACCTCCCATGTACTTTGGCTACAGGTGTGCAATGTTTATTCTCTCCTATTAAGTTGTAACTGAACTTTGCAGTTGGCTCCACAGCTTTTCAGTTGCCATAAGATTTTGTCAGGGGTACAGTTTATCTCCTATTTGGCTATACAAGGGGCAAATAGATCAATGGAAAACCCACATTTAACTGCCTAGCTTTTCACAAGTTTTGTTAGCAGTCAAAGTCTGGATTATACTTAATTTTACAAAGTCCAGTGACAGTTATGCCTGGCCCACCTCTATTATGAACAAAGTCTGAATAATTTCTACCATGAAAAGAAAAATTCTTTTCCTTCTATGCCTTAGATACTTCACAGATATTATCATTAGAGAGGAATGAAGAAAGAAAAACTCTTCACACTAACTCCAAGGAGAGCCTTGTGGTCTTATATAACACTTTGAGGCTTGAGATAATTTCCAAGTGCCTTCTGAAACACCAAGAATTGAAAATATTTCACAAGGTGACAGTGGGATGGCAGATCTCATCCATCCCTCTCACATACTGTCCTCCACCTGCCCTCAGCCTCAGTAATGTTCATGTATGAAGGAACTCTTACCCAGGAGACACAGACACTGCTGGGATACTGTTTAGGGTATATACAAATCATATTTCCACACTGAAAAGATAATTGCTTGTTTCTAAATATGACTAAAAGCATAACAGCTCAAGCATTATGGAGCGAAGATTTAGAAGCCAAGAATTAGTTTGCAGTCATCTAAAAATGCCACTAAAAAACAGCTCTCCTGAGTCTAAGAAATCTATTTGTCTTGTCTCTGAGGAAAGGCTGTAGGCTAGACAAAAATAGCTTTCTGGTAAGTTCCTCTGTAACCATAAAAGCCATGTTCCTCCTTCTTCCACTTGGATTTTCCCTTCTTAGTATCAAACTAGGCATTCAGTGGGAAGATGCTGGCATGAATTTGCCAAGGAGAAGCATGAATCCAAGCTGGAAACTAATGCCAAGCGTGCTTCTGAGGATGCTAAGCAGTTTACATCCTGTAGCTGGCTTGTTGGACTGATTGGTGTTAATTTGGCCTCAGCATTCAGGCTTTTGCCTCCTAAGCAGAAGTAACACTCAGAAACTTTGAAGAGATTTCTGGTCTCCAGCCAGAAAAGGCCGTCATCATAAAGAGGTGGGAGAAGTAAGGAAAAACAAACAAAAGGGAGGGAATCTTGAAAAATCACATATTCTTTTTGCATTTCACACAGAGCAGGTTTCTTGTGGATTTCAACACCCAGCTGCTTCCAGGAACAGAACAGACATGCACGTGCCTGCAAAGCAAAACACAGCTGGAGAGCTAATTTTAGGCCTACCAGTCTTGGCAATGTCCCTTTAACAAATGAAGAATAAATGATTTTCATGAATATGTACAAACACCAAATTCTTCCAGTTAATTTAGATGGTGGTTGACGCAGTTTGGTCTAGGTACCACCAGGTGTGTCTGTCTCCCTAAAGTATGTTTCTTTTACCTGACTGGTAAGATTACCTCCTCCTATTCACAATGCAGTTCTTGTGTCTGAAAAACCCAGTAAAGAATCCTCCACACAAGAGCTACACCTCAGCAGAATGGAAGAGCTGGGTTTCACAAATACTTTCAGGTGATATTACACTGACATTCACCCACTGTAGGGCCACCGAGTAATGAAACTTTTTTCTTAATTAAAGGAAAAGCGATCCTCCTCTTTCCTTCAAAGAAGCAAATGCCAATGCATTTGAGGAAAGTAATAACAGGCAATATGTTTGCACTAGGGACAGGATTTCAGAAAGAACAAGACCAACAAGTTACAGCCAAGGTTTAGAAAGGCATTATTTTTCTAGTAAGAACTTCTGTTTCAGGTTCTGTTTGTAATATAGACATCAAGACTTATTTAGTCTTAACTTAAAATTCAAGAGTGCTCTGGATTTTAAACCATTCACCTGATCCAACCCACACTGGAGACGCTTCAGAAGTTTTATGTTTTGATTTCTAATTGCAAAACTAACTTTCACTCAGAATTGGCTAAATGTTCCAGTACCAGGAATCATTAGGTTAGTGCCAGAATTCAGAAGAAGAGGAAAACTTGTGAAAAGCAGCCATTTATGCCTATCTCCAATTTGTTGGTAGCTCCTGATTCTGTCAATGCACCCTTTCATTTCTCAGGAGGAGCACTAATTTTGGCTTTCACAATAACACCCTCCCATTCTGGCTGCAATTCCTCTAATGTGGGTGACACCCACTGTTCACAATGGTGTGGGCAAAGCTGTGATCAACGGCATTAAAGTTACTCAGAAAAGACAATACAGAGCCTTTTGTCAGTCAACACAAATTAAAGTAAGAAAGTGATTAGGAAAGGATGGATTTCTGCCCTCAGTGATGCATCTGCATTTTGAGAAAACGGGTAAAATCAAAAGCTGGTTGTGTAACTTCACTGTCTGCCCTGCTAGTTCCAGTTCAGGCTTGTTCTAAACATATTTATCAGACACTTCTGCAAACTCTTCTCAGACTGCTAGATAATAACTTGCATGACACTAAAGGTAATCTCAAATATATCTTTCCTTCCCTTTTTATCTTCCTTAACACCAGAGGCATCCATCCCATCGTTTATATGAGAAACAGACTGGATAATTTATGGAAACAAAAATAGTCTACTGAATTGAAATAAAATGCTTCAATATGTGGCAATAATAATGAATGAAATAAATTCTGTCATCACACAGACGCTGAGTTTTGCAAAAAAAAAAAAATGTGCCCACACCCTGAGCAAATGAAAATATTAATTCCCTACAAAACTGCCACCTCAACGAATGAGATAAGACCAGACCCTTTTGACAGTCCATGTGTTAAAAGATGTCAAGATTGAGCAATGCCTTCCTCCTTGTAAAAAGCTATGACCTAGCTAATTTCTAATAGATAGGAGCATTTCACATAATAGCATGTCTTCATCAGGTAAAGCAATGTTTGAAATAGATGCATGCAGAGCAGTTGGATTTCAGCTCTGTTTCCAGCTAAACTAAACCCACAGAAGGTGAAATTATTTCATGCTTATTTTCTGCACTTGTGGTCATTAATCTTGCAATTTCCTAGATGCAGGGAATATTGAAAGTATATCTTGTTATTACCATTATTACCTGAGGTGCAGTCTCCCTAACTTGATCCAGCTTGCAATAGACAAGTTTCCTCTGAAAGGGGTGCTAAACTTTTCCTCTAATCAGCTCATCATACACTATTCTTCAAATCAAGCAGATTTCAAAATCTCATTTGTAAATCTCATTGGCAAATATTTACATTTTTTTTCATATAGAATTTCAAATCACATCAAGATGAAGCAGCATTCCAGAGTCTGTGTGAACAGCTGGCAGCAGAACGAAAAATGTGCCAAAACTACCTGTACCAGTTTAAAACAGAGGTCCAAAATTCAGATAAAAAATTTAAATATGCCAGCTCGTTGGGTGGTTTTTCTTTATAGTCTGATCTAGGGGGTGAATTTCTAAAACTAGTTGTGATACATACTAGGATCTCACACCTATTTTGCCCAACGGGATGGCAAAAACGGTACTGGCAGAGCTCAGAGAACTATTTTTAAACTATTTTAGGACCCTGAAAATGCAGTGAAGACATAGCTAAGGTGGAAGTTTTTGTTAATGAAAAGGTGTTCTATTCATTTGACTGCAATCATTTCACTCAAACCTAAACAAATTCTGCTACATTCTTTGTCTTATTTTTTTTTTAAGTGCTTCATTTACAATTAAAATGGTGACGTCAATATGAAAAAATAAACATTTCTAAATATATCATCAATGTATAAGTAGAAAACATTTCAATTTAAAACTGTTAAAATGAACATTCTAAAGTTATTATTAGGAGTTGTGAGACTCCTTTCCCTTTCCCTTCCCTGTTCTATCAGTAATGCAGTCCCTTCTGACAGGCAGACTTGCAGTCAGATGGAGACAGCCAAGAGAGCTGCTCTTACTTCAGACATGTTTGCTCCAAATAATCACTCTGTTAGAGGCATTTCAAGGTACAGCTTGGGGCCAAATGACGCTGCCATTAATTGTGTCCTTCCCCTTTTGGGGAAAGCAGTAACTTTCACTGGGTAACTTTACACAAATACAAACAAGACCTGCCCAGGAGGATTCTGACCAAATAACTTCCAGATTTTGCTAACGCTCTTATTTTGATGCCTGAGTGCCACAGTTTTGATCTGTGCATGGAAGAGCACAAGGCTCCACCAAGATACCTAAGAGGAGGCAAGAGATCAAGGGAACTGAACCCTTCCAAAGCCAGACCCAAGTGCTTCTTACAGGGGGTGCATCCTCAGGCTCTTACATATATCATACATTTCCTATGTATATCATATGTATATCGTACCATATTCTTACCCAAGAATTTGCTTTGGATCCCAACCAAGAAGCTGAAGAACCCTTTGGCTCCTCAGGTTTTATGAGATGAAATTAAGGGACTCCATATACCCAAAGCAGGGCTCCAAGTGTGAGCTGAGCATAAGCCTGCACTATGGATGCAACCACAGTGTCAGAGGTAAGCGTCGCCCATGTATTTGCACAGATGGGTTATTAACTTCAAGAACCTAATTATGTCAATTTAAATGTCAACATTGTTAATGATGTCACTGCCTGTTATTTTAACAGAAGCACCCAGCTTCTATGACTTGGGAATTTGGGGGTTGCATGTCTCTCATTTTGTCTTTGGTCCTAGAAGACAGACAAGACGCCTTTAGCTGCCAAAATTTCTAACTTCCACTTCTGACTTTGGCATCGCTCCACAGCAAATTTTAATTTATTTCTATAACTATTTGCCACCCCACTGGAAATCATCAGTTTCAAGGCAACATAAAATTAGTGTCAAATTAATCAACAAGGAAAGCTATACCATTTGCTTTGCTCCCTTCTCTGCTCATTCAGTAAAGGAAGCCACACAGTTCATTATCTACTGTTGTAGAGGATAACTTATCCCTGGACCTTACTGCAGAAGGCACTTTGCCACCAGGTAAAAGGGAAAATGTTGTTTTAACTTATAGAAATTCCTAATGAATTCTGGTCACGCCCATAGGGATTTCTTTCCCAAATCTGTATTTTTTTAATGTGCACAATTTTTCCTTTTCTTGTGTTGCGGCTCAACCCTTCTGTTTTTATAACCTGCAGGAAGCATATTTCAAACATATTTATTAGCTTATTAAATCAAATTACCCTTGCTCCTGCTGGACCAAGTTTTATAGAGTGCCCACAAAAATCAAAGAGCCTGTGCTATACTGACAATTTGTAGTCATGGCAGAGACAACCACTCCTTAATATTTTTAATTAGCACCTGCAAATACTTCAATTTACTAAATCAGAAACTATTGGCAAGAATTACTCTGTCCAAGTTTTGTGGCTCAAAACTGAAAAAGTAAGCAGTTTTGGGGAAGATGGGCCATAATGAATAAGTGTATTTGTTGACAGCTTCTAATAAAATGATCAGAGATGAAATGGCTCAAGATATTGACTGTAACTATGCTTCAAATTTCAAAAGCCATCGAGTAAATGAGACAATTTAACGTTTCCCTTTCTGCTGTTCCTTGTCTGCCTGTGGACTCAGAGAGTTTGGATAAAGAGAAATTTATCTCTTGAGATGCCTACCACAGTGTACGACAGGGATCATCTTCTTGTATGATCATCTGCCTCCAACCCCAACTACTGTCAAAAGGCAGCTGAGCTATCACAGTGGGGTTTTATTTCACCACTATCGAATGCTTCTGTCATATTAACCACCTCAACCTTTAAGCATCTTTTTTTTTAAAGTATGGATGAGTCCAGAATGCAACAGCAGATACATTTGCCATGTGAATTGATTATAAAACTAAAATGTATATGCTGGAGAAGACAGAAAACATATGCAATAAGTCAGAGAGACCTTAAACCCTCAAGATGCTGATCAATATTTTTTATATACTATTTGTGCCTACATTTGTATATACATTTATATAAATTAATATGAAATTAAAGGATTTTCAATACAACAGCTATACAAAAAGAAAATTTGTTAACACTGCAAATTTTGCACTCAGGTTCAGAATGCCAAAGTGTCTAGGAGAATGATTCCTAAATGCTGAACTTTTGTTAAGCTGATTACAAGCAGGTTCATCAGCTGCAAGATTAGAATTGATTAAAAAAAACCTCTTACTCCTACACAAACTTAGAATTTGGAAGAAATGAAATGCAAACATACAAGTAGTATTTATCTCCAGCATTAAACCAGTATGATTTTGAGGGGGACTCCTCCTACTTTTTGCATTTCCCCATGATTTAAGTTTTATATTATAAATTGAAATGTTGCATGTCTTCCCTGCAGGCATCCCTTGGTGGAATCACTAAATCCCTTGATTTTATCAATAAATAAAGATGGTTAAATAAAATGTTTTGTAAACTTTTGAAAACTGAAAACTTGGGGCTTCAAAGAAAGACTTCTTTCTTCTTTTCATCAGCCTTTCTGTCATTTTACTTCAGTATTTAGCTCCTCTATAACCCAATCTTAGATTACATTATTGATTTGAAAATCCAACTACTTCTTAAAGAGCAGAAACAAAGCCTCTCTTTAGGCCTCGCATGAGGAACAATGATTTAAATTTCTTTGCCTTTCCTCAGCATTGCAACCATAGAGGAAGTCAAGATATTCCATGCAAGACCGGAGCTACAGTAATTTAACATAAGACTTGTGACTGCGCGAGGGGGAGGTGTTGATCCCACAGGGAGGACCAAAAGAGGAGATCTGTGTGTGGAGGGCAGCCTGCCTTACTCTGCTGTCCCACCAGCTGCCCTGGCCAGGCCACCCAATGCCACCAGCCAGCGCTTTCTGCCAAGCTGCCAGCACAGCCAGACCCTGCGAACCTGGGTAAAGCTAAAACTTGCTTAACCCATCAAAAAAATTACAGCAGGTCCACTGGTATAAAACCTTATTCTTAATAAAACCTCGGAAGAGAGAGGGCTAAGCCATTAGGTGGCTGATGCCCAGGCAGCTCGGTGCCCTGTGCCAGGGCAGGGCACTGGAGCAAGAGTGGACATGAAGGCAAAAGCACCCGTGGGCACCCCTGGTGTGAAAAGCCCAGAGGGAGGAAAACAACCGCGTGTGTTGGGTGGTTACTCGTGATGCTTTCCTGCCTGCCCTTCCCGTGATTACAAGCTGTTTGCTTGTGCGACGAGTGCCCGGGAAGCAGGGGGAGGTTTCCTCTGACTCCAAGGGCTGGAAATTGGGTGCAGCCGGCACAGGAAGCGAAATTAAAGCTGACACCAGGCAGTCTGGTGTTACAGCCGTCTGCATTCCTATTGATCTGAAGGCTTAGTCTGCATTCTGGCTTTATCAGCCGGTGGCATCATGACTGCCATCTCCTCTCTCTCATCCTTCTAACCTGGAAAACACTTCTGAGGGTGCTGAGAGACACTTATCAAAGACCCACTGCCTAAGAAAAGAACAACATGCCTCAGAAGAAACAGCTGCCTGGCACCTTTGAAGAAAGTTTCATGACACTTTTTCTATTTAATTAAAAAAAAAAAATCCCCAATATACATGATGTTTCGCCTTACAGATCATTTCAGAACAGCTTCTGACAGTGGTGGATAATAATGAACCCCTTATCAAGACACTGCCAGCTCGGGACAGACAATGTGTGTATGTATACGCATAGATCTCAGTCTTGTTAACATCAGAGAATGAAAGGGATGGTGTGCAGGAAGATTTATTGCAGGGAATTATCCACATACACAAAACAAAGCAAAACAAGCCTGAGTCTTTTGCATGGAGTTTTTAGCTCCTAATCGGTTTGTAAGCTGGGAGTGTTGACCCAAGGAGCAGAGTTGATGAAAGGGTGATCTGCCAAGATTTTGCTCCATTTGATTTAACTATTCCTCTCCTGTAAGTGTCACATACACAAAGAAAGCAACCTCGAGGAATAAAATAAAATAAAATTATAGAATCACACCACTGGAAGAACAATGGAATAGAAACCCGATGACTATGTCAAAGTGGACTAAGGGAGAGATTTAATTTTTCCACACTGGATTGTATTTGAGGGAGCATAAACACACCTTCATATGGAGAGTGAAGGTTTAAACAACAGTATCATATTCGAGCAAGATTAAAAACTATCCTGTACATTTTCATGTGGCACACTGAGGCAAAAAGATACCCTGTTGAAACCACCTCAACTACCTCATATACAAGGTAAAACAGGAGCAGGCTCTTAAAATTGTGCTTTCACTCACAGCTTTTTAACAGGGGCTCAAATTGAAGCTGTAATTAAGCTCAAAATACTAGCACTGCTCTGATTCTTGAATATTTAACATTTTAATTAACAGTAGACCACAGAGCTCGACTCTGATGCTATCAAGGCTGGCATTTCATGGCAGAAGACATAGGAGCACAGTTGTCATGCTGCTATTACTCCTAATATTGATTCTTATTAAGGAGAATTGGTACAAAAAGGTAAAGCCCAGATATTTTCTGTGAATCTCAACTGGTAGGTGGGTTCAGATAACACCAAAAAACAGTCTGTGGATCAGTGAGGTTTTACCTAGCCAAATGTAAGCTACTTAGCTCAACTCTAATATTTATGATAGGCTTAATCCAGTAAACAGATGAATTGGTAAAAGCGTGAACAGACCACACAACTGCATGTAGGCAATAAAGACCACACACATACCTTTTTCAGACTTAGGGCATTAAGAAAATAAGGATGTGCTAACAAAAATTTAGACTATTGGACTGAACAAATAAATAGTGGTCATTAGAGTTGAATAATGGACCACAAATCCAAACAAATAGTTAAACTTACCAGCCAAAAGCTCCCACAGTTTATTTTAGCATTACTTTAACATCATTTTCATCCTAACATAATGAGTAAAATTGTAAGTACTTTCCAATCTATAGAAGGTTTTGTCATCGATTTCTCTGGGGCAAGAATTTGACCCCATGATTTATAGAATACGAGATCTTCAGCAGCTCCTCATACACTTATGTGACTCTACTCCAGAACTGAATAAATATAACCCAAACAGAAGAAGCACAACTGAAAAAGACAAGTCCATATGAAATATACAAACTCCAAAAAAAAAGGTCTGGCTTTAAGGATAATTTGAATAATTGTGAGAGACCCATGCAGACATTGGAAAGCCTGGATTCTTCTTTCTAAACCTTTCTGTTAGAAATACAGAGTTGAATCTTACTGACAGGAAAGGTAAGCACTCATTTTAGTAGCAGAAGTTTACTTTGGAAATCAAGACAAAATATTCTTCTGAATTTCATGCTGGAGTAAAATGGTTTTAAATCTCTGTGAAGTCCAGGGGTTAGTGAGAGATAATTGAGAAAAGCAAATCAATTACTAGAGAGCTTAAAATCTCCTGTGTCCATGCAGAGACCTTCTCCAAAGGTAAATAAAGGGGGAGGAAAAAAGCTGCAACAGTACTATGGCTTAGTACTCAGGCAGCCATGTTAGATAATTCCAATGGTAATTTCTGGCCTCATCATTTACATACAGCATAAGCAGTGATATACTGGAACATATAAAATCCTACTCTTACTGCACTATTCCACATCTCTAATTAAACTTTATCTGCCTGAAGTGCTCCTGCATTACTGGATATATGTAAGTGAGCAATCTGTTATTTGCATAGAGCTTGGTAAATTCAAAACACTTTGCAAACAATAACGAAGTAAGCCTCACGGATACTGTGTGCAGGCAGAAGGGGAGTCAGGGATCCCACTTTTACAGGTAAGGGAAAGTGGAGCAAACACATGTTTATGGCTGTGCAAATATTCATAATTGATGACAGAAGTTGCAGATTTGCAGTGCATTACAACTCACACCAACTGCTCATCCCTCCTCTTAGCATAAAACTATTGCACCACAGCACAACACTGCGTGTTTTACTCAGATGTGACTTAGGTGAGTGCATAAAAAAGCAATAATTAGTTTTTGGTGTGGTACCTGGCCCAGCTGTATTATGCCATATCAAGGCCTATATTTCTTCAATTAACTAGCGATTTCTAATACTTCACCTTTGGGTTCAGCTAAGCCAAACCTGGTACCAAGCCATCTCTTCAGGGCTGGTTCTCAGCTCTTTCTCACATGAACTCAGATCCCTTGAATTCTCAGGAAGGCTATTCAAAAGCAGAAGTGTAAGAACCTTGGTAGGCTTGAAGCATAACTTTCCCAATTAAAAAAAAACACACTTAAAAACTATCTTTAATTATCTTCTTATCATCGAGAAAGTTTATGAAATGAAAAGGAGAAAGTTTACTTTCCTAATGAAATAACATTAACTTTCCCTATTCAAGTATGAGTCCTTTTCTCTTTCACAGCATTGCCAGCTCTCATGATGTGGTTATACATTGCAAGGTATTTGTGTCTTTGCTTTAGCTTTTATGTATGCTTGCTATTTTACCCTACCATGAGAATGGAAAATGCTCATTTTTCAAAATGGCTGCCACCTCCTGGAAGGGCCAATGGGCAGAAAACATGAGCTGGCCCCACTGCCTAAGCTGCTTTGCCCTTGCAACTCTTGTAAAGGGAATTGACTCTGTCCTTTGGAAAGAGCATTTATAATTCATGCTGCAATAGTGCCTGGAGGAGCCCTTAGCAGATAGGGCTCAGGTTATCGCTGGCACTCCGCATCCATGTAATCAACACATAGATCTCTGCTTAGCAAATAAGCATATGGTTAAATACAGCAGAGGAACAAAATTGATTACAATTACATAGGCTTCAGTGTGAAAGACTGACATAAGGAAAAGCCAGGAAACTCTTCAGGTTAATATTTGGAGTTCCTTCTGGCCCAAAACCCAAGATGGGATCTTCACTAAAGGCCTTTGTTGAGGAGGAAAGTTAATGAAAATATGATATAAGCCGGCATCCTGGACCAAGCAGCTTGCTCTATTGGGCAGCAATGGGAGCAGGAAAATAACCCTAGAAGCAGGCAGGGAGGGTGGGCCTCTGTTGCTTAAAGATGGAGGATGTCAAGAGCAGAGAAACAGCAGCTCCTTGAGCACAGCAGAACAGAAGAGGCAATGATGAGAAAGTGAAGGCTGCTCTATGTGTGCACATGCACATCTGAGAGTGCTTAAAGTGAATTATTGTCACCCTACACAGAAAAACTGATCCCGAAAGCAACACTCAACACCACGTGTTTCAGTTCACTCACATCTCACAGTGACTGCCTCACATAATTAACCACCTTTGGTTAAGAAAGTCATCAGAAAGTCAAAGAGGCCTTTTGCCCCATCTAACTCCTACAGGACAACTGCTCTGGAGCCTCTTTCCAGAACGGTTGGGAAGCCTTTGTGAAATTCCATCTGTGTCTAGTTAACGTCCATTTATCCTCATGCCAGCACTGTCCCTTAACTCCTAGTCCTGCTGCTGTGCCCTATATCTTTAGAGACAAAAAGTAGCATTAAATTATCCTTTCCTAGACTGAATAAGCCCAGCTCTTCTACCTTCCTCCTGGGACATAAACTCCCTGTTTTCCCAATTGTCCAAGAAGCCTGTCTCTGCTACAGTCTGAGTTCAGCTTTTACCAGTGGAGATGGCCAGAACTAGACAAAGCCTTCTTAAATGGGAGCCCAGTGGAATAATACTCCCCTTTTCCTCCTCTTTGCTGAACATCATCAGTTATATACACCTTTGCACTTTTTGACTGTTCTTTTTTTTTTCCTAGCCACATCACTTCAGAGGTTCACAGACATTCTGACTGACTAATAGGCCAGTCTTGTCTTTCTCCTTCTCTGTCATTTACAATTGATGGATTCCCATTTAAACATAAATTCTTATTAGCCTTTAAGTGATTGCCCATGCCATTACATTCTATCACTCAGTTTCTCAAGATCTCATCTCATGTAGCTGAAGGATATTCCATTAATTCCTTGCATTAAGAATGCATCCCAAATTTATCATTGGTAAAGGAAGAACATTTCTTTAAGTTATGAGATGATTATACACACAGGTGCATAGTTTTGCTCAGGTGCAAAAAAAAATAAAAGCAAAGAGGAGGTGACAAGAAAGGTGACACAGGTTATTCAATTGCCCATTTTAAACCTTGTAGGCTGCCTGTATCTGCTCTTATTTTTTAGAGTGGTGACTTTTTTTATGCTCAGCAAATGATTCTCATGCAAGTTCTGAGAGATCTCTCTGTCATCCTTTCTGGTCATCCCTTCCATCTCCTTGTTCTGTGGAGAAAAGAGAGATAGAGGGCTACTAAATGTTTTGGCCAAGGTTTCCTGAACAGGCAAGGGTTTCCTCTAGGCAAAGGGTGCTAATGTATGAAGACCCTCTTTTCTCTGGAGAGATCCTTATTCCAGACCTAGCTTGCTGAAAGCTGACTGCTCCCCCCTCTCTCTTCACCCAACCTCTATTCAGTTTTGGCTCTCAATTAATCATGAGAGATACCTAGGCTTTAAAGAGTCAACAAGAAACAAATCTCCAAGTGTCCTTCAGCCTGGTGGGGGAGGAGGGCGTGAATATTGTGGCAGATTCAAAGGAGCAGCTTGAACGCAGCTGGAAAGCTTTGCAAAAAAACCCCCATACACTGCACACATACAGAGCATCTGCATAGAGGGTGCCATGCACAATATTAATTATAAGCATCTTATGGAAGACAGCATTCAACATTTCCAGTGCAAAGCATTCAGCATAGGAGCAGCCAGTGACACTATTTCACACTCCCCAGTGCACCTCCACTAGGACTTGATTTAACATTATAAGGTTCGAAGTCTGTCAAGCTGTGACAATTTGTATGAGTGAGATTTTGGGTATCTCACTGAAATACGCATTGCAAAAAAAAACCCCAACCCCTTCATCACAAGCCTGCCTGATTTCAAAGGCTGCCTTGAAAGATGAATAATAAGGAGTAAGGGAGTGTCCCTAAAACAAATCAAACTTGGCAGGGCTAACTTTCCTTGTAAAATTAATTTTTAGCATCTTCTTCCCAAGCGGCCCTGTCTCAGCTGTCTCCCCCTGTGCACAGTTAATGATCGTGTTGAGCAGATAACCAATCTCTGGTTGATTTACAAGGCCTTTTATTGTCTGAACTGTCTATAATTTTTTTTAATAGAGCTTCAGTTGATATTGCAGTAAAACAAGGTTCGTTTTACATATTTAATGAAAAAGTGAAAACAAGCCAATAAAGACACCAAAGGACCAATTTGCCAAACTGTTCTACACAGTCTGAAATATCTTGCACGCCAAATATCTGTTAAGAAAATGCACAGGCACTCGATACTAAATCTTAAGCCTAACAAAAAAAGAAAACCTAATAACATGCTTAAGACCTATTTCATGTCATGAATTCTTGATATGTTTTCCCCTGTATTATCCCTAACCACATTAGAAGGATTTGTTCCATTTCTCTTTCTAAGCAAATGGCAATATATATATGTATATATTAACAGGGTACATGAAGATTTTAATTGTGCTCTGCTCCAAGAGCCCTACCTGATGGGAGCACAAAGTGTCGATATTCAAACGAATGCTCCTGAACTGATGTAACTCAGCACAATATACACCACACCAGGGAAGCAAGCACTGGGAGCTAGATATTTTAAAATGATTGATTACACACTGTGCAAGCACAAATGAAGTCAGTGCATAGGGGAGTGTATGTATTCTCAGGCACGGTTAAGTCAGGTTTTCTGCTAGCACAAAGTAAAACACACAGGAGCCCAAGGAACCTCTTGCTTATTTGTTACAAACCCCAACATAATGCACCTGAAAAAAAAGTTAGTAAGAAAATAAAAGGCATGGCAGTTCCTGATTCGACATCAGCCTCCCCTTGGATGGAAGCTGCCCCAGAGCTGGGAGGCAACACAAGGTCCCCACCAGCCTGCAGGACCAGAGCCGGGGCTCACCCTCCGTGGCAGCCACGTGTCACATGTGGCTCATCCATTTGACACGCTGTCCCAGTCACTGCCAGGCTCTCTGCCGTACCTCTGTAGGATCAACACACAAGACCCCACACCCCAAACATATTGGATCCTGGCCAAGCATCTAGGACAAGTTTCTGATCGTAAGAGCACAGCCAGGGCAGGGTGCTGCAAGCAAGCTGGTAAGACTTTTCAGACAGGTCCTTGGAGCCAGCTTTTTCTCCCTGTCACCTCTGTGTTTTTAAGCTGCTGCACACTGTTGTTGCCTTATGGTGATTATTTTCACTGCCAGCACAGTCTTTTGCATATTAGCAGCCTTTAATCCATTGCATCAGCCAGCTTAATTGGGGCAGGACGTTCCGATTTCCAACCTCTGTCCTCTGCTCCCTCCCCCCTCTCCCACCCCAAGATGTTTAAGGGATGTACAAAATCTATAGTGTTTCTACATCTGAATGGAGCATATAAAGGGTATTTGGTCAGATCTGGTTAATTGGGGGGACTTGTGGTTTAGTGGTTATGAACGGGCCTAATCAGGGATAGAGGAGGAAGGAGAGGAGGAAGGAGAGGAGGGAGAGAGGGGGGCTTCTTTTTTTATGAAAATGCGGACCTCCCTATAGTAATTCCCCTTCAGCTGCTGCCTCGCAGATGGACCTTTTAATTGAATTTTCTTACAGGCCTGAGGGAGGGAGTTCATTTCAGGTCAGGTGAGGCAATTGAAGTGAATCTAATAGCTCTAGTTTCTTTTCATTGGGAGCAGAGGGAAGTGTGTTGCTTTGTTTTTACCCCTCTCCCTCCCACCACCCCCACCTTTCAGCTCAGCTAAAAAGTTTCAATTAAAAATTGAAACACACACATAGTGATTTCCAAGGATTTGTTGTCTTCATTTTGGCACAAGTGGCAGCAAGGTCAGCAGTGGGAGAAATCTGAAGCAGTTTGCATCCTGTCCTGGTTTCGTTCCCCACACGAGGAGGAATGCAGCATGTACCATGTTCACAAAAAACGGCACGAAAGCATCCTCTTAACTTGTGCTGGCACACATAAGAATCATCTCCCAGATCTAGAAACATGTTGTGAATGAGTTACCAAATTACTCATTCTTGTGCCTTTTTTTTTCACTGTGACACTTTTTCAGGCCTCAGTGGGTTTGGTTTTAAACTAGAGAAAATTAAAAGGGAGCCATCTTAAATAAAGCCCTCTTGAGCACAACTTGCCATGTCTGTATTGGATAAGAAGGGCTGGGCTTAAAATTCAAGTCTTGTGAATATAGTTTATAGCACCAAAAAGTCCTTCCCATGTTGGTTTCCCATCTTCCAGGGATTTCCAGAGCCAAATTAGCCATGCTATCAGTTATTCTGGCATAATATGTCTATGTTTGTGTTGGTTTTTATTTTCATAGAGCAAAGCTGCAGAATTTTCTGGTGTGGGCCATGCCTTTAGCACAATAGACCACGAAGGGTATAGTCTCACCTAGCCTGAGGCAGGTACAACTCCATGTAGAGCCACAGGCAGAGGAAGTACCTGGCAGGTACACCCTACAGGTTGACCTTATCCTCTGGGAACATTGCTACCAGAAGCAGCAGAGCCAGGATGGATTCCAGGACCCTTGCCAGCAAAGCAGGCAGAATTTTCTCAAAAAAGCCATCTGGTTACCCATGGCTGGGGCAGACAGAGAGCAAGATGCCCCTCCAGGTCATTTGCAGGGAATGACAGGAGATCTGCAGTGGGAAGGGTCCTGAGATGCTCTGCAGCTGCTGGGACACAGCCCAGGAGGCCCTAAGTGGCTTTCAAGGAAGGGAAGATGGGTGTTCTGCCATCAGAGAGGTCTGGTCAAGGAGCGATGCTTTCCTGTGGCCGAAAACTTCTTTTGGCACACCACCAGCCCCAACCTCATATATGTTTCATTAGTCAAGGTACAAGGCTTTCAGATCTCCCTTCCTCTTCAGTTTCTGTAGCATCAGATAGGGGCTGGGAGGGCTTCTGGCCTTTCAAGGTGAAAAGCAGCTTCCCATTGCTGCTCAGACAAATGCAACCCGAGCCAAGTGCGAAGCGTGGAAGGGAATAGCTCTCCTGGACTCGGCACCAGCTCAAAAAGCAAGCAAAGCTGTTTCTAAAAGGGGACCATGTTACCTGCAGCTGTGTTGCTGCTGGGTCCAATTCTCCCTCCTTCACTTCAACTTCAGACCTCTGGGGACTGATAAACCACCTGCAAAGCTTTGGGGCTACACATGGAGCCTCTGAACAAACTCACTCCCACCAGCCTAAAATTCGCTCTACATCACTTTGCACCTTCACTGGAAAACTGAGAGATTCAGCACACTCAGAATGTTTGAAAAATACCTCTTTAGGGATCCTTTGTTGAAAAGATGGCATCCACGTGTTGTTTCATTGCTTTGAACCTAATATAAACAAGGAAATCCAGAAGTGCTGGTGGGTTTTGTGTATGAGAGTGAACCTAGGCAAGTATCAACCCATAGAGGAAGGGACCCATTACCTTACATACATGAGGTGAATAACATAGTGATAGGACAAGGAGTAATGGGTACAAATTGAAAAAGAGGAAATTTAGGTTAGAGATTAGAAAGACTATTTTACTGTGAGAGTGGTGAGATCCTGGAACAGGTTGTCAAGAGAGGTAGTGGATGCCCCAACCCAGGCAGCGTTCAAAGACAGGCTGGATAAGGCTTTGAGCATCCTGATCTAGTGAGAGGTGTCCTACCCATGGCAGTGGGATTTGGAACTAGATGATCTTTAATGTCCATTCTAAACCCTTGACATGCTAAGATTCTTTGAGAAGCAGAGCACTAAGGCTGCAGCCAAACTAACAGAGAGATTGTCCGGGTTACTTCACATCTCTTGAATTGGTTTGATCACAATGTATGAGTAAAAATAAATAATATCATGTGTCAACATTCATATGTTTCAGTATTTCAAATATCACAATGATACATCATTTCTAAATGCAACTTCATTTAATTTTAAATTTCCAAATGCTAAAGCTGCAATGAAATTATTTTGAAACTTTTTTGAGGAGGAAGAGGAAAGGGAAGATCTTACTTGGCATAGAGCTACTTGCAATATCAAATAGCAAATGTCTCTATCTGTGTAATGCAAATAGCAAATGTGTGTATCTGTGTAAAGGAAATAGCAAATGTCTGTATCTATGTAAATTCAAGCTAAACCACAGTTTAAAGAAGTTCCTTTTGCAGTTGAGTCTTTCATCTTAAATCATTCTGGGTGTTTTAAGACAAGTGCACCTAGCATTTGGCTTCCCCACTGGCATTTCCAGCATCATCTCATCCATAAGCTTCTTCTTCTTTTTTTTTTTTTTTTTTTTTTTTTTTTTTTTTTTTTTTTTTTTTTTTTTTAAGACCTAGCAATGTACATAAGAGCAGCTTGGCCAGTGGGGCCCGGGCACAGATTAAATTTGGGGAGAGAGTCCAACAGAAGCTTTGGATCTTCCTTATTATTATTACTCCCTTTATAGAGCCCCATTTAGAGGCCCCAAGTGGAAACAAAGGTAGCAAGCCATCCCAATCCTGCTGCCAGGAAAAAGGAGGGGTGGTTTAATCAACCATCCGTACAGCACTGTAGCAGAAGGGGCAAAAAAGCGCACATTTAGGACCAGATGCTTCTCCTTTAGATGAAAGGATGATTAAAGCACTTGTGCTGAGAACTGCAGCCATCCCTGCGTTATAAATACAGCAGTGCTTGTGTGACCCTGCCCTTTCAAAAGCAGATTCTGTGGCTCTGGTAAGGGTATACAGAGGTGAGGGGGAAAACAGCAGTGGGTAACATGCAACTAAAAAGCTCAGCCCAAGGGGTAAAATGCAAGTGCTTCGTTTGCTCCTCTAAGGAAACTGGCTGTAGTTTCAGAGTATACCATAGGTGCCCTAAAACTTTTCTAACCAGAAAGAAAGGGCACTGTTTAAATCCCTGTGTGGGATTGACTATGGGCAACATATTTGTATTTGTCTTGAGACACCCACAGTTCTGTGCATAACCAGAAAGGCTTCTTTCAAATGCAGGGAAGAATTCTGGAAAAACCACTGCCTGTTACAATCAGCTGAATTTTACAGGACAGCTGCTTCTGCACTGTAAAACACATGCAGGATATGGTGCTGGGGAGCTATCACAGTTCTTGCTACAAGAGATGGGTTTTGTCTACAGCACCCCCTCAGCACCTCTGGCAGTATGAAGAAAGCTTTAACATACTGCATTAGAAAGGCCTGCTGTACAAACATTGCATATATCGATTCCCTAATAAAACACTATTTTGAGGCATTATAATCTTAACTTTATACATCAAAAAGCTTTTTATTGCCTGGGTAGCTTTGGGGGAAAAAAAAAAAAAAAAAAAAGAGGACAGGTTGACAATAAAAGATGGCATTTCAGTCTTAAAAGGAAACAAAACACAAGCTCAATTTTCCTTATTGTTCCCCCTATTGTGAAGCATCCACGCCCATAAAACTGCCTGGTACAGATAGAAAGGATTAAGTCTTTATGCATGAGGTATTTCACATCTTGCTGGATCCTGAAACAACTATGATATCCAAGTTATTTCAAGCAAAGGACAGTAGCAGCTGTTTCTCAAAAGCAGAGAGTTCATAGAAGCCAAACAGAAGGTAAAGCTGTTTTTGGACACGGCAATCCAGACATAAACGAGAGTACACAATGTGACATGCACTTCACCATTCAGAGACTAACATACCAGTCTGCTCAGTCCAGAAACTTTAAATGCTTCTGTCAAGTGAATTTCCCGTATAATAATCTTGTAGAGATGCAAAGAACTAATTATAGGAAACACCTAATAATGGGAAACATAAGCTTTAAAGTTGTTAGTAGATAAAAGGCAGGGAGCTACGAGATGGAATCTTTTGCATTGGGCATTAGTTTCTTTTGAAATTTCAGTGTGCAGGGATGAGAAAAATGGGTACAGTTTCCCTTTACATGACAGGAACAATAATTGAGTAGGATTATATGTCATCCATGAAAATACTATATTTATGCCTCATTGTAATCCATTCATTGGTTTATGGATCCGAAGTCCCACGGGTAGTGTCACAAATCCACATAATGTCCCTGAGTAGTGGATTTTGCATTTGGATCTGAGATGTAGCTGGCGGACACAGCAAATGACATGTAGCCAGACAGCTCCCAAGAGAGCACACAGACGGCAATGCCAAACACGATGGTTGCTCCCCAGCTCAGGTGGGAAACACAACATTTGGCTCCCCAGCCTGCCAGCTCCAGAGAGGTGTTCTAACATACAGACCATTTTCTCCCCAGTCATCAGAGGTTTTACACACCTACCACTTACAAGTGTCAAAAGTGACTATGATACATCTCCTATGTCATACGGAGGCATTTCTTCTTTTGCCAAAAGACAGCGGAAGCCTGACCCTTATTATATCACTTGAACTACCTAGAGATATCTCTACAGACAAATTTCATAAACCTGAGACTCATTATTATTTCTTTCTTCTTACATTAGAAGTAATCCTGAAGTAGCACAGTAATATGCGATAACTCTCCCAGTACAAGATTTCCTGTGTGGCTTTGTGCCAGATCTATACTTCAGCTTCCCCCTGGAAATTGAGGAGTTTGTTTTTTCCTGGCAGTGTTTTCCTTAGTTAGCCTTTTGGGTTGTGCATTTCCTGAGACAAACACTATTTTTTATTTCATGCCTGCACCAGACTCAGCCAGGCTCCAGTCTCAGATGAAGCTTTAAGGCAATATTATAACAGTGATTAAAATAAGTACTTGATAAGACTTGATAGCCACTGCTTCTGTAGATTACATGTGTCTGCTGGTAGAGGGAGATGCACTTTGGTAAAAAGCTTTCCTCATAATTTATTAATTATGTATTTACAAATATCTCAGCTGCCAAGCCCTTGAAGCTTCTCAGTCTTTAATGAAGAGGGGAGGACCAGTTAAAAAAGTTGTCACATTATCTTTGACATGCATCTCAGACAATGATACTGGGTGTTGGTCCATTATTGAAAGTTACAGTAAAGTAATAAAATTCTTTATCCAGTGTTCTGGCTTGATTGTCAATACAAACACAGTCCTATGCTGTGGTTACAGCTGACTGTGAGTAGCCTAAAACAGCAATATATAATCAAGCCATAACTATTACGCTACACCTAAACATAATCAAATGGAAAACAGCACCCCCTTGCAGTATCTTTCTTGAGTGTTTATGCCCAAAGTCTATCTTCACACCAAAACCTCACCCCCCAATGATAGCTACACAGCAATGTTCCTGTCACAGGCAGCAGTATTTCTGCAAACCCCCAGTGTCAGGGCAGAAGCACCAAGGTTCTGCCTACCAGATCACGGCAGCCAAACCAGCAAGATGCAGCTGCATGGTTTCCATGATGGAACACTTGAAACTCAAACTTTAGGTTAAAAATCAAATGGGTCACTCCATACCAGAAGTCTTGAGTATAACGTGGTTTCAAAGCACATTAAAACTTGAGCAACAATTATTGCAGCTACTTGCGTGTCACTACCATGAGGGCCCTAGGACTGATCCAAAGCGTGGGCCTGACCAGTGTCAGCAGTAACACAAGTAACCTTCTCCTGGCTGTCTTGGGTAACCCTTTCATATACTATTGTTGCACACCACATCTGACACTTCTGGCCTTCAATTCTTTCAATGGTTATGAGAACCTGTAGAATAAAACAGATACAGTTCTGTTCTGAAAGACAAGTCCACATGCAAAATGATTCCCCAGCTATGAGTGGAAAGACTGATGACCCAGAATTTAAACAGCATCTCAACTCTCAATTTCCCTTTGCTTTACTCTATCCTAAAATAATAGATTTTTCAAGATTTTGCTATATAAGTCGATTTACAGTCCTGGAACTTGTATTTCTATTACACATACGGCTCCTATTATACCCTTGCATTTCATCTGGGTCACGTGATAGTTAACACATCATCTATTTTAACCACTACAAAACTTGAAGAATCTAACCTTTCAAAGAGAGTTTTTTGACCTCAGCAACAGCTAGCACTTCTGCAGCAGAATCAGTGAGGCAAGGGTGCAGGTTCTAGTCTCAGAACAATACTTGGGAAAAGGATCTCCACATTCCAAGATGCCTACTTGCATCTGGTGTGCCTCATGCACAGGATATTCCTTAAAGGACCAAGGACAAAGTGAAACAAGTCAATCTGAGGAGGAGGACCATTTGGGAAGACACAGAAGTTTATTATTAGAATTGCATTTTATGTTTTCTCATGGTTACATCTGTGCTGGAGCTGCTCAGCAGATTAATAAAGGATAGCAGTCTCTCAGGTACCAAGCAGCCTCTCATAATTATTAAATCTACCTAGGAAGCAAGTGAAGGAAATGTTAGAAATCTTACTCAAGCAAAATATTTATATCAACTGGAGCTAGGGAAATTTTCTGTATTGCCTTGACCTTGCTGGCCCTCTTTGTTAAAAAAAATAAAAATAAAAACAAACCCCAATGACATTTCATAAAGATTTTGTGAAAAGCTATAAAGATGAGTGAGTGTGCACCATTCAAACTGAAAAATAAGTGGTACCTCTGGCCTCGCAAGATTTTGAGAATGTATTTAAACTTATGTATGATATTTGTCTCAACTGATTTCTTCAGAGCTATCCTGACCACTAGGAGCAGAAGTGTGAATGGCGTGGTTGTGGATGGATCCAAAGAAGTCACATCCTCACCCCCAGTTTTCTCTGAAGTCAAATCACAATTTCAATATCTCCACCCTGTACACCAAACCTTGTGTGTCCTGCCCACCAAGGCCTGGAGGGTTTCTTTCCCTGTTTAGGTGGGTGCACCCAGCAAGGAGCCAGCACTGCAAGGGTTAAAACATGGACTTTTCCACCCAGAAGGCTGAACTGAGTCCTTTGAAGCCATTAGTCTATTGTATAAATCCCTCCTAGTTTTGAGGATTACAGAATAAATACATTGTAATGGCTCCATAGGAACCTGGCCCGTGGGGTCATCCTGACTTCAGTTTGTGCATTAAGTACCAAGGGACAAAAATCGAAGCACATTAAATGCTTCATGAATGTGAAATGTCCAGAGTTTTAATCTCAGGAGATTTGGGGCCTTACAGTTTGTCTTGGATGCACCTAAATCCACACTGCAGACTGATTAGAGAGGGGCTGGCTTCAGCTGACACAGTCACACCAGGCAAACTCAGAGAGTTTCAGATTTAGAGCAATAATTGCTTGGTGTGTGTTGGGGTGGGACTTGTCTAGCTTTATGCATTATAGTAGAGTGCATGCAATAAAGACATAGACAATTTATGCAGAAAAAAAATTCTCTTCTATTAAAAGAAACTCTTTCAAAAAGTAGGTTGGCCTAATAAGACACTTACAGACCCTTCATAGCTGAATGACACCAAATAACTACACAATTTCACTCCACTTGCTTCCAGGTGAGAAAGATATTAATGGAATTTACAAGCAAGGAGAATAACTTATAAACTTATTGGACTCCTTCAAGACTGTCACCTGACAAATCATCTTAAAGCAACTCTGCCTTATTGGGTAAAAAAAAAGACATGCTTTCACCCTCCACCCATTAATTTAGGCAGTAGAATTAGAATTTCTGCAGCCTCTCTGACCCTCAGGTCTGCCTCATTCTGTTTCTAGGGTTGTTTTTTGGGGTTCTGGGGTTTTTTTGTTGGGTTTGGTGGGGTTTGCTTTATTTTTGGGGGCTTTTTTGTTTGGTTTTTTATTGTTTGGGGGCTTTTTGGGGGGTTTTTTTGTGAGCTAACACAGCTTTGTGTTGACTTCAAACTGCCTCTGATAGGTAAATTCTGGCTGATTTTATCTACTACTCAGCATGCCATCTCTTATAATATTCTTCACTAGATATTTTGGTCAAATTGGTTTTGGTGTTTTTTGGTTTTTTAGCCAAGAGAATTTCCATTCCTAGCACAGAAGAGACCTCAGTAGCACTTACTGAAGAATGAAAAGAAATATAAGAGGATTGAAATGCTGCCATTAGTATTTGAAAGAGTTAATAGCAATTGAAAAATACTGACACTTTCACAGACACACAAACATATGCTACAGTATTTGGCTGTTTGCTTTAGGGGTTGTGTTGCATTTGCTAATCTTTTTAATAGAAGTATTCATAAAATTACTGTGATTTTTTTAAAATAATTTTTCTTTTGTTTTACTTATCCTCTAGAGAATTATCTGCTGCACTCTGTCTTATAAATATAAGCCTTTGACATTTTGGAAAAAACAAGCATATATTCTGTTAAATTACATTTGAATAAAAATGCTTTAAAAGTTGAATTTCACTTTTCATTGTGATATCAGGGCTCTTCTTTACTCCTCCTGAACTCACTTTAACTTTAGAGTTTATAGTTTTCAAGGAACTTTCTGAATTTATTCTCTATGGATTTGCTGAAGAAAAACAAGTATTTCTTCCCAAGCTAAAGCTTTGCAAAATCATATGGCAGTGGATACTATCAGCCAGTCTGACGTCTTATTACAACAGCATCAGAACATAACCTTATCCCAGTGGGGATGGGAATGTGCTAACACCTCTCTCATCACCAGAAGGACTCCCCTGCCTTGCCCTGATGAGTTTCAGTCCATCTAATCTCATTCCCTCAAAGATCTCATAATATGAAATAGCAACCCTGCTTGAAAAGAGGAGAAAATTTTGTTGTTGTGTCCCCACTTCTTGCACACCCAATGGCACTGACACAACGCCCGTGGTGCTCGGGCTGCACAAACAGGTAATGGCAGCACCCTCTTGCCAGGCAGCTGCTGCCTAGGGGCTGGGGAGAGGCCCTGCAGGCCCTCACCGGGTCTCAGGGTGTATCTCCCCTTGTAAAAACATGGAGAAAAGCCCAGGCAAGAGCCCAGGGCTGGAAGCAGTGCAGCCACAGGGGTGAGAAGCCCACCTGAGCGCTTGGGCTTGGCTGTGCTGCTTTCTGGACCTCCGCTGCCACCTTCACGGGGCACCGCTCTGAGCTGTGAGCCACGCCCCGCCACAGCTGCCGTGCGACTCAGCTGTGCCTTGTCCTACCTCCAGCAATTCTCTCCAGCTGTTCCCACAGCTGGGGTAAGGACCTTGCTGGGCTTCCAGAGGTGCTGTGAGCTTTCCGTGAGTGTGGGTGAGTGCCGAGGACTGCTCCTGTGCTGAACAATGAGTACCCACCTCACAGCTCCCCGAGCTCCTATGGCTGTGGGAACAAGAAGCCAGGCAAAGAGCAAGATCAAAAGCCTCTCATGCTGCAGTGATTTAATTTCAATCCAGTGCTCCTTTTCTCCTCTCCTTGCTGTGGACAAGTCCATGTTTATTAAGGGACTCCATTAGTCTTCCCCTGTGACTCCACCTTGCTGCAAAATGGTTTTTTCCTCCAGGGCTAGAGCAGCAGCTGGCACACTATTTCCTTCTGAGGTGTAGTCAAATAATGGCCTTTTGGAGGGGGATCTGTTTCATCTCTCTTCTCCATATGTTCCTTTCAACTGAGGGGCTTAATACACTCATTGTCACAGTAGCTATCTAAGTGTTTTTCCTTTTTTGTGTCTATTACTGAAATGAATAAATGTGCACAAGGCAATGAGGCACATGTGTCAGGTCAATATACTAGAGCTTTCTTTCAAAGGTAATTTTCCAGAAGACCTGAAGAGAAGGAGGGTTCATCAGGGTTGGCCAGAAGTTGATCCCCTTGTCTGGGGCACAGGGACATTAGGCATGTTTATATGAGACAAGAGAACACTCTTCCTCTCACAATACATGAGTGTTTTTCCCAAATGAATGCAGCATCCCTGGTCAAGAGGACAGCTTTTGCTGCAGTAAAACTACTTCTTTTGGGCTATGATTTTTTACCAAGATGGCCCTACAGCAAAGCAGATGTAGATAACTTGGCAAGCACTAAATATGCAAACAGATAGATAGCTGGATAATTCTGGAAATTTCAGGGCAGGAACAAACAATAATAAGTGAAGCTTACAAACGGGTATAGCTGTGCTGTCAAAGCCCTCCTGTTGTAGCCTGGCCTAGGAGACCTATTACAGCTGAACGTGTTTCAGTATAACTGGATCCACACTAAGGGACATAACCTGTTTAAAATATACATCACTGCATTCAGATTGTTATGTACCTGTACATAAAGCACAAAAACAAAGGAGCAAGTCAAGGAAGTAAGAAACCTGAAAGAAGAGGTGGAGGAGTTGGCAGGGGGTAGCAAAATGTACACTGCATCCTCCCCTCACCTGCCAGCAGCACAGCATCCCAATAACAGGATTCAACAAATCAACCCAGTACAATCATCTTCTATTAAGTAATGTGACAGAATAGCACATTGAGACTCTTTGCCAGGGAGTTTGAGAAGGCAAAATACAGGTGGCCAGGGAGTGTCAGACCTCAGAAAAAGAAGCTGACGACCAAGCACCAGAACTAAGGAAGCCCGAGGTACAAGAGCTGTCCTATGAGAGATTCCCTGATGCACAGCTCATTCCCTTTTCCTTCCATAACATCAGTAACGTAGTCGCTCTCCTCCAGTTGAACACCTATTTATACAACACCCATAGAAGCATCTGATCTTGGAGACAACCACTGTTCTGTCAAATTTGGCTGAAGTAATTAGGTGGGTTCAAAATTTAGACAGGTGTATAGCAGTGACATTATTTTCTAAGAAATTAAGGTAGATAAGAGCAATGAATTAAGGGCTGTGAAATAAGGAACTAGTAGCAAAGACACTTGAATCTGATGTGAAGTACATAAATCATGGAAGGAGCTTGACATGAGAACAGGAGCAGATTTCAGAAGGTGAATCTCTGCTGTGATGCAGTGATATTTTACCTGGATGGAGTGTGGAAGTTAAGAGGGCCAAAGAGAAGAATGAAGAATGTATCAGTGTGACCTATCAATATGAAGAATTGCAGGACTCAGACTGCTGCTGCCCCCAGTGATGTGATCAAAATTAACAGAGTTAGGTTTTACTTCAAGGAAGGAGGAAGGAAGTGCTCACTAATCTAGCCAAAACTGCTGCAGCCTGTTCTGGCAAGACATTAAGGTGCTCACTGCCAAATGCCAGGTGTCCTGCTTTTCCTCTGCAGAGCTGGGAATCACTAGATCTTTATTTATGGGCAGTACAAACAGATCAGTCAAAACAGCCCAAACAGGGAAAAAGCCCTAATTCATGCCCTGCAGAATTTATAGCCTAGAGAGGGTACACATGAAAGCACTTGAAAATATCTGAGGCATGCCAAGATGCATTTCTTACACCATTCAGAACTGACTTCACCGCTCAATTTGCACTCCCTGCAGCATGGCTTGTGAAGAGAAAACAAATGGCATACCAGACCACACAGAGAAGCAATATGGTTACCAGCAAAACATTTATTAGCTTAGGGAAAGAAACACAAAGGCTTCTTTTCAGAATTTCACCCTCTCCTTACTATCCTCTCCTCTCATACATCATTTTCCTTGCCTAGACTGTTATTTTACAGCTACCTGCTGCATAAAGTTGCAGTTTATTTAAAGTAGCATTTTATAGTTAAATCCCACTCCCATTGTTTAAAAGCAACTATCCTAATTCTCAAAAGCAGGATAATAAATGCACCTCCAGAACAGGCTCCATCAATACCACAGATTTTGAATTTATCTTCATCAGCAGAGGTCACCTCATCACTGAGAAGAACTGCATCCAAGCAAAGACAAGGGGATGAGAAATATGGCCACCCAGACCAAGGAACAATAAATTCAGATTTCTTTGCACTGCTATTGCATATTTACCCTGCATAGTTGATACTTTTCATTTATATTCCCCCAGGCTGGACTTTTAATGTTTCTCACACTGAAGGTTTTCCAGACTTTCTTTTTACGTTCTATCTAAACTTACCTGTTCCCTTTGTACCTGGTCCTCTCTCATGTCATCCTGTCCACCTCAGCTTCCTCTCTTCCTCCTCTCTCCAGCTTCAGCAGTTCTTTCTGTTCTTCTGGCGCAGCATCACAGGGTGGAAGCTGAATAATAAACACGCATAACACACTAACCACTACTCAATCAGTGCACTTGCTGTCAGTACATACACTGACTTCCCAGCTATTTCCAGAGATCCCTAAAGAGCTAAGGTGGTTTGTGCTATTAATATACTCTGGAAAGAGGGAAAATTCCCACCAGAGGCCTTAAACAACTCCACAGTGCTGCAGCCGACCACCAGCCCCTTCCAGCTTCCACAGCAGGGTTTGCATAGTTCTGCAGCTTGTCCAGGTATTATATCCAAGAGGAAGGTCTCAAATGCCACTCTCTTTGCATGAGAGCAGTCTGGAAGGAGCTTCCACAAACAGCAAGCATAATGCCAAGGAGAGAGAAGAATAACCAAGGAGACAACGCGCTGCATTGGCTCCTCCATTTCTCTGGCAGGACTCCCTGGCTTTGCTCAGAATATGACTGACTTTGTTGCTTTCAACATTTTCTTCCATTTCGAAATATTTTACTCATTAGCAATCCTCCTTATGCTCAGAACAGGAGATAGCAATCAAGTTCTCCTCTTCCTAGCTGCTAAGTGCCTCAATGCCGGCTCTTGAAAAGCTGCCCTTTCCACCACGTTTATCTTCCCGGGATTTTTGCTCATCTTGTTTCATCCTCCCTGTCTGGTGAATCTCACCTGCCCTCAGATGTTTGCCTACTCTTTTCTAGGCAGATGATTCATACATATAGTCTTTTACTGCTTTTGTACTTCCCCATGCTCTATATCACACATCTGCCCATCAGTTTTCACTTGTCTTCTTCATTCAACCCTTCCTGCTCTAGCTTCCTCCAAACTAACTTTTGACTCACTTGTCTCTTTTTCTCCACGAAGTCTGCCCCTATCCCAAACCCTGATGCTTATTCCATCTCAACACCATCTAAAAGCCATCCTTTGGGTTTCATACTCACAAATCTCTCTCTCATTTGGGCTTTCATTTTTTTCTAACTTGCTCCTGAAGCACCATTGTGGCTCTTTCACTGGTACCACCATATTTCAACCCTGACTAGAGACAGCTGCCAGAAATGTTTCATTTGATTCTGTTAAAATTCCCTTCGCTGAACCTCACTTCGCTGAACTGCTCACTGCTCACTGCTCAATGCTATAACATAAAACATAACACATAACACAACCATCTAATTTTGATATCCAAAGACTTCTGGTTCAGATTCTCCTTGGGCATACCTCCTGGCACCCCTTCTCCACCAGCTACTGGAAAGGCAATCATTGCAGTGCACTGTGCTCTGTAAGGTCTCCTAAAATGAGAAGTCTCTATGCTCAAGTTTCACGTGCTCCAGTGCAGCAATTGATTTGGTCTGTGTAAGCTTCCCTATTAAGCCCTTCCTTAGCTGCCTCCTGGCATCTCCCATCTCATTGTCATGGTCCAGCTTGTGGCTGCATCTCGTGTCGTAATGATCATGAACACGTTAACAGCCCCAGCACCTCTAGACAGATATTGCAGTAATGATGTGCTGCCCACCAAAACAAAGCCTACAGAAGGCAGGGGCACCTTCCCAAACCCACCACAAGCCAAACGGAAAATTTCTTGCCTCGTTGAAGGCTTCCAAAACCACGGTGAAGCCTCCAAGAAAAACTACTCTATGGACATGACTAAAGACAGGAGCAACCCTTTAGATGAGGTCTGACTGCCAACCCAAGGGAGACAGTCACAGTGCAGCAGGAACATCACACTGTGTCAGCAGGAATGCCAAAAAGCCAACCTCTTTTTTCTTTTCCAGGCAGTTTGCTGGAAGACACAGAAAAGATATGGAAGAGGTGCACCTTACAGTATATGTGATGTTGTCTGGATGTAACTGTGGCAACTGAACTGCATGGCAATCCAAGGACACACAACAAAAAGTGAGCCAGGATCTGCCAATCATTTATTAAGTTTTCCAGTAAAAAAAGGCAAAAGACCCTCCCCCTCCCATCCCTGCACCACTATCTCATGTGAGTGCTCTTGTAAAACAAATCACACAGAAAAACAGGATTTGTAGGATCAGGCTGGCTTGTTTCCAAAACACATACTCAGTGCAGAAAGCTGCAAGAAAAAGAATAGGTACTGGGAGGAACGTGATAGATTACTGCCCTGAAAAATCAACAACAGCATGATTTAGTGGAGAAAAACCCTTGTTGAGCTACTTAGGGTAATTTATTAGTATTATTTTTATAGGGATAATAAATAGATAAATGTATTCTACTACAACTTAAATAAAATCAGGAACTCCAGCCCAAGTGAAGCTATCAACAACAAAACAAAACAAAACAAAACAAAACAAAACAAAAAAAAAAAAGCATCACAGTATCTCACATACAGACATGTCATTTTGTCATTTCAAATATCAGAAAAATCCCACATTATTGACTAATCATTTCTGAAATGCAGTTTCAAAAAAGAAAACAGCATTTTTGCTCTACTGGAATAAAAAATAAATCTGCTTGAACTTCTCTTTTGACATATTTTTACAAATAGGGTACAAAAAAATCAAGGGGCCTTAAGGTTTTATTAAATAAAACTCTTAGGCTGAGAATTTGCTTTTTGCTTTTTAACAGCCAGGTTTCAATGGAGCAGTAGTTTTTATAGACAATATCAAACCCTCCATAAACACAATGCTATCAAAGGAGGAAGTAATAGATGTTGTCTTACAGTTATGTGCCCACTATCGTTTTGGGGGTGACACTAAAGCCCCGAGACCCAGACAAAGACCTGAAAAGAATTTTAATCAGTGAATTGCTGATGGATAAGCCCCCTCTTCTCTCTTGGCATAGTAATCAACACATTGCCTGTCTTATCTCCCTTCTGACTTTGGCTCTTCATTTGGGAGCAGGATGACATCCAAGCTCTCTCTGACAGCAGCACTGTACCTCCAGGACTTGCCTGCCCACCAGCTCAGTGTCTTTACCCATTTCCATGGCCTGGCTTCTTTCCAGTGCCCCACAGAGCCACCCCACTCCCCACTGCTACTCTGATGGCTCTCACAGACATGTGAGTAAGTTGGTTGTTTAATACTCATCCTTTCTCTCACAAGGAGGGCAATTAGATTAGTTTACTGCAGGCAAAATCAATAGCAAGCATCTGGGGGGCACACTAGCCATTGCTAATTAGAGCTTTTAGACATTATTTGAATAAAATGTATGAGGTTGATCATCCAAGGTAGAAAAAATCAATAATATTCCAAGTCTGCCCTTGGTTTGTCAACCCAGCTCACTTTGGAATTAGAAATGGAATGAAATTCCTGAAGTAAAGGTAAGCTTTTCTAGACTGGGATAGTTGCAGGGAGCAGTGTTGTTATTAAGAGGGAGACAGACTTTTCTGTGTCAGATCCAAGGTACAACAATGGCTTCTAGATATTTAACTCAACTTGCAAAATATTCAGAAGCTTATTTGCATGAATCTGATAAAAATCAAAGCCATAAATTTTGAGTCTACTTACTCTTAATGAATTTTTTTTGTTACAGCCATCTATTTTTAAAGGACATATTTTTAAATTTTAGAATTATATATGCAATGAACTTGCTATAATTCCATGAAAATATTTTACCAAATTAGCCATTTATTTATATTCATTTAAATAGTTGGGTTTTTTAAAATCTGTTACTACATTTAGCATGTAAATGCCTGTTGTGATGCCTACTTCATGCAGTAATTTTCAGGCCACGTAATGAATTACTTTCATATCTTCAGGTTAGGTCGCAATTAGATAATGTGTTCAAATGTGAACAATACATTTTCAGGGCAGCTTTCTTTGAGTACTCACCCATAGAACATTTTTCTTGATAGAAGTTTCCTCTGCAGACTATTGGAATTCTCATTTCAGGAAAGGATTATTTCTCCATGCAATGAAATATCTTTTCCTCAATACAGTGTTCTTAAGTAGTGATTTGAAGTACAGTAGGAAAACAAGCATAACATCTTAAATATGAACAGGAGATGAGCATGTAATCTGTAATACACTTGAAAAATGTCTGTCTGAATCTCAACAATAATCAGAAACTTATAAAGACAGAAGATTTGTCTTATTTTAGGTGTCTAAATAAATAAATGTTAAAAATACATGTAGTTATGTCTTCTAAGTAGAATTATAGAAAGCGTAAGCAGGTAAAACACAACATAAAAAGAAGTTTTTCACTACAGAGGTAGAAGAAGGATTTATGTATTTATTTAATTTTGGTGGGGGAAAATATTAAACAACAAAATCCTTTGTTGGGCCCAGCTATTCAATTCAGAGATTGTGCAGTTCAGCACAATCAGTCTAAATTAGCAAAATACCTCAAATAAATTTTTCTTCAACTATCTGGATCCAAGCACATCCTTACAATATTTGAACTATAGTGTAGTTAATTTTTAAGTACAATTTCAGATTCTCAAGTTAATCATGCTTTGATGAGGAAAGAGTAGAGGGAGAGGAGAAAGGCTGGAGTCCCACTTCAGTCACTGTGCCCAGTGGATGGAGATCCAAGCCCAGGGATTGTTCTTCCCTGTTTGGATTAGGATTCAACAGCAAAACATTTGTGAACGTACCTTAAATCTTGCTGTAAAACAGCAGAGCCCAAGCCCTGTCACATTGTCACCCTTGTGAATATTAGGAAAGAAAAGCTTTTGAGTGATATGAAGGAGCCTTAAAGGACCACAAGCTAACACTGCTATGTATAGCTTAAGTGTGAAAAAGCAATCAGGCAGGCAACAAACTCCCTAATCCACTACAATTCTTTGCAGTTCTGGGTAGGCAGAGCGGATGCCTGCCAGTGTGTGGGATGCCTGTCACCGTTAGCTTAAAAAAAATATACTGGAAACAGGTTTTGTTTAAACTGAAGGTGGTTTTTCAGATCAGTCTCTGAGATGATATTAAGGCATGGAACAGTCCTCTCTCCCTCCCAGGTATGACACTGGTGCTGCCCAGGGGGATGCTACATCTATGCACAAACAAGAACTCTGTAAAGGCCTTTCACAGACCAGGGGATGGACTTACATTGCAGAGGTGGCTGGAGGTCAGGGAAAGAAACACACTGCTCCTGTCACATGCCATTCCCCATCTGCTGGGCCATCCTCTGTATCTAGATGCATGCAATTTTTTCACTAGGATTTCACTTCTAAACAATTTTTCCAATTCTTTTACCTTTCATAGCACCTTTTAGACTGTGACACCTTTTCAGCTATTTGCAATAGTAAATATCTTTAGTAGCACCTTCTCTTCTTTACATAGCAGCAAATATTTCTGAACCACAAATGCAAATACCAATTTCAGGATGGTTGAGCCCCTTTTTGACACCTCACATGCATCTCATCTCACAGGGATTTTGTCCCAACTACAGGAAATCTCATGCCAGAGAAGAGTAAGGAAATTGGCATTAGACCACTACAAATGGCATCAGAAACATAATTTTATTTTAAAAATGCACTTCCATAAGAAAGCAATATCTCCAGTAATGGGTTTTCTGCATTTTCCATTTTTGTTTCATATTAGCTTCCTGAAATGGTACAGTACAGTAGTATGATTATTACTATATTCATACCCTTTTCTTTGGCTGCATTATACCTAACAGCAGAGCTCTTGGAGAATTTTATTTCCAAAAATTGAAGTACTCAATGGTGTGCTAGTGGAAGGGGTAGAGAGAACTGAATGTTAAGGATCAGAAAACATGACATGTCTATAGTAGGCACCTAGGGCTTACTCCCTACTACAGCATCCTCAGCATCTACCACTATATACTTAATAAAAACCACTTTATTAGAGGACCTTCCTTGTCTTTTGGTAGCTGAACATACACAATTAAGAGCAAAGATTCTGGATCTAACAACCAAGTGAAGCTTTCCATTTTCTAACTAAACTGTTTACTTGTAGGAGGCCACAGTGTCAGGAGCTTCTACACAATGCTTGGGATCTTGCTTGAAATTTGGAAACTGTGAACTCCAGGGATGCAAATCTTTTACCTTCAGTTCAGTGAAACTCTGTGCATGAAATCCAGTCATATCTCAAAACACTGGGACAGCAATATACAGAAAAACACACTCATCTTGTAACCACTGACAATTCATCAGATAGATTTAAAATATAACTACATAGAATTTCTCTAATTCAGTACAAGTATTAAATGCATTTATTTGACAACATTAGGATGCACATGATAATATAAATCAAACCCCAGAGAAATTCCAAATAACTTCTTCCTTTTTGTAAGTCATAGCAAGTATTTTAAAAGATAGCAGACATAAACCTCCCCCACTTTAGGGTTTCACTTTAGTGGAAAACATCCAGAAACTGTTTCCCCATCCTGTAAGATTTTTCACATTGTCAAAACATTTTCTGTGATGGGACATTCTGAATTCTGTTTGGTTCAGACAAGAATGTAAATTTGCCTAATTGGGAAGGGTTGCAATAGTAGTTGTTACACAACTCACATCCAATTGTGAGTCCAAAACTACAGTGATATCAGTTTAAAAATTATAACCACAGTGTTCTTCCTTAAAAAACTCAAACTACTCTATTATCTCTTTCATCCAAAACATTTCAGCTGACAAGCAGACACTTTCTGATGAAAATCAATATGCTAAATATTTTTAGTTATGTTCTCCATAGGTTTACTATCCATCTTTCCTGAGGGTTTGCAGAGACAGAGCTGTAAAAATAAGACTACTGAAAAATTCAACCTGGACATATTTTTCATCCTCTTTTGTCTTTCCTTCTCATCTCTGGTGACCTTAGCTTCTTATTTTAGACAAAGACCTCCCATGAAAACCCTTTGAAAGCTGGGCCTGGGTGCTGGTCTGAAGGAGATTCCCTAAAGATAGCCCATATTTGTCTGTGGCAGGGGAAGGCTCTCAGGATATAATGTGCACTAGATGAAGTGTAACGTTTTCAAATGAGCATCCTGTGATGGGGCTTAAAAGTCTACCAAATATTAACAAGAGCAGACTCAATAGAAATACTGAGTTTTATATAGTTGTAATTTTTCTCTTCCCACTAACCTGTGCCACAGGCTATAAATTACTTCTTACCTCTGCTTTTCCCTTAGGAAACAGGCACCTTACCACTGCTTTCTTTACTGGCATCCCCTCTGCTCCACAGGTGCCAACCACATTTTCTCTCAGACATTTTAGCTGATTAACATTTCCAGTTAATCTCAAAGCGACTGCTCTCAACCTGGATTTCTCTTTGATGTCTGCTGCTTCTCTGGCTCAGACCTGATTAAGAACTTGCATGTGCCAGAGAGCTGCTGCTTTCTCCTGAGAGGACCGAGCTGCCCTGAGGAAAGGTCCCAGCTCTCTGACAAACCCTGCCTTCCTCCCGTGCTAAACATCCACCATCAACCCAAGATGGGGCTCAGGTGCAAAGGATTAATATGGTCCCTAAACCCTGCCACGTGAAATGGCCTTTCACAAGATCTGAGGTAGCACAGAGGCTTTGCTGTAGCTTAATTGCTCACTGGCTAGCTACAAGCGGCTCGACGGCCGGCCACCACACCGCTGCCGAAGCGAGCTGAAAGAGCGCGCCTCTCGGCACGACTCACACCGCCTAGTTCAGTCAGTTCCCGCCATCCCTTTGTCCCTCATATGTCTGACATGTGGATGAAGCCTTCCCTATTGTGCCTTCCCTTTTCTGGGAGAACAAAGGGGAGCTGACAATGAAGTGGCTGCCAGCCCATTGCCACAGTCCATATATCCACGCGGCTGTCATTACGCCGTCAAAGCAGACGTGCTAGCAGGAGAGAACAAGCGGCCTGTGTGAGACACAAGTGGGTTTAGCTAAAAAAGATATACTATCATCTACAATGCACATACTGCTATTAATGTGCTATTAAAGGGACAGGGGAAAAAAAACCTGACGTGTAACCCCATGACCTCGGAAAACTTTGGTAGCAAAGTGCACTTAAAGAGCAGGCTTGGAGGGATTCTCCTCCATGTCCTCTGCTTCCAACTATCCTGAGCAGACATCTAGCCCCTGCTCTAAAAATAAGTTAAAGCAATTGTGTCATTACTTAGGTATGCCTAACACCAGTTTTCCATTGAGGAATGCATCAGTTTGCTCAGGTAGCCAGGACTCCTCCTGTTGAGCGCTGACATGTCACATCAGTGGGTTTCTTGTTTACAGAAGTGGCAGACTGTTAATGTGAAGGCAATTTCATGCATTACAACAAAATCCCATGATATATTTCAGTTGTTGAAAACCTGGAATGTAGCAACAGCTCTGTGATATGGAAAGGCCACTGAAAAATAAGTGGTAACTGGAACTAAATTTTATGAAGTAACTAAGCAAAAAAAGAAGGGAAAACAAAAAGCAGCTCTCTGTATGAAGTAAAGTCCCCTCTTGAACTACTCCTCACTTCCATCCCAGGTGGTGAAGGGCATACAAGCCACGGATTTGCTGTTCCTGGTTAAAGTAAAGAATGGAAATTCATGGGACAGCTGTTCAGGGTCTACCAGGTTAGGGTGAAACCTCAGAGAAACCTATTGGTAAATTGCTTATATGGCCTTTCAATACATATGGTTTGCACTATATGTATGAATGCAAAAAATAGGGAGGAATGTAGATTGTGAGTGGTACTGAGGTCACCTGGGACTTCTGATGGTGCTGTACAGCCTCTTCCCCACCTTGGGGAAGCCATCTCAGCAGTTGAGTGCCAGCTTCCATTTGTAAGATGAGAATAGCGATATTTCTCTTCGGATAGGATATCGTCTCTTTGGATTGCCTTAACATTTACACAGGGGCTCTAACACCCTGGGCCCCAGGGATCTGCCTGGAGCCTGGCCAAAACTAACCCAATCACTATCCAGCCTCACAGACATCACACTGGAGGCCAGGGGCTGGCTGGAACTGTGCATGCTGGGCTGCCTAATCACTGCTGGTCTCTGACCCACACACCCATCCTGCAACCCTGGTTGGTTCAAGCAAGCCAAGCTGCCTGGCAGCACTAATTCCCCATCTCTCCAGGTGCTTCCCAAATGCTTCATTGCTAGAAACAAGAAAAGTTGCTCTGTAAGCTCAGAAAGAGAAACAAAAACTCCCATTAGAATAATTCTCAGACTGATCCTGAAATTTTCTGTATCTGGATGGGCCTTGGCACTGACACACCAGAAGCAGAGCAGGATACTGGGACCCTTCTGGAGTTCATACTGCCTGGTGTGAGCCATTGAGTCTGATCTTGCATCATGCTCCCAGTAGAGAACATAGGATCAAAATAGATAAAAACACACATGAACTGTACACCCAGCTTGTGCAGCCCATTGCTCTGATCATGCCCCCTCCTTTCCCCTTTCCTTTGACCATGGAAAGCCCCCTTCATGTATTTTTTAGAAAGGGCTTTTCCAAGTTCTTAAAGCAGGTATGAAGTCACTCCCACATGCCTAAAAGGAGGATTCAAAATTGTCCTGAGGAGATTAGTATCTCAGCTCATGTTTTAGACTTCTTGCCAGGTTAAGTCCATCTTCAAATGCGAGCTTCATTTTCCACACTAAACCCTTTTCTTCCCCTCTCCTCCCCCAGGCCCCTGCCACCCCATTTTTTGCCCAGGATGATCCCCAATGATATAATACCTTTGTGGTTTCAGTAAACCCAAGAAAAGGCTTTCTTTCCTTATTTCAGTCTACTTAAGATACACCGAAATAGAAAATGCTTTGTGCAAGGATGTCACACTGCCCTCCTCCAACCTCAGGTGATTTTCTTACCCATTCTTGTCTCTTTCTACAGAGATTTGCTAGCAAAACAAAGGCTGCTTCAGCAGCCTGAAATGAGGACTTCATAGGTTTTGTTTGAAGCACGAAAACTGAAGTGTGATTTTTTGTTTCCTAACAGTTACTCAATAATGTGAATTGAGGGTACAAGTACTTATTTGAGGATGAAGGATGGTAAGAGTGAGTCATTTAGCAGCTTGGACTTCCATTGGGGTCAGCTCAACCAAGACAAAACCCTGAAACACAGGCCAGTTTTCAAGAACATTTAATTGTCTACTAGAAAAATGTCACACTGATTGGAGCCATGCCAATTTATACCAGCATCAGGAATGCTTCTGAGAAGAAGTCTCTTTGGGAGACAGACAGAACCATTACTGCTGCTGGCAACAGCACTTGTGCAATAATGTTGTAACACAACACCCATCTATGTTTCCCCATGCAGCTGAGCCAGGCTAGGGATTTACCACCACCACCACTACCACCGAGAGAGAGATCCCAGTCCCCTCTGCTCCAGCTCCTGCCATCGACTCTAGCCCCCACCAGACACCTCTGTGCGTGGAGCTGGCCCTACTGAGGGCCACCTCGCTCTGGCAGACCAGCTCACAGAGGCACCACAGCTGGTGCAAGCTCAGAGAGGAGCTGTGCTGCCGGGACATGGAGGTGGAGGGGTGCTGGTATTTACCTATCCACAGCATCCTGCCTCTGGGCATTACGTTTGAGGGCGTCACTCTCTCTTACACTGGAGGAGGGACAAATTTTCGGCCATGTGCTGTGGGAGACAGGATTTGACTTTACCTGTAGGTTTTCCCAGAAGTGGAGCAATGGGAGAAGAGAAGGAGAGATACATTAATGAAGAACAAAACCTTTGATAGCTTCTTATAATATGTGGGAACAGGCCTTGCCTCTTCCTAGGTTTTATTGTTTTTGAATTCGGGGTTGTTGCTGCTGACATGTTTGGTTTTTATTTGCTAGAGAAACACTTTAAAAGCCCAGAGCTGTACAGATTTAGCAAAGGTCAAGCAAATTGTTTGCATTTTTGCTATAAAAGGGGCGTAAGGGAGAGTGAGACAGATGGTAAATTGGCTGCTAGGAAGCAGAGCTTGAACTTTTTCAATCATGTCTCCCTCTTAACTCACAGCTGGCAAAACTCAGTTCTGTGGCAGGTCTTTCACTGGGCAGATCAAATCCAGCAGCACAGAAAACAAAACTCACCAGGAGCCACACAGAGTGAGAAATTATTTCCTAATAAAACTACAAAGCCCAGAACAATAACTGGGCAACACTGACATGTATTGTTGGCCTTTATCACAATCTCTTTATAAGCCTGGGTTAAGAACAGACATGCAGTTGTCCTTTGATGTCCTCATTCAAAGGACTTTATGCCCGCTTTCACCAGTGATAAGCCAGGGAAAGGGGGGAGGAGAGGCTGAAACACAACAGAAAAGGCTTGGCAAATAAATAATTTGTTATACTTCTGTATTTCTGGAGACACTGCCGTGAAAGATACAGTCGCAGAAATCACAAGTCGGATGCCATTCAAGCAGAGCTGCTTATGCCTGCAGTAGCTGCTTCAGAGCCGAGAGCTTCTTGGAAACTCCCTTGCAGTTCAACAAGGGAAATGGGGAGGTAAACTTAGCCTTGTTTGTGGGCATCGGGGTTAGCTCCACTTAGAGCCTCCCTAGAAGTGACTTTTTCCTTCTGTTACACCAGCACACAGCTGGGGCTTCCCAAATTTTCTCTGATGATTCCTTGGCTCCTGGTGCCCAGCCTTTTCCCAGTGAGCTGTGGGAGAGTTCACCACAGCTGTGTCCACCAACACAGAACCAGCACTCTCACACCACTAAACACTTGCCAGACATGGAGCAGAGGCAGCTTAGGGACAACATCTGAGCAAATCTCTAGTTTTTCTCCATGGTGACACCAAACTGCTGAGGACTGAGTGAGCAGGGAGAACATGGCACCATCCCCACCAGGTGCACAGTGGGACACTGTTCATCACTGTGCTTCCTTCTGGCTCTGCGTCCCTGTTGTGAGGCAGCAACTTTTGGCAGAGGAACTAGAGGAGATAATGTTCTAAACAGTTATATCTACCAAAGATCCTCTGTCAGAGCCCTAAATTCCATTTTCAGAAGCAATGTAAACACTTAGCAGGCAAGAACCAGATGCTCTTGAAAATTCTGCTTCACATCATGCGCTGCAAAAACCTAGCAATTGCAATATGACACACCAAAAGTAACCCCTGATTTGGAGTTTGCTGCTGCTGCTGCTGCTGCAGAATTAAGAGAAATTTCGGCTTGGTTCCTACTCTTGTTTGCACCACACTAACTCCATACAATAGGGCATTCAGCTGCATTTAGATCATGGGGACTTTTCTAGGTAACAAATTAGCTGCCACAATCTGAAGAGTCAAATAATCAGTCTGATCCCAGGTATTACCACTGCCATTTTATTCCAGACACAAAGAGAGCATACAACTTAGCAAAGGTCAGATGTGAAGTATGTGCCAGACCTAAAAATTGAACCCATATGTTCCAAGTTCTAACCCTTCAGAGTGAGCCCACCTCTCCTCAGGGAGGATGTTTGCCACAAAGATGTGGTCACAGGGTGTGAAGATGCTTCACATTTATAACCACGTCATGGCTGAAACCTGGTTTTGAAAACTGTTCATAAATAAGGTCAAGTTTCCCAACAACATAGGCCAACCAAACAGATGTCACAGTTGCTTAAGTGTTTTCAGCATGTCTAGACACCACGTGGTGATTAACTCCAGCGGACCATGTTTCCATATGTGCTAGGAAAAGCAGAGCCCAAGATGTGATAGATGTACAGTGGAGGAATTCTGGAAAATGCACATGAAGTTAGAGAGACAACCAAGGGCTTTCTCACGTCCTGCAAATAAACTGTCCGAGCCTCAGCAGCACCCAATTAAGAAAACAATTAAGACTGAGATAGTCACCAACCACAATTCCTTTGTCTGAATCATTGTGAGGTGCTGCCAAAATATTAGCCTCCCTTGATTTCAAGCACAGCCTGGCAAATGGCAAAAAGACAATTCCCAAGAGCAGCCACAGCAAGCACTCCAGCTTCTGCAGGCTTTGGAGCACAATAGTTTGGAGACTGCATTAAAGCCAAGAATGAGGGTTGCAAGCTAAAGCAGTAAAATATCATACTTCCTAAACAACAGGCAGGAAGGGGAAACTGTGGATCCTGGAGGAGCTGTCACAGGCAAAGAATGCACTATCTAGTACTTCTGCTGCAGCAAGCCCTGCTGAGACCCTGCTGGGAACAGCGTGGTTCCCCCTGAAAGCCGGGTACTTCATGCCAGCACTGACAGGTATGGCATCGGTTCTGCTTGTCCCACGCTCTCCTGCTCCAAGCAGCATCCTGCTCTTGGAAGTCAGTCTCCCTCTTCAGTCAGCCATGAGTCTCACATGGTCAGACATGCACTGCAGATAGTGTTAGCTTTATGATTAGAGCTGTCTGCTGTGAGACACATTTTAAAATTCATGACCTTTCCCATCAGGGTTCAAAACTGAACTGGCCTGAAGATGAAAGACTGGCTTAGACTCCTGCTGTAAGCTGCTTCCCTTCTTTCCTCCCCCCAGTATTTCTCCTTCAGCATTTACTTCCAATTATTTTACAGACTGTCTTCCACTAACTGGGTTTAAAGATTGCTAATGAATTGAGATAAATTAAAGTTCATCAGTATCTGAACCAAGCATGTGTTTCAACTTTACAGTCATGCCTGAGTATCAAAGGTATCTTCTTTTGTCAGGTAGAAGATGCTCTAGGAATGCTGCAGCTGGCCAAAAGAGATAGAGAGGAGTTTTGAAGGAAGAAAAACAAGAAGGAGAATGCTTATGTTGCCTGTGAAAGAGGTGTTTGCAGAGGGATTGGCCATAATACCAGTAAGATGAAGGAGGAGGTGGAGGAGGGGAAGGAGAGAGGAGGAAATGCAAAACCAACCACAGCACACGCATTGGCACTTGCAGAGTCCTGGAGACTTTGCCAATGGAAATTAGAGAGGAATGTGTTTGCTCCTTACCACAATTAGAAGCAACCAAACTGAAAAAAAAAAGTACTCCTCTCAGTGGGATTGTTGTCATTAATTGTATTTTACCACTCTAACACACTCCCACTGCTGGCTTTTTCTCAAGGAAAATCCATGAGAATAAGAATGCATTTTCATAATTTACACCCTGAAAACCAGGATGCTTCTGCCAGTTCCCAGCAACTGCATGAATCGTGTTTCCTAGTCAGGCTGGCCAGAAAACAACAATTCATTTCGCGAGGCACTTGGGCACTGAAAACAAGGCCTTCCAAACACAAAAAGGGGATTCTCACTAAATCTAAACCACGTGGAACCACTCATCGCCAACCACCCAGCAGGGAAATGGCTGCACACACCCACCAGCATTTGCAGAGCTCGCCAGGGCACATGGTTCAGCAAGGAGGATGCCCTGAGCCGTGGGGAAGCTGCACACCCCCTGGGCAGTGCTGCTGCTTGCATATTGCTCCTGTCCTTCACTGTCACCTCAGCTCTGGGAAAAGTCCCCAGCCACTGCTGGGATGCCACTTGCCAGCTACCAGCATGTGCCTTCCCAGTGTTGCCGCTCCTCTCCCTTTCCTCTCTCACCATTTGCAGGCAGTGCCACACAATAGCCTGGACCCACCCCAGGCACAGCATCTCCAGCTGATCCCTTCCTGGCCAAAGAACATGTCCATGCCTGTCACCTCTTCCTGGGACTACAGTCACTGCAGCAGGCTGGGGAGAGCCTGGGGAGGCTGGGCAGGGGCAGTCACAGACATGGTGCCCTCAGGGCCCCTGAAACAGCCACTGTTGAGATGATGCAGTCTAGAGCCCGCACTGATGAAGGGTGAAGCTGTAGAAAATATCACTTCCACTGTATTTACCCATTGCATGAAAGCCATTACACATGCACCTATCATCAGCTTCACCCTCTTCTTTGCTGGTGATGAAGCAAACCTTTACAGACAGCCTCCATTACCCTTCTTAAAGGCTGCAGTGGCAAACCATCCATATGTCTACATAGCCTAGCAAGATGCATGGCCACCTAAGTGCTCCATCAGTGCTGCATGGGTGAGAGCAGAGAAATGCCTCCATGCTGGCACTGGACCTATGGAGATTAGAAAATCCATTGTGCTGCTAAGTAACGTGGAGAGAAACTATGCATAGTCACCCCCATGAGAACCTAGGCAGCCAAAAAGTGCCTGGTGCCTGACTCTTGCATGCTGTTTAGTCACTCTGAATGCAACAAAGCCTCATACATGCATCTCTTGGCCTTGGTCACCAGTATTTGCAGATCCTGACAGCCTTGGCAGGATGACCAACATTTTTTCAGCTCTGGGATTCATAGTCCATCTTCCTTCTCATCCGTTAGAGCCCAACCTCCATGATTTGCACTGGTTTCCAGCCTTCCAGAGCTGCCAATAGGACATGCCTGGAGGATGAAAAGTGCAGGGCTTTCATACAAGACTGAGGAGAGCAAGTCTTTAAGCTATTGAAAGTGAACAGCCATCACAAGTCCCTCTTCCCCCAGAAAGGGCAAGTTCTGCCATTTGGTGCCAAGGGTGGCACTACTAATGCATAACCTCAAAAAAGACATAACTGAAAAAGGCAGAAGCTGTTTGCAAACACCTGCATCTCTCTCTAGTTCAGCACAAGGAAAGGCTGGCAGCATTGCAAATCATTGTGCAGATGCTGCACAATGAGAGATGGATTCACGTCAAACCAGGCCACGTTGAAAGCACTTCTTTATCTCAGCTGAGCTAGAGTCCCCTTGCCATTACTTTGCATAATGCAGAATGAACACAACGACAGGGGCAGTGACTGATGCCACAACGTGCAAGAAGCTTACTCTCCTGGGAAACATGGAAGGTAAGAGGTGTAGATTCACTCCACTGAGTGGAAGTTCAAGTTTACCACCCCTGGTGTCTTGCCAGGGGTCCATTGTTGGATTGATGAACAACCCCTCAGGGATGGGCAGAGGATGGAGATGAAGGTCTCCCTTTGTGTGCACTTGTGTTTGCTTTTTTGTTTTAATGAACAATGATTGGAGTTTATAACAGTGCCTGGCTTTGCTGTCTCGAGCTTCCCACAAGACAGTGGTGGTATGGAGAGAAGGGCCTAAGCTTTCCAGGATAAGGAGGATCAGGGTGGACCACAGACTGAGGGAACAGTGCACAGAGCTGTGTACCAAGAGAAGAAATGTGGAAACTGTGATATAAGCCACTGCCAGTCTATTTCACCCTTGGATTCACACATCTGCAAAAGCCAGGGCAAACCGGGGACATGACAAATGACAGATTAAGGGGCACACTGTGCCTGGTTGCTGGTGCTCCTTAAAATTGACAATAAAGCCTCTCAGTCCCCAAATATGATGCAACTGAAATAGGCAGGGATAGCTTGCATTGATGTGTGACCCTGACCCTTCAATGTGTGATGGGTAGAGAAGAAACACCCGCAAACCAGGCTCTTTCAGTTCCCAAGGCTTCTTTTCAAGTGCCTGTTACTTAAAAAGAGTCTGGATCCCAGGAACAGTGGGAATTCTCTGTTCCTCAGAGGCTCTTGCAGTCCTTGAAGGTAAAAAAAAAAAAAATAAAAAAATCAGCCCTTAGATGAAGGGAATATCTGATTATATCTGATTTCTGTCCTGTAAAATACATCCTCTGAAACAGCACAATGTTCACATTTTGAGACACATCCAGTTTCTGGCACTGCTGTGGCCCAGGATTTTCCATTATTATTTTTGCTTTCCTACAGGGTATATGTGCTTTGACTACTGACACCTGCTTTTTCCATATAGGGCTGTCTGGTAGGGGACAACCTGCTTGGTTTTCCAGCCAGTGCTGCTTTAGAAGTACTCTTCACCTGAGTAAGCCTAGGATCTCTCCAAATGATGCTGCTGCAAATGATACCCAGAAAAAATGTTTTCCTGTGTTCCTCAAGAATGGCTTTGCATTGAAACTTTACCGTGTCCCTAGTTTGGCCAGGGATAATTGAGTTGTTTTGTATCAACATAGCTGACATCCAAACGGGAGGTTCCTGACAGAGTGACCCCCTCAGAAAGGGGATTTTCCTTCAGGATCCAAATAAAAAGAAGGTAACTATAGGCAGAGACCAGCCCGAACTCCTGGTAGCAAGCCTACAAAAGTCCAAGCCCAGAAGTGACCCAAGAGAATGGCAAATGCCATCATCTCACATCTGCTGATGGAGAAGGACGTAAACATCTGACATCCATGAACTTGGAGCACGCAACTCAGAAAAGGAGAAAGAAAGGATCAAAAATACAAGGGCTGGACTATGTGAGATTCAACAAGGCATGCCAATCAGCCAGCGGGGAATAAAATACCAAATCTCTTTTGTGACTACAGCTGATATTCAGTTACACTCAGAGCACTTTTTAAACAAATTTACACAGTATCACCAAGATATCTCATGTTGCTGAGGTGTTTCTAATCTGATCCTAGGTATCTTACCAAGGGTTTTATCCTAACAGGAAGTGTACATGTTATTCTACTGGTTAAGGCTCTGGCTTTTGATATTGGATACACAGGTCTGTAATCCTGTCCTGAATTGAATAGAGGGCACCTGATGCTGTACCTTCACTCAGCATTGATGTGAAAGTGAGATATCAGAAATACTCCAGGAAAAAAAGAAAAAAATAGGGAACAACTCCCTCCCCAAAAATCCAAAAAACAAACAACCCCCCCAGACAAACAAACCAAAACAAAACAAACGCAACAAAAACAGTTCAGACACTGACTTGGACAGGCAAAATGACTTGTATTAATGAACACAGGAAGTTTACACCAAGCTCACTAGTTATATTCACTTCAACCTAGGCTGAGCATGGTTCTAAGAATCTGGAGATTTTCTAGTGCAAGTAAAAAGGAGAAGCCACTTAATATCATAACCCCTTAACCTACTTGCTTTCATGCTCCTATGTTAGTAGATAATTCTCTTTTAAAAGGAAAAAAAAATTAAAAAACGAGTCACTAAATGGAGAACAAAGGTGACACAGTATAGAAGTTTGAAAATAACCTAAAGAAATTCTGAACTCTGGAAGAGAATTCCATTATCTGTTAAACTCCACAGGGCAGTTTGAAAGTTCAACAAAGAACTTGTATCATTCTCTCACAGAATTTACAGCAATTTTCATAGGCCCTGTTTAATTACGGTATGTCCCCACTGGTTTCTTCTTCATTATATATTCAATAAACAATTTTCAGATGGGATACCAGTATTTCATTGCCCTTTCATAAAATGGCAAATTGATTGTAAATTACATCTGGTTCCCTGTTACAGATATTTGATTTACTAGCATTCACAGTACAAAACACCATTACCAAGGAAACTGTTGAATTTGGTCTGAAGGATATCAAATGAGGCACAAAATATGGAAGCTCTGAGAAGAAAACATTTTACACCTCTGAGCATGCTAAAACACACTGACCTAACAGCCACAGGGCACATTTCTTCTTCTCCTGTTCAGGTGGGTTGCACCAGATGCCTTGTGTATCTTGCTCCCTGTCACTTGAAACAACAACTGCAGGAGTAGCTTTCTGATGCCGTTTTGTTAGAAGTCTTTGACCTAAACCCAAAAAGACCATTTCTAAAATCCAGAGACCATCCCTCTATCCCCAGCTCCTCAGCAGGAAGCTTTTCTGCTCTGAAGCCAACTGAAATGCCAGTCAACACTAACTGTGCAGGCTGATGCAGGAACATCCACTGTAAAGCAAATGAAGGTGAGCATTTACATCAAATAGCAAAATACTTTATTTCACCCACTTCTTGTACAAAACAAGATTTTGAACATAAATTTACTCTAGAAGGTAGGAAAAAACATGAAACTTTTGCTGCATCAGATACACATTACCTCAGCCCACATGCATTTTTCAGGTCTATGTTTCTTCTTTTAATGGAAACCTTTAAATTTTCTTTACAGACACACTGTTCATCTGTCTCCTCACCAGAGACTGAATTTGAAGAAATCTCAAACACCACCAGCAACCTCTTTCCAGACAGAATATCATTGGTTGCTTTTCCCGTGTTGGTAAGATTTCTCCCAGCATGTGCGTTGATCACTCACAAGGGCTCATTTCAGCTCCTCCATAATGAAGAGCCAGATGCACTCTGTGCTGAGTAAGAAAAAATGAGTGGCAGAGAAGAGATTGTCTTTAGTGTAATCTGCTGTGTTTGCCATCACTCGAGCTTGTCAGGTCTTTTTTCCACTCTGCCCTTGCCTCCTCTTCCACCTTTGAGTCTATTAACACTTCTAAGAGGAAGAAAAATGTCCAACTGTTCTCTCAAATTGGAACACACTTGACAAATACCTTGTACAAGCAATATTACACCATCTTCATGACCTTCTCAGAAACCAAATGTGTCAAATTCTGCTTGTTTTAAAAAGTTCTGTCTTCCCCTAATTTTATAAGCTAAATGTTAGCTCCCAAAGGACTTTATGAAGACCAGGTTATCAGGGTTCCAGAGATGGCAAAGAGGACTGGGGCACAGCAGCACTTGCTAAAAAATGTACAGGCAGTAGTCTTGTTCACACCCGGAGTATTACAATTACAGCACAGTGAAAATGCAGTGTATACTTGCAAAAACGTGCCCCAGTTGCAGCCAGTTTCCTGCACAGGATAAGCTACCTTAGCTAGAAGCAATCCATACCACTACAACTGTTTCCATTTTAGAGCCTTTCACATTTGTCATTGAGGCAGGGATGATGCTCTCTACTCTGCATTGCTACCCAGTAAGTGGCTGGGAGCATATGATGAGTGTGGAGCAAGTCCAAGGCAGGCAGAGGGAACTGAGATGGCCAGGGATACAAGATGATGCCCAGTGCCATGAAGCCAGCCTGCTAAAGCCAGAGGTAGCAGAGCCCAGAACTCCTGAGCATTGGTTTGGAGGCACAGTTGGGAAATTCTTGCTCTCAGGACCAGATGGAAGGTCTGCAATGCATCAACAGGACAGTGAAGGGAAAGGCTTGGGAAAACAGGAGGGATGAAATCTCATTCCTTGGTAGCCATGGCCAGAGCACTTGTGGCACCCTGTCTCTGGGACCTGTATGCCTGGTACACCTGGGAGTGGTGCTTCACACCCAGCTGTGCTCACCAGGGAGCCTGTGATGCACCGGGGCAGCCGAGCACCAGCTCTGCCCCAACCAGCACTGCACTTCTCCCTGCTGTATGCCACTGCTCTGCCCAAGCTGCATATTTCTGCTCCATTTCCTAAGTTTTGGCTTATGTCTGGCAGATAAAACAGCATCCATCAATCAAACTCAGCAAGGCTGTTATCTTCAAGAGCAATAAGTCTCTCTCCATACTGTCTCCTCCAACTGCCTTCTCAGCCAAACCAACTAAGCCAAACCATCCTGGAGCTCTCAGGGCAGGCCCATATGCCCAGCATCTGGAGAATGCATGCAGAGAGCACAGCCTGTGCCTTGCCAGGGCCATGGTAGCTGCTGGAGGTTTTCTTCTCCAGCACAGTCTGATCCAGAACCTAATGCAAACCATCAAAACAAGCAGACGGCAGCCACCTCTGGGTGTCTGCAGGAGCTCCCAGAAATCCTAGGACAACGTGACAAATGTTGTCTGGAGAAGCGTCTCTTCTCACTCTTTCCATAGAAAGGATCCCCAAGTGATGCATATCCTGAGATGACAGATAACATTGACTGTTGGAAACCTTCCTGAATGTTACACTACTGGGATCTTAATATTATCCATACTGTCTTGTATAATATACTTAACTGCATCCAAGGAAAAAAAAAAAGGAATACTTAGGGAATCTTGCTATTAAAACCTGTCAGAAAAATCATTAGGAGCAGTAAATTATGATAATGAGAGATAATTTTAAAAATGAAGGCCTGAAAATGTCTGCAACTTCATGTTATGTTGGAAAAAGTAACTGAAAATGAAAAATAAAATGCTCATAAACTTAAGTCGCAGAAATGAAAGGCCACATGGAGATTAAATAACACCAATAATATACAGGGGGGAAAGTACATATGCACACAATTTAAGGAGTCACGCCTCCTATGAACAGGGTTAGCAAGAGGCTTAGGCAAAGCAAGCAGTTGCCTGTAAAACGACTCACAGTGTTGCCCATCTTTCCTTGCCTGTGTCAGCACCCCAGAGCCAGGGAGGCACAGCAGCCCCCAGACACCACAGCTGCCCCACACCTGCCTGCCCATGGCAGTGAGTCCAGGGAGACACCCACAGGCTCCATCCTTCTCCTGGCTGTGCCCACCTTCCCCTGCCTCCTCCAAGAGCTCCCTATCCAGGCCTCCACTCCAGCTCCTGTCCCTCACTCTTTACATGGAAACATTCAATGTTGTCTGCACAGCTGAGGAGTTTGAGCAATTAACCATTGCTATTTCAGAAATAACATTTGTAGTGTCGGCAGGCCAAAGTAAACCATACCTTCCAAACTGATTTACTGCCTTTAATTTTTTCTGGAGGAAAAAGGCAAAGCTGTGCCAATAGTGCATTACTCAGTGCTGAAACTGCTAGTCTGGTCACCATGAGACTTGTGCTCTTCGAATGGGTTTGTTACCTTCCAACTTTGACCCTGGCAGCCTATTTAATCTCTACATTTTAACAAACTCACCTTTAAAACAGAAATTGGACTATTCAGAAAAGGGCATTGCATTGTGCAGATGAAGGCATGGATTAAGTTAGTACAACTATGTAAAAATAATTTTTCACTTCAAAATGAAGGGGGCACTAACTTAGACAGCTTACACAGAGGACTATGAATAAATGCACACACTTAAAACTCCCTGTAAGAGGCAATTCAGACTTGAGTTGGGAAGAAAACTACAGTAAGAAGATCAACATAAAAGGGATTAGGAGAAGTTTGAAGAAGAGGTTTGAAAAAGAAGCGTGATTGGCGTGCAGAAGGTGGGCAGATTTTCCAGACACAGAAAACAGCATGGGGAAGACTTCCAGCGCTAAAGGAAACAAGATAAACGGCCTACCAAGCAAAGGAAAAATGGGAACTATGTTTCCAGCAAGATTGATGTCACTGTTGCTCCCACAAAATATGTGCAAGTATTTTGCAACATCTGTTCTCAGAATGTCACATTTCAGCAAGAATGGGCACTGCCCGCATGTGTAAGAACCTAAGTGTGCATATTTGTATTTTGCATGGACTCCTTGTGTTGGTGCAACTAGGAACTGATGTTTGAAAATTTGGCCCCGAATATCTTCACTGGAAGCAGAATGCAGACAGATTTCTATGAATCTCAATGTGTCTTATTTTTATGGCACTATCTTTGCAGAATCCAGCAGAAATAACATTACCATGATAATCTCTGTCATGTGGTGTGCCTAACCAACCCCCACAAAAAGCAGGGAAACTTTATGTTATATTGCAGTGAATCCATATATTAGCTAACTGTAGTACAGTACCTATAGACTTGAATATCAATATCTTAATCAAATTTGGTAGCAGGACTACCACTTCTTGAAGTTGCCATTGCATCAAATGGGAGTGCAGGCTGGTCAGAAGGATGGGACAAGAAACCACATGAGGAATGGAGAAAAGGAGCAGGCAAACAATGTATTTGCACGAGGAGCCCATGGGTCATAGCTATAAAGAAGCCTGAACAGTACCAGATATAATGGACTGAACTGGGACTTTGTTGGGCGGAGCAAGAGATCCTTATTTTCATGAGCACCTACTGTGCTCTCTCCATAGGATTTCTACTTCAGCTGGCTGGGAGGCACTGAATATGAATTAAAGCTCCTTGCATTGCTCCTGTCTTGCCTGTCGCAAAGGGGGTACTGAGACTGAAGATTACAGTAGGAGAAAGTAGAGCAAATACTGACCTGGGGAGATACATCTGCCCATGGTGGGACTGAGTCTCTTTAAACCGAGCAGCTTGTAGGACTTTAGCAGTGCAGACCTCACAGTACCACCTCTGAACTTGGCAGAACCATCCACTGAGCAGCAGCAGCCAAAATGGAGCTCAGTGGGCTGTATAAAATGCGGACATAGAAGTAAGGTGGTAAAGAGAATGTTGTCTGGAGAAAAAAAATTACAACCTGTCTAAATCTTGCATTCTCTTTGACTTTGATCCTGCACTCCTCGCTGGTGCTTGCAACTACAGTGTGAAAGCAATGCTCTTCTATCTTATGGTTCTACTATGAAAATAAACCCATTAATATTTTTAAAGTGCTCAGGGTACTGTCATGCTGAATGACAGCAAAAAACCCTCTGAAGAAATTAATAACTGTCTTCAGTACAGTATCTGAATAGGATGTTGGAATTAAGGGATCAGCTACTCCCTCCCCTGCTAAAAAATGATGAAGAAAAACTACTGAATAGCTGCTTAGTGAATGAGCACTGTCAATCCCATGGCCTGGATGAGGCACCCATCCTGTGAAGCTCATCTGTAATTGCATCCCTTAAGCCTGTGTTATAATGCACCTATACAGGGCAGCCAAGTAGCACTGGCAGCTCCTCTCTGGCTGTGGTCCCAGCAGGGTGGTGGGTGAAGGTCCACATGTACCCCACTAAGGGTGACCAGCTGGGAAAAAAACGTTCCCATCTCCAACTCTTTCATTCTCTATGTTGATTTCCAACATAAATTATTATTATCCTTACACACTTACAGCCCAGTGAGGCAACACACCAATGACACAAAACCCAAGGAACAAGATAAAGCAACAGAGATGGAAGGGGCTGAGTGGCAACAGGTAACTCACCTGGCCGGGGGGGAACCCCCAGGAAGTAAAGCCAAGGGCAGGAAGCCTGAGGCACAGATGGGGAAGCTCAGAGGGGCACGGGGAAGGGGGAACTGAAGCAAAGGCAAGGACAGGCTACGTGGGCCAGTGCTGGAGCAAGGAGATGGTAGAAGGGGTAGCCAACAGCAGCAAAAGGAAACTGCACCCTATGGGAACAAGGTATGTAATTCAATCACATCTGAAAAAAAAATCTCTTAAAAGCCTAAAAGCTGTGACAGGCAGAGAGAGCAAGACCTCTCCTGGACAGATTTTTTAAATTACTCCCATTAATGTCTGAACCATAAAAATCTACCGATTGATGCTGAAACCCTCTAAGGGAAGTCTGTGAGGACTGAAATCCAGGTGAGAAGCAGCTCACAGTCTGGCAGAGAATGTCACAAAGCTGAATCTTTCCCTGGCATTCCTGGGATTCTTCAGCTCCTCTCCAAAACAATATTTCCCCTGCCTTGTCCTGCAGGCAATAGTGCAGGGAGCCCACTATTGCACTTGGGGCAGGATGCCCAGCCAAGGCCATCCACAGAAGTCAAATATCAGAAATTAGCACCCATCATAAATAAACAACCACAAGCTGAACTGAAAGGAGCTGCGACCCCAAGCCCAAAAGCAGAAAGCCATTGTTATTTCAAGGGCCGTGGTTTTTTCCTATTGTGATCATGGTAAATTTTTATATACAGATCTCCCTTTCAAAAATGCCAGCCCTTTCCTAGCCCTGCACTTTGAGGTGATTGTTTCTATTTGTGAATGACTTGGGAATTAATTAATGTAAAGCCAACTGGCTTATAAATGGTTGGCATTGTGAACAGCCCCAGAATCATGGGGACTGCAGTTTATGTGGTCAGAGCCACATTCAGTGCTTTATATCAAGGGAGAAGATTTATTATCACAGTAGGTCCATTTTCCAAAAGTTTGCAAGGGCTGTTTCATAATGAAGGGGCACTGTTCACAGCAGAGTCAGCACCTATTTTTTTTCTGGGGTGTATTATAAATCCCAGCTAGGAAAAGAAGTTGGGGGAGGGTTATTTGGCACTGAGGGCATGAAATCTTAGCATAGGAACAGCATAAATAATATATTTACTATGGAAAGAAAGAAAGATAGAAAAGAAAAACAGAAATAAACACCTTTTTAAAGACAAATTCAGAATACTATAAAGTAGTAAACATTTTTTCTAATCTGATGGCAAGAGTTAAACTCCCACATTATAGTTAATTAAACTAAATGAGTCTACCAAGCGGACTTAAAATGTATAAATATTTTTGGTCACTTGCCTCCCTCAAAAACCATCGGGGATTTAAAAATATCACAGGGAAATAACAGTTTATAATAATTTAATAATGAGAATAATTATTAAATTACTTAATAATTATAAGCAGAAGGAATGAAAGGCATATGTACTAGCTGAGTATTTTTAGCTAAAAAAAAATCCTGAATAGACCAAGGTAAAATGAACAGTGAAAATACCCACCAAAGACCTCCCCACTGATCTCCAAGTGAAGGAGTGAGGTTGTGCCTCAGGCCATATCCTGGGTGGTGGGCGAGGGGCTGGAAAGGGGCCAGAGAGGCTGTGGGCAGGCATGAGGCTGATCTGTGTTTGCTCTGGTGCAGAGGGACAACAGCAGGACAAGCTGCACTCTGTGAGAAGCCATTTGGCCCCTCTGTTCATGGGCCAATGCTCCTGAAAGGCCCAGTGGGTGCTGGTGACAGAGGCAGGGCAGTAGGGCAGCTGACCCTGGTGGCAAGGCGGCCTTGGGCACGTTCCCCATCTCTGTGCCCAGATTCCTTCCCCGATGTGCCTCTAACCTTCCCCAGCTCACTGCCAAGCTTCTCTTGCCTTCTGCTGCCTGCAGCAATTTGACTACACGTCCTTAGGGCTGAGGACAGCACGAGGACCCTCTGCAGCTGTGACCAGCCTCACCGTCTCTGTTCCCCCACCGAGAGGCTGGCGGTGAGGAGAAGCCCTCCTGTGTGCAACAGGCCCTCTGAAGCAAACACAGGTGGTGCCCACGTTACCCCTTTTTCCAGTCATCCCCATCCCTTCTCCAACCAGTGTTGCATCCTCCCTGCAACTGGGATGCAACACGGACATCTGTCATGGGGTTTTACCCTGGGATTATAGTCTTGCAGTGATACACAGATCAACAGCTCTTGATGGCTGTGTATGCACAAAGGCATTTATAAGCAGCATTCTGTGATTTGCCTGACAAATATTACACCAAGAAAATATCTATATTTAGTTCTCCCAGCTAAATTGCATGTGTTACAATCTTCCCCACCTCACTATTGTTGCGCTTTCTTGAAAAGACAATAAGAAACTATGATGACAGCAATAAAAAATTATGATGCTGCATGTTCTCTTGCCTCCTACAGCAAAATTCCTAAAGCCATTTAATAATCATCCTGTATTTCTACATAGCAGGGAAGAAAATGAAAGGTAAGGTGAAAGAAGCCAGAGAAGTCCCATGAGAAAAACTTGAAAATTCGTGCTTTTACCAAACCACAAGTGAGGAACCAGAGAGCGTAATGTATATAAATGAGAGCAGCAGCTCTATTTCATGCTAGTTAGACCATCAGATGTAGAGACCATCATTGCCAAGAACTCCCGTGTAGTTAGTTTTAAAAAGAAATCTCATATATGATGAAGTAATTTTCTGAAAAGATGTTTTTTGAATCACTTGTCTAGTGGGTTTCCATAGAAGCCATCCTGTTCTCAGAGCAGTTTAAGAGTCATGTTAAGATCCTGACACCATTCACAATTACCAGAAAATTCAGGAATTGAAGATACTCCTCGCTCCCTTGGTCACACCATGTGCTCATACTTGTTTACATTCAAATACTATCTCTCTTTAAAGGAGGACCCTGACAAAAACTTTCCACACCTCTCTGATAATGATAAGAAAATAGAAGGGAAAAGGAATAAACACAGTAGAGCTAAACAGCATGAAGGGCTTATCTCGTTCTTCAGACACTTTGAATTTTGTGAAATTTCCCTCACATTTCTAACAGGATTAAATGCAGCACTTAAAAACAAAAAACAAACAAACAAAACTAAAACAAACAACCAAAGAAACAAAATCCCAAAAAAGTCCTTGCCATACTGCCATGCATACTTGCTTTCTCTGAGCTTTGGTGTCCAATTATAAAACTGCACACACCATGTTGATTCTTTTTACCAGTGAAAACCATGGGTGACTCTTCTCCCCATCAATGCAGAAGACAGGCAAAGGGGAGTGAAATGACAGCCTTCAAAAACCATCATATCCTCTCCTACTAAGTCACCTCACTCTAGAGAGAGGAACAGAAATTTTAGCTTCAGTCTGCTCCTAAGGAGCAAGTTCAACCAGCTACTCTCTTATTAAAAAAAAAAGAGAGAGAAAAAAAAAAGAGGGAAAAAAAAAAGGAAGAAAGAGAGGTTTAACTGGAGTATTATCAGAGATTTAAAGTATTAAGGGCCTGTTTAGCTGTGCCCTTGCTAACAGGTGTCTCCAGCAGTGAAATGCAATTAATATGGAAAGGATTTCTGGGAACATGGGGATGGATAGGTCAGCCAAATAATCCCACATTAAAATTAGTGGGTTGTTTATAGCAAGGAGCACAAAAAATCAAGATAAAAAAATACAACAATCAGGTAGCACTGGGCTTACTGAAAGGCTTTATAAAAAAATTATTAAGCTTTTCACACCATAGTGGCACTGACACTTCTGTAAAACCCTGGAAAAGTTCCAACAAAGCCAAAAATGCCCTGCTCCACAGCATTATATGCTAAAAATCACTCTTCTCCTGCCTTGTCCCCACTCTACATCACCTTCCTGGGCATCCTGGTCTTTACCCTCTCTCATTTCCTTTGATGTAGTTCTCAAGAGAAGAACATCTGATCCCAGTAATCTCAAAAGAGCAACAACAGTGGGAGGCCTATTAAATCTCATTTTCAGCTTGCTCTGAGAAATTGAGAGGAGGGAGAGGATGAACAAGAGAATCACAAGCATGGCAGTTGCTGTAAATAAGAGAAAAACAGAGGGCACATCAAAAAGAGAAGAGGCTGTTGAAGGATCAGTGGTCCCAAACTAGAGATTATTAGAGGGGAAAGAGAGAGAGACACCCCAGCTGGTTTTCCACAAGCAGCAAATGTTTGTGGTGAAGGAAGCGCGAAATAAAACACGGGGTAAAGCCTGTACTAACATGACATGAGGATTGCAATTGTGAATGCAAAGAGGCCTTTGAGGGCCATCATTACACATCCTGTGTGTTAACACTGAAGTTGGACTAAAGCAGGAATTGGAAACCTGAGCCCTTTCAATTATATTCGGCTCTGGAGGCTCAGAGACACACCTCCATCCCAAGGGCTTGGATAACTTTAGTTCTTAACATAGAAGCTGCAGATTAAACACATTTCCACTTTGGATTCAAACATGCACAGGTACAAGGGAGTACCTTTGGCAAACTCATTTTATTTTACAACATTTTTGGGGAAATAACCTTGCTAAGCTAACTAGGTGCATGGGAGATAATATATAAGATTCTTGGGGATGGAGAGAAGGCTGAAGTAAATTAATCCCTTCATACTTCAGTATTGAATACACCTATTTACTGAATGTCATGAAACCAAGATATTGCTTAAGAATTCAATAAATTCTACTCTTGAAGTGATAACTCAGAGAAAGGGTTTTGTAGATTAGAAGAGACCACACAGGACAGTCCTGATCTTCAAAGTAAGTTTGGAAGTCAGATGATCCTACGCATTTGTGGATGAATAATCCTGGGTGGAACATGACTCCAAGAACGGTCTTGGCGAGAGCTTGAAAACCCACACGCCTGGGAGCCCATCAGCACTTCCTCTTCTTCCAGGGCTGTGGAGGCAGCTGATGAGGCTCAGCTTCTAGTAATTAAAGAAACAGGTGGAATAACATCACACTATCACCCAGGAACTTAGCACGCTTCTTTTTCTGTTGCCCTGACACTCAGATGCTTTTCTTTTTTTCCCCTCCTGTCCTCCCCCTTGCATCTATCATGAAAAATTAATTTCCCTTTACTGGAGTTCACAGGCAGGAGGCAAAGTTAAAAATAAACTACTTACATGCATTCATTTGTTCCAGGGAAAAAATCCAGTAATTTCAGGGCTTAGTGCCCCTGAAATTATGTAATCATGTCCACTAGTGGTGTGGATACATTTTAGCTGGCAAACAGGGGTGCAGAGCAGGCATACCACTGGAAGGTTGAAATAGCAAGTGGCAGACACTCAAATAAAATAAACATAGTGAAATGTGTAAGATTAGAAGGGAAAAGGACACAAACCAGCTATGACTTGACCTTGGTTTCAGTTTACTCCAGATGAAATGACTGAGATACTTATAGCCCTAAGCCTCATCATTTAGTCTGGAATTGCCTTTGATGAAAGCAGTTGGAGGGAAACATTTTTACACACATTTGTCTGCTTTAATTTTTCTCCAGCTGCTGCATTTCCAAATTTGATCTCCAGACAAAGAGCATTAAGACAGGTGATTTAATAGACCGAGTTAAATTGAAGATATTCTGCCAGCTAGCATACAAAAATTATATCAGGCTACCTTGGGTGAGGAGACCACTCGCTGTCAGAGAACCAGGAAGGGAGATTATCCTTGGCTCAGGAGACACTTTGGACACTCTACATCAGTCAGAAACACTATGAGGACAACCTTGCCTTGCCTGCTGCTCAGCACCCACTCCAGCCCCATGCCCATCTCACGGATTTGTGGCCCCCAGGAAGTCCCCGAATGCCAGGATACTGTGTCATGATCTGTTATGCCCATCTCAGGTAGAGCTGCTGAAAAACAAGTTGATCCTGCACCCTCTTCTCCCTGTTCTCTTCACCTGGTCTGCTTCTCTCCCTCATCACCTTCTCATCACAGCTCCTTAGCATCACCCTACACTGTGTCAGGGAGCCCAAAACATGGAAAACTGACCCCACAAGGACAGCATAAGTGACTTGGCCAACACAGCCCCCTAAACAAAGGACACAGTGGGAGAGCTGTATAGCGATGAGGGTGGGAAAGGACAGAATCTCCCTCAGATTAAGGCACCTGCACTGTTAACTGGAGCCCTTAACTTTCCACAGGGGACGTCCTCTGTTTGCCTGCAGCCATCATGGTTAGTGCAGAGGCCAGGGCAGGAGCACGAACACTGCTTTCACCTGTGAGTGTCTTCACCTTCATCTTTTTTGTATAAATAAGCACTGAATCTGAGCCAGAAAACAGACAAATCCCTGATTGAGAGCAAAGCCTACTCAGATTGAGGGTTGCCAGGCTGGTGATTCCCAATCAAGCAAGCCAACAGTGTTACATGCACACCATGCCACAAAAAACAACGGAGGCACTGGGCAGGAGGCAAGGTCAGCCTCCATCATTTTCATAAGCCCAGCATAAACTCATGTTTCCTTTCCTATTCCTCCTGCCCCTCTATAGCACCCCCTACTCTCCAGCAAAACTGTCTCCACACCTCGAGGCATTTGGTTATAAGCAAAGCCATGCTTATTGGCAAGGAAACTTTTCCCATAGGGAGTCCCCTGGCTCTGGCAACAGCACATTTCTGTTTTGCTGAAAGGTACAAGCCGTGCTGTTTATCCCGCACTGGGTGGGAACACGTTTGCATTCTTAAGAGCAGTGGTGCAAGTCACTTTCCCTGGGTATTACCATAAAAAGCTAGCTTCCCCCCAATTGCTTTTCTGTGCTTCACAAGATTGCCACTTTGGGTTTTGTGCTGGGGCAGCAGGGATGAGATTAGCTTCCCAAAGAGAATTAAATCCATAAAAGAGGTAGAGGAGAGCCTGCTGATGCTATTCAGGGGCAGTGGGAAGATACACTCTTCTGCAGATGGAGCTTCAGAGCACAGCCCCCCTAACCTTTAGTATTATTCTTTCACTGCCAGGGAATTTAATTGATCAAAGCAACCCAAATCTTGGCACAAGTGCTTGAGGCTGCAAATCTGTTCAGACCTTGAGCTTACAGCCAGAAACCCCCTAAAGTCACTAGCAGGTTTTGCACTCAGCTTCTACAGGGAGCATGTCCCAGCACTGCAGTAAAGAGGTAGTGATAGAAAACGCTGACAAAGAGGGAGGGGAAAGGGCTGATTAGACCAGCGCATAAGGATTTGATCACAAGTGGGCTCGCTAGGCTCAGAAAGTTTGGACAATTGGGATTTTCTCAGCCCTGCAAAGGGGAAAGCCAGAGATGGCATGGAGTACTGCTGTTTCCTCAGCAGCACCTCCTGCCTGGCACCATCGTTTTGTCACATTTATTCTAGCACATGAAGGTATGAGCCCCCATCTGGGATCCAAGGTCAAAACTACAAACACAGAGAGGATGGCTGCTTTGGCCCTTCACTTGCTTTGAAAACGCTTCTCACAAATAACTCAGAACCTTGGGAACAGGCATAAAACAAATAAATTGAGGGGGAAAAAAAGATCCCATCTGGAGGGGCACCAAGGACACAGGTCTGTACAGCAGAATTGCCAGGCAGGAAAGCAGATCCTGGGCCGTGCAGCCACTGCAAGGGTTTGATGTGGAGCACTGGCCATCAGACAGTGCTTGTTGCCAGTGAGGGCAGACGGCAGCAGCAGCCACTGGTGGCTGGGGCGCTGCCACCAACCCATGCTAGTCTCTGTTTCTGTGTCCCCAGTGCCCACAGCCCTGCCAGGACATCCTGACTGGGCTGCTTTGATTGCCGCTTGGCTGTTGCCCGTATCTATAAAAACCACCCAAATTACAGCTCCGCTTAAAACACCAAGCTAGTTACTAAAACAGCCTGAGATCAAGAGCTCCGACCTGGCACTGACCTAGAAGCAATTGGCAGGGGCAGGCTTTTAAAATTATCTACCTAAATATGGATTTCTAAGAGAGAAACCAGAAATTAAAAGAGTATAAATAGTTGTTATAAATATTTGAGTGAGAAGCAGCCTGGAACAAGTGTCTTTTGGTCTGTTAGCTGTAAAGATGTCTTTTACATTACCAAAACATCCTCTGTCACTCTCTTTCCCCGCCAGTTCATTGCTCCCATGGCTTTTTCCAGCCTGACTTTATATAGAGTCGATGGCATTGGAAAGGAAAGCTGCCTGTGTTTTATGCTCTTTCTAATTTGCAAGAAAAACAAATGTAAATCACACCTCACATTTGCAGTGCTGCAAAAGAAAATGTTAGATTTAAGGCTCTGGTATGTACAACAGCAGAATCAGAAAGTATAGTCAGAGTGATTGGATACCAGACAAATTATTTTATATTTCTTTTAGGGTCTGCTAGGGAAAGAGAAAGGCTTGAATATGAAATAGCATTTCCCCTTGACTCACTTAGTATTGTTTTGCATTAAAAAGGAAAAAGCCGCATGGTACAAAGCGTGCAGCAAACTGTGTGAGTGGAGTGTGTGTGTTACAGCAACACACTGAGCACCAGTGCTTATTTATTAAAATTCTGATACCAGGTGAAACTCAATTTAGTTGATGTCAGCAAGCCTTCTGATGAGGCCTCTTTTTATTTTTTTAATATTTTTATTATGAAAGGGCAGCTTCGTGCCTCCTCTCATCAGCTTGACAAAGGACATATAAAAATGCAAAGAGACATAAATATTACTGCAATTACCAGTGAGAAACACCACGGACAAATGCAGGAAGTAGCTGCAGATCTATCTGCAGATGTAATGGGTAAATATTGTGGGTTACTTGTTCTGCTCTGGAAAGGAAGGGCATTTCATAAACCATAGACTACTTTGATCAAAATCTACAACCAGCACCAAATGTGCAGCTTTTTCCCCAGACTCAGACGTATTCAGAAAGTACCTCTGACTAAGCATGATCTACTTTCCTTTCAGTGTTTCAGTTTTGGAAACACTGATCTGTCTCAGTTTATGAGCTTTCTGCTAGGCCCACACAGGGGCTTTCTCCTGATGTAGAAGATGACTAAAACTGCCCTTTGGTCCCAAGCCCGGAGCTCAAACTATCAACTCTGCAAAGAACTTACAGGTGGCAGCAGCAACATCAAAGGTAGATACAAGGGAAGGTATAGCTACAAACCTAGGAGTTGTTATGCAAATTAAATGATGCAATGTAAGGGTATGTTAATGCCTGCATTAAGCCTCTGAACATGCCCAGTGTGAACTGTTTCCAGAAGCCTAAGCAGATTCATTCTCAGCTGGAGGCTTGTATAATTAATAAAGGCACCGTGCCTTCTCTCCTGACCCAAGTGGCTAGGTACCAAACCATTTATAGCTTTATAGGTTAGCACCAACATCCAAAAACGTATTGGCAGCTTGTGCAGATCCTGGCACATTAGTGTGATGTGTTCCCAGCGTGAAACTCTACTTAATAAGCGGGTCACTGCATTCTGCATTAGCTTCAGTTTCTGAGTGGGCTCAACATATAGCCCCATGTAGAGTGTATTATGGCAACGACATCTCAAAGGGACAAAGGCAGGGGTAAACTGCAGCAAAGTCCATTTGAAAAAGAAAAGGTAACCCTGTTCTCACTGGGGATACAGGCATTTTGAAAATGGCACTGTCACTGCTCAGGCATTCTGGAACATTCTTCAATCTAACACACTGAAGAATTTCACATGTCTTAGAGGAAAAGGTGGTTGCTCCTTCCTGTAGCAGAGCCCATACTGATTCAACCCACTCCTGCCACAGCCCCACCAGCAACAGTCCCAGTTTCACCCACATGAACAAGCAGCCCTGCTGATCCTCAGTGCCAGTCCCAAACTAAGCTAGCCCATGGGACATTGCTTCTGCTCTGGCATGGAGGATTTTTAAGAGTAGAGAAGCAATTTCTGACCCTACTAGCCCTTCTGCCAACTGGAGATTGCTTGCTTGACAAGTAAAACTTTGTCTTGCATGAATGTCCACAGTTGAGTGCAGAGCTAGTCCAGTTTTTTGTAAAGATGTTCCAGTAGGAACCAAGCTGACTCTGCAGTGTAATGCATCAGAAAGTTCAAAGAATTAATTACTCAGCTAATTCTGTGCAGAAACCACTGCAGAATGTGCACAATGTTAATGTCCGTATTTATGCAGTAACACATTGGCAAATGGAAATGGTACCTACCAGCACAGCCCAGCGTGCTCGAGTTCCCTGGGCCAGATAAAGTCATAAAGTAAAGAAATGATCTATTGCACATGTAGTGCATTAGAGCTCTTCATTAACAGAGGGACTAATCAATTTATGGAACTCATGAATCAGTAAGGCTATTACTTACAATGATTATTGGCAAATTAACATATCACAGTGTACTGACCCCGATTCATCTCCGGTGTCCGCCTACCCATCCACCGCCAGAGAAGGGAGCAGAGCTGCTCCCTGCCTTTCCACTGCACTCAGCCTGACTGGGTCCACTCAACACAGGGCATAAAAAAACCACAGCAGAGTCAGCCTCCAAGGCTTCCACTCTGGTAACCATACATGTGTATTGACAGTACAGATGACAGTAAAGTAAAAAATTGTTAAATGTATGGAAGAGTACAAGCCTTGGCCTCTGGGCACGAGTTCAAAATCCTCTCAAGGGTTGCATACTAAAAGACCCAGTGGTGGAGTCCAACTCACAAGGGAGAAAGAGGTGCCCTGCCAAATTCTGATGCTGATCTCGTTGCCCACTTAATGCTCACTCCTGTTTTGGAAGTAACATAATCCAACACATTAATTTGGATTCAGATTTCACCCAACAAGGATCCTAGTGAGGAAGATCTGTTTACACAAAAATCCCAGGGCCAGGCCGCCCACACCCCAATAGTCCAGCAGCCCTATAGACTCAATCAACCAGAGTGGGACACATGGAAATCCTCAATGCAAGATGAAAGAAAAAGAGAGGGAAAGAGGGAAAGAAAAGGAGAAATGGCATTATTCAACCTACGCTCAGTCACAGAGCTCAGTAGGCCACACATATGAAATGATCCTTCCTTAGCGAACCTGTGGCTTTAAACCAGAGGAGACATGGGCTTTGAAATCCCACAGACAGATGATCATTCCCTATTTAATTCTACTAGACTTTTTCACAGAAGCTTTTTACAGTCTAAACTGACATTCTTTTCCCTATTCATTACCGCGTTCCTGGCCTAAAAACTGTATGACAAGGGAAAGGAAGTGGAAAATTAGGTTACAGTGCAAACAAACATACTGAAAACATTGCACATTTGAAAATAAATTAAGTTTAACTATACTTCCCAAAGGTTAACTTCATAGGTTTTATTATTAGAAAATATCAAAACACTGCTCACTTACTGCAGGGCTCTCCTGCCTGCTGCTTTGTTTCTGGGTCATGCAAGTGTCACGAAGGGTCAGCTCCACATTACTTACAAGCCATGCTTGCTTAACAAAGTAATCCACAATCTTTCCAACACTCATCCACTCTTAAGCGCTCGTGCATGGGGTACCGTGGACATCAACAAAGCACTCATAGGTTCACCAAAACAAGGAAGCTCCTGCCAGCTGAATCATTGGCTTTCTGAACATATTCGCAAAGGGCAGGACACTCCAGCCCACATTAAATCAAATCAACATTTCCTTGCTGAAGTCAAAGGAGGCCAGTGAATGCCACTCTAGGCCAGTGAAAAGCCCATCCTTGACATTGGTCATATTGCTGTTTGCTGAATTAAGGTTTAATCCGAGGTTATTGTTGTCTTTTTTAATTCATTATAACTTATTTTTGTTCTCAAAACAACAGTCTCACCAATACAAAGGACTGCCAAAGCTGCACTCTATTAGTTCAGGGCTCTGTATGCTTTTCTGATCTAGAAAGGTGAGTTTGGGGTGTTGGCTATGTCCAGAGGCACCCTCAAGCTCTGCACTGATACCACAGCACTGTGCAGCTATAGCCACCCTCCCTTGCTCTGCTCCAGTTTTCATGGGAAAGGAGTATGAGAGCCAGAGACACTTGCATGATTTAGCCAGATCCCCACTCAGGAAGGTCAGGAGATGACAAACATATCTCCACATGTCATTTTAGAACATTTGTGCCTCTACTTCCTACACGTTAAGTTTGCACACAAATATTTGGGACTATGCATGCCTTAATGTGATGGGGGAAAAGCCCATGTTAGCAGTCTGGTTTGAGGCAATGCATCAGACAAGATGACATAATTGGGAAAAAAAGCTCAGTGTTTAGAGCTATGCTGGGTCTTAATGGGTTTTCATCTTTGTGTGCGAGTTAATTGTCAGTCCCCTGTCCTGCTGCCATCACTCCACAGCTTCCTCCTGCTGAAAGCTGTCCAGTCTCTTGACTAGCACAACAAACATGCATGTCTTAATCATCACCATCTTAAATGGACTCTCCAGAGTAAACGACAGAAGCACAGCTGCAATATTTACTTTTCCACATTGAAAGTCCCCTAAGGGAAAAAAAGAGGTGGGGATGGGGAAGGGACACTTTCTTTCTTCTGAGCACTCAGTTTAATTACATTCCTAATAGTGAATTTATTATATGTTATCTTGTGCAAAATGAATACTCTATGTGAGTCACCAGATTTGATATGACACTAAAAAAAAAGAGTGGCTCACATTTAAGCAAAGCTGGAGAACTGGATGGCCAAGTTTTTGTTCTGTCAAGCACCAATGTTTCATCACCTTGAGGGCATTATTAAAGTTGCCAGCCCTTCTGCTCCTCTTATTGGTAAGACATTTCCTGGAGAACAGGAAAGGAGGAGGGGAAGAGGCACTAAAACATACTTTCTAAAGGCTTGGAGACATTTGTCCATTTTATGACTCTTATTTGTTCTTGGTCTCTCTGTTCTTCCCATTGTGCTTCTCCCCATTTAGATCTTGTTGACATCACTCCTTTGTTATCTTCCTAAATTAGCTGTAATGAAGTCCTTTGAGCTACATGTGCATGCCGTATTTCTTCAGTTTTTGCTGCTCTCAGCCGTCCCTATTCACTTTCCTTCACACTACAGCCCCCCTTCTCCCAGTCCACAACATGCTTTCTAATCTGCTTTTCATGTGCCTCTTTTCACCTCTAGTTACCCACTGGCCAATAGCCAGTATACTTTACAAAATAAATTACTTTATAACTGACTCTCACTGAAAAGTGATAGGCGCCTACATGGATAAAGCTGAGTATCTAGAGCAGGAGCCATCCGAAATTTCAGTGCCCCAAAACACAAGGACAAAGAAGAGAATCAAAAGGAGATAGCACGAAAAACCCCTGAAGGGGCACTTGTGATTTCTGGCACGTGCAAACCAGTCTAAGGGATGTTTGCAGCCATAAAACCACTGGACTGCAGATCATGTAGCTGTACCACAGCAGCCTGTCTGGGCACCTGACCGTCACTCGACTAGATTGGAAGCTGGTTTTATGTAGCATCTTTCATAATCGTGGTATTTCACAGCACTTTACAGAATAATGAGTTGGCATACTACAGCTATTATGCACTTAGCAGTAGTGCACAGACAACCTTGTTCGTCTAGAATCAATTTTATTGAAAAGCTGATGGGCAGGGCAGACAGGTTATTCTCTGCCTTTTTGTTATGAGAAGTGCTGTGGATCTTGAGCTTGCCTTTTGCAAGGCAGTATAAAAACAGGCCTTTTATATATGTGTCGGGATGTTTTTTCAAAGGAAAGAAAGAAAAGGTGTGTTTTTACTGAGTGATAACCTGCTTAAAGTGGGTTACAAGGACTCTATATCCCAAGAACTGCCTCTTAGTCCCTATTAGGATGATAGGAATATTTTCATAATTAGCTGCTATGTCAAACAACATGATTTTCATCATCCTGGATCTACTTGAGAATTTTCTTCAAAAAGACACAAAGACACAAAGTGGAGTCATTCAAGTGGAAGATGAAGATGGCACTGCCCCTGAATGGCAAGTCCCAGAGGCAATAGCAGTTCCCTACAAAGTCTATAATTTTTCTCACCCTATTACCCACCTTGATGAATATTTACATATTATTCTTTTATGCATGAATGCACAATTGCACCCACAGGTAATGTGCATTGTGTGGCATATGCTATGAGCTTGTGACACTGGACTCATCCCCCCTTCTTCACTCTGTGCCCAGTGTAGGAGCAAAGCACACCACTATCAAGGATCCCTTTGGCAAGTGGCTTGGTGGTAAATCCCTCTCTTTTCCCCTTTCTCTGGAAAGCACCTGACACGCTGTCTTTGGGCGCAAATTCTTCTCCTGGAATTGGTCTCAGCCTCACACATATCCACCATCTGAGAAATTCAATGAATCACCAGCAACTACACCTTCCTACCCACTGTCCTGTCCTGGTAAATCTATACAGGACCCAACCAGCTTAAACTTTTGTTTTGGTTGAAAGTTAACTCACAAAAAACAAATGAAAACAGAACTTTCAGCATAGGCTCATAGTAGGATCCAGAATTTTTTTTTTTTTAATGAAGTTCTTCGATGTGTTTTTTCTTGCTTAAATGAAAGAAGAGATCAGTACTAGCAGCATGCTACTTTTGAATTTTTTTTTTTCCAAATGCAGGCTGTATTCAGAAATTTTCTTATCACACCGTTCCACAGTGGCTTTGTAATTCTCCTTCATGTTTCCCAGGAGAGTCATAAATACTTTGCAAGACCCCAGCAATGTTTGTAACAGTGATTACTGGGAGGGGACCACAACTGCTAACATTAGATATCCTTTAATTTAGAAACAATAGGCACAAGAAAGGCAACATGGCCCAGCAAAAGCGAGTTTGAGGGACTTACTCCTGTGTCTGTCCCTCTTCCTCTTGCACTTTGTTTAGCTCATCCATGTAAATGTTGACCTCAGCAGAGCAGTTGTCCTCTGTGTCTAATAGAGACATAGAGGATGGAGCACGAGGGCCTTTCAATAGAACATCAGAAGCTTTCAGTCGCCTACAGTTATGCAACCAGATTGATGACAAATTTCCAGCCACAGTGATACTCCTCTTTTAAAGGATGCACACTTCTTCCTATCTATCTTGGATTTCATGTGAGAAAGGTAACTCTCCAGCTTACATGTTTACAGTGAAACTTTCAAAACAAATACAGCACAGGGAGATGTTGTGACAAGTTAACCTGAAAACCTGGAAGATAATAGCTCTAGGAGGTCAAACTACTCCATTTACCCAAAAGAAGCATTAACTCTTACGTCTCGTAAGAATATCAATGTCACTATTCAATATGTGACACATTCTCTTTGCAGAAATACAAAGACAATCCGTTTATCCATTAGTGCAGGGTGTCACATCAATTACTGAGATACATGCATCAGGGAAACTCAATTGCTCTCATAGATTTTTCCAAGCATTAAAGTTGCGTTTGCCTTAACCCCAAAGGAAGGAAGAGCATCCTTTCCTCATTATTTAAAATCTCCTATACTGCGCAAATTAGAAATTCCAGCCGACTTTCACAACTCCATGTCTGCAAAATCCCTCGGCAGTGACAAGTATGTCCTTAAGGGACCTGCAATCCTTGATGTCCAGTTTTAACACTACAAGTGTGAAGTCTTCCCACCACCCAGCATGTACAGACATTTTCACACAGGTGACAAAGCAGCACCCTCAAAGTCTGTGCTGTTCCCACAGGTCTGCAGTCATTGCAAAAGCTGATCTCTGTCCAGGCCAGGTAGTTTCTCACTTCATGCATGGAACTGCTAGCCCAAGAAAGAGGTGGATACATAGAACAGTAAAATGGTTTGGAAGGGCACCGGAGCTGTATTAGGTGTTTCTAATCATGTTAGCCCAGCTTTATGGTTTGGGAGTCATACTGAAACACCCCAAGGGCCAAGGCCTTTGACCAATCTGCATTCCCTTACCGCCTCTTATGCAGTATTCTGGACCTGTTAAAACCCATTCTTTATTAGCCTCTAGAATCACAGATGATGGAATGCTGCAAGCAAGGCTAACACCGCTTTTTGAGGACTGGCAGATGTCAGAAACACTTGAAATCTGGTGAGAAACTTCCATTACATGACATTTCTTCAAACCTGGGAGCTCTACATAACTTGTTCAACTTTTTCAAGCACAGCTCAACTTTCAGGCCCTGACCTTGTCTGGAAAAAGGTACCACAAAGGCAAATATGAGACATAGACTTTGAGAAGCAGCCAAAATTTTTCAGAGTACAGGAATACTCAGCTCATTCTGAGTTTGCAGCTCAGGCCTGTATTTTCCTCTATTTAACACAGTTTACTAAATAAGAGAGGTCATATTTTACAGAAATACTGCAAAAGAAGGCAAGCTGGACTTGTCAATCTTTTCCATCCTATGTCCTCATAGGAGGATCACTCTCTGGAGAGCTTATTCATATTTCAAAGGACAAGCTGTGATTCCTGAGCTGATTTCAGCCTGTATCATTTCGGTCCCAAGGGTGTTGGCACAGTTAACAAAAACGCTCCCAGCAGCAAAGCAGTTCTGTTGCTAACACGGCACGGTGTGTATGTGAGGCATGCACATGCACATTAGTCACAGTGCTACACTGTACCCTGGGCCTTTGCGTGCTTTACTGGCACCGGGAGCACGCCTTTAAATTTTTGACGCTACTAAAGTGATCTGAAAGATGTGGTTTCAGCTCACTTGTGAGCTCCTCTGCTTGAGGAACAGCTCCTGCTAGGTTCCCCACCCCACACACCCCCAGCCTTCTTTTTGAGGATAAAGAGGGGTGGAAAACACATCAGAGGCACTGGAATGATATCGTGCCTCTCATCCCACGGTCCAGTGACTCAAGCAATCTCCCAGGAGGCAGGAAACCCACCCCCAGTTCCCTCCTCTGCCTCAGAGCCTGGACCACCTTAGATGATCCCATTCCAGAGTACCCAGTAAGGCAGTGGGTATTCGAGGATGCAGATTTGCCCAAATTAGTCCCTGTGCTTTAGAAGGGCAGCTGAACAGGGAACAACCATACAAGGTTCTGCAGAGCCCTGGTAGGTGTCTGTCACCTCGTCAAACACATTCTATTAACTCTGAGCTTCATTTTACCACCCGTTTATTAATTACTGACTTCCTAATCAAGCGCCAGCAAACAAGGCATTAAATAAACTGAGCAGCAGTACCAAGGCATTTGATAAACTAGAAATAACACATCAAAGGCTACAGTCTCATGGTAATACAAGTTCTAGTTGAAGGCCTCCCCATGCATATATGCCTTGATCTGTTAAGGTTATTAAAATGGCAAGCACAGCTGTATTTTTATTAAAATAATTAGCTCCTTCAGTCTGTTTTGAGTGATGTTCCTCATTTTAGATTCAATTTAGGCTTCATCCTATCCAAAGCAGCATATGATTGCAAATTATCTCTATCACAAATGAAAGTTACAGTGGTATTTAAAACCTAATTATTAACTCAATATTGTAATGGCTTGAGCCTGTAAGGCGCAGGGTTCTTGAAGTTCCCTGTAATTCACAGGCATCAAGGTGTCATACAGCCTCCTACAGAAACCTGAGCCACAACCCTGTGTTCCATTGCAGAAATGTTCCCAGGAAGTCCACGTTTGAAAGCATTTGACACTTCCTATAGACAGCAGGCAGCCATCTAGAGCACGTTTGTGCACTTCTCTGCAGCAGGGTTAGTTTAAGTAATAATAATATTTATATTCTAAAGAACACTGTTTAAATACACCTCCCACACAATGAGATTCGCTATTTTTAGATGGAAAATGTCTGCACATCAGAAAAATAGCAAAGATCAGAGCAGGGAGTTTAAAGTCAAAACTCCAGTTTTATTACTTTACCGGGGCTGGAGAAGGAAATGTTTGATAAGTATTATTTTTTTAGCCATCTCTATTTGCTAAGCATCTCTTACAGAAAAGTCAGTAGAAATAGTGAAACTCCAAGACGACTTCATGAGGTCTGCCACAAGCACTCACCACAGCTGGGCCTGGACTAAACTCCTTAAATACTGCATACTGAAAATTAACCCATCTGTAATACAGATAAAACCCTTTGCCTGGTGGAAAGGAACCAAATTAAAGTTCCTCCTTGTCACGGCGCCTGAAGAGCAATGCTGCATCCTGCTCCACCGGCACGAGTGTGGGGCTGCCCTGGGCTCATCACTCAGCCCCGTGCAGGGCTAGTAGGGCCTGGGGCATCTCTACTTGGAAGCAGCCCCTGGCCTTCTCCAGCTCTGTCATCCCATCTTTGGGGCAGACATGCCCTGTTCTCTCAGGTCAGTACTGAAGCCATGGCCTTGCACAGCAGTGGGAGGCCCTGGTGCTTCAGGTAAGCTGGAGGAGCACAGCTCTGAGCTTTTCTTGCGGGAGAGCTTGTGGTGCTGCCCTGCACCGGCACAGGCCAGAGGTACCTCCCCACACCAGACCCCACCCTCCCCGTGCTGGGAAATGCTATTTCTCACTGGTAGCACCATGCCTTGCTTTGGGCAAGCTGCCTCCCAGGCTACAGGGACTGGGCTTCGTGCTGGGAGGAAGAAAAACAACACTTTGTAAGTCCTACTAAGCCCACTTTCTGAATCTGGGACAAGTCATTAATTATTTTATGATAATAATGACTGAGAGTCAAAGATGACCAAAAAGCCTGCTGAAATCAGAGGGTTTTATCACAGCAGCAAAATGGAGGGGTATTTAGGATGTAATTGCAGTTAGATGTTCTTTGCTTCTCTTCTTGATGGAGTTTTTTCCCAACTTGTAGGTCACTAACCCTCCCTCATCCTTTGCAGGGACATATGGCCATCACTCTCATGTCTGTAATAAAACTCTGCACACAGGGCCTTAAACAAAAACAAACTTTTCACCTTGAGCACAGCAAGTAATCACTGCTGTTTGAGCACTTTTCACAATTGGCAATTTTTGCACTTTAGCAATTTTACTCTCTGAGTCCAGAAGAAAGTCATATCTTGCCCTGGATAATCTATTGAGAAAGGTACAGTGATTATAAAAATTGCTAAAACAGAAAAAGTGGCAGGTAATGGCCTCAAAATGAAGGCACACATTTCCTGCAGGTAGGACTTAAAGAAAGAAAGGAAAATAGGCTTTGCAATGAATGTAAGCAATGAGAGATACAAAGGCACAAGAAAAGTGCTCTTAAAAAATCCGAACTGGACTTCCAGAATTTCTGAGATACTGTTTATATTTACATGCTCATCTAAATTCACCTCAGAAATGCTCCATACTATAAGCAGCCTGCCAAGAAATAGTAAAAAGAATATATATATATTTCTCTCTATTTACTCTTTTCTGCCAGTATTTCACATAAACAGACCATAGGAGGGGGGGCAGGGGGGGAAACACACACATGCACAAATAAAGTGTTTGAATACTGAGCAATCCTTTAAGGTTTTTGGCTTCAAGATTTTTTGTAGCTGCCAAAAAAAAAAAAAAAAAAAAAAAAAAAAAAAAAGGCAAAATGTTTTCACTCAAGCAATCAAGCAGCACTTAAATCCTATTTGAACTCCAGTGACAGACTGCCAGTAAATGCTCTGTGCTAAGACCAAAAGATAGAAGGCACACATAGACCTTTTTTTAACCCCAATGGTTAGTGTTTTCTCTTATCTGCTTATTTCTCACAATTTGCTATGCACCGAGGGAGGTTATATTGCTCCTTCACATGCTAACTGTGCTCAACTTTTACAGATTTCTGCACCCATGAAAACACACACTGGTGTTCAGCTGCTTCCCTGTTAGTTATCCCAAGTGAGCCTGCACTGGAACTGATTTATTCCAGACCCTTTTATGCCATTTCCCTGCAGACAGGCTGCACACAGCCGTGCCAAGGACTCCCGTTTTCCTTTACAAAACGGGTCACCAAAACAGCTTCTCAGTTTGTCAGTGGGCACCACACACGTATCATATGCAGTGGACTGGACCTGTCAAATAAGGGAAAATGCTGAAAAGATCAGTTTTCCCTCTATAATACAGTCCTGTCATATAAAATTATTGCTGTGATTATCATGGAAGATTGGGACCATGACACATGGGTTCTCCTCTGTATTTTATCACTTGGATCTTCTTGTGGTTATTCTTTCCATATCTCAACAAATGTAAATCCTCAGGAATGAAAAATACTAAGGAACTCATCTCTCTTGAGTTCATGAATGTTTCAAAAATAAAAAAGACAACTACGGTGTATAACTTCATCAGAAAAAAACTGCTTTCCTTTTGAAGGTTTCTGCATAGAACACGTTAGCAGAAGTACATTGAGGCAGGCAGGAAACGTTGCTTCTGTGATGTGAAACTTCAAAACAGAGAAATATATTCTATTTTTTGAAGTCCTGCTTTGTGTGTGCGTGTGTGTGTCTCTTTCCCCCCTCCTCCCCACTAAGCTGCTGCAGTTCAGTGCTGTCAGCTTTGTTTCATTCATGGGTCCTGGCCCAGCTCTAGAGAACAGGGCTCTTTCTGATAATGCTGGATACTTTTTTAGGAGACATTAAAGAGCTCCATCAGGAACACAGTGGTCTAAGAGCTTGCCAAAAATCTGGCTGACTTTATAAGCTCTATTAGTGGTCAGCCTCGCTAGCAGAGTTTGCAGGCATTGCCAAACTGCTCTGGCTGCAGTTTGACATGCTGTGCTGGCTGCAGCTGGTGCAGGCTAAAAAGTGAGTCGTGATTACCCCCCTCCCCCAGGCTCTCCCCGAGCTTGTCACTACCTTCCTATCAAAATTTATCCTGCCTCATATCTGACGGAGCAGCTTCACAGGCAATCACCCTCTCAGCCAGCTGTGTTCATACAGGCCAGGTTGAGAACTACCATGGTTAGAAATGCTTCAGCTGACCAAGGTCATATGGCCAGGACTGGGGCAAGGGCAGCTACGAAGCTGGCAGGCTGATGAGGCTGCCATCTGGAGCAAGCTGGGGGATCAGGCAAGGTTTGGGGACAGCAAGGAGCTCATCAGTGTCCTGTTTCAGGAAGACCCAAAAAGAGAGGGCTCTTCCCTTGGAGTTTTCCAGCAGCTCCATCCAACAGAACAAGGCTTCGACCTCTGCAAGGGATCCCGCTCTGCTGTTTCCAACACAACAGCCAAAAATTCACGGCCAAAAAGCCTCACACACAAAGGCAAAGCCTCTTGTTATGTCCAGGCAATTTGGGACACAAGGAAGCTTGCATAAGTTTCTATTAATAGCAGTAACAGATTATCTAAAAGGAATGAAAGGCAGCTAATTCTAAACTTGGTTCATGGGTCAGTTTGTAGACAAAACACGTTGCTTGCTTTGTGGCAACAATTCTAAAACAAAAGATATTGAAAGAACAAACCTTAACTTTCGGTGCGTTTGGGTGGGATTTTTTTCCCTTTCCCCCTCTAAACATGCAGAGATTCTCCACAAGTTTCAGTCCTGCTGCTTCCCAAGAAATAAAATTTGAAAGAAGAGGAGAGGCTGTATATCACCCCAGTGGCAGGGCCCCAGGCAGCACGTGTGCCCCGAGGCACACAGTGCAGACCCCACACCTGTATTTTGACTGCAGGATGCGTTAGAGTGACTGAAGCTGTCCAAAGGCCCCCAAGGATATGTATCTACCACTGAGAGAGCCCTTCTGTCCCCTTCTCCCTGTATGGATAGTTTTACAGGATTGGCTCTCAGTCTTAACTGTGACAGTGTTTTAATGGGAAATTATTGCCTGGACCAGCCATCTATCTCAACTATTGGATCCTTAACAAGTACAAAAAAAAAACCCAAAAAATCCAACCATAAAACACAAGGAAACTCAAAAAAACTTGGGTTATGGGAAATCCCATCCCCACTAGAAAGCTGAGATGCAGGCAATCCTCAAAAGCACCGTTAGAATCTCCTCCTACAACAAAAGACTATTGTGGGCTTACTATACTTAAACTAGTGGTTTGTCTGCTCTTCCTGTTCCTACATCTAGTGGAAGTTTTCTCCAGGACATCTTCCACTGCCTTTCTCAACACTGAAAAACTGAAACGGAATAAAAATCCAGCAGTCTCTTGACACTATGGCTCCCCAGAAGAGGGGCTGATGCCTGCCATTGTCAGAAAAAGCCAAATATATTATACAGCAAAGGAAGATGAGTGCAGCATGGAGAAAATCTTCCCCTGAAAGACCCTCCTGGGACCTCACCTGGCACTGAGGCAAAAGCTGTTTCCATAGGACTTCATCTCACTGTACAGCAGCAACATGAGGTATCACTGGGACGGACATCCCGCAAGGGTACAGCACCCTACCAGCAAGCTCACTCACTCTTCCAGGATCAGCACCTCCCTCATGGCCCAGTTTTGAGTGGACAACCTCTCCCCAGCAAGGAGATCAGCCAGCCATTAGCCCTCCCAGTTCTTCACCATTGGAATAAGGACAACACCTTCCTGGCACACAGGAGAAAGGAAGGAGGCATGCAATTTAAGCAGGTGAAACCATGGCAGTGCTGAGCCCTGTGGTGCTAGAAATCCCACAGATTAGTGGTTCTGGTGCCCGTGGTGGTGGCCAGTGTTGTTATGGCATGTATCAGCACATCCAGCTGCACAGGGGACGCACTCAGGAACCAAACCTCCATGAGCTGTGACCTGCTGTCCTCATCTCAAGATGATTCACTCAGATGCTAGAACTTTAAATGTCACTATTGTTACTTCACAGCTCAGCAGAACATGCAAGAAAGACTGGGAAGGGATGGATTAAGAAAATCTGCATGATTAGCCTGAGTCACAGCTCATTCTGGCACCACCAGAAAACACGCCACGCACCCAGCGCTTCATTGCCTTCAAGAATCTGAACCCCAAGGCAGACAGTCATCCACAAAAGGCCTAGGCTTCAAAGCAAAGCCAAACCAAAGGAGCCAAGCAGAGCTCATGGGTGTATTCCAAGCCCACAGAAGGAGAGCTCAAAGTGCCTGAAAACACTTGCACAAGACGGTTTATCGTAAGAGAAACATATGATTTTCCAGCTGTAGTCATCTTCATGGAGGTTTAAGGAGCCCTTGTTCACAAAAAGCTGCATTTCTGCTCCCCTCCAGGCCAGATACTTTTTACAGTCCTTTTTTTGCTGAGCTGATTTCTAAGTGGATCTTTCCTAGTGCAGTTACTGCAGTGTATGCCAAACTCCAAGTCTTCCTTGAACCAAATTTGAATCTTACATCAAAAAAGAAGGTACAGGCTCAATACCCTCAATGCTGGGGGGAAGCTGAGCTTGCTAAACTAACAGTGTGCCAAGCACGCATGGTTTTGCTGGGGAGAAGGCAACACAATGCCTGTTACTTTTTGTTGAATGTGGGTGAAAAAGCAGGGTGGAATCTCTATTAAGTACAATAGAAACTGAGATTTTGTGGCAGTGAACAAGGAAGTTATTGCTTTAGGCCAGAGAGCAAAAATTCATACCAGCCAATGGATGTAGAGCAGAGCAAAGTGCATGGTTTGGAGAATATGAACAGAAAAAAATAATTCATGTTAACAGCAGGGTATATCTTAGAGACAGGAGCACGTGGACAGGAAAAGTCCTTTATCCTTTTCCAATTCTAGAACTGCTGCAGTAACAATACAATTTTGCTTAACACCATAGCTATATTACCTGGAGGGACTGAGAACTTGGAAAGCTTAGAAGCAGCACAGCCATTCTCACATTTTGGAAGAGTCTTACTATGACCATAGGAGACTATCAGTAAATAAATTTGATATGGTATCACTAGGCATGTCAAGGATGGAAGAAAATGGGGCAGGAGACAATTGGATGCATTTACATCTGATTTTGCACCTAAGTTATCAAGGCTTCCAAAGTGAAAAGAACCAGCTTTACAATATCCTCACTATCTCTTTGTTCAGGAAATATCACAGCATGGTTGTTGGAAGTGCAGTGCTCACAAAGGGGTTGTATTTATAGACTGTATTTTCACAGTAAACCAGTCTCATGTCCTTCCCAATGTTTCATTATCATTTGCTTTGGTTGCCTTTTATTCCAACTCCAGCTTCATAGCTAGAACATCTAATCCATTCCACCTGCCCTGCAATGGTGTGCAGCATTCCTGAAATGCAACACAATGATGGGACTGAGTCTGCAAGTCCATGGAGACCTGAATGAGTCCAAGACATATTTGTGGCATGCTGGAGCTTATCCTATTCCTGCATTCCTCCTTTCTCCTCCACCAGTACTGAGGGTTATCCATTTCAGTGTCAACCTGGCTTGCTACCCACAGCAGGAAACTTTTCTCCCTGGAACAGCCCTGCACTCTGCAACTACAGGAGCAATAATGTGGGTGTTAAGATAGAAGTTAGCTGGTCAATACTTCAGTTGTGGTTCCAGAAGGAGGTGGTTCTGGAGTGGAGACAACACTACATATAACTCCAAAAAGACACTTCCTAATGAAAAATAAATCTCACTTAATAAATTCATAAATAAATCAAAACATCCACTCAGAAATAAATCCCCCCAAAGCCTTTCCCTGTCACTGAAGTATGATGTTCCATACTGCCCTTTGCTTTTTGATATGCTGGGAAGAAGGAAAATGGAGAAGAACACTTCAAATATGTTTCCTGTACAAAGTCATGTCAGCACTGTTGATATCTATTGCAGATGTGCAAGTTATGTTTGGATACAGATTCCAGTGCCTCACAGCTTTCAGTCATACACACATTGACAAAGCCAGAGTCAAAATAACTCATTTTATTTTCCCACAGCTCCAATGTCATTCACCCTAACACAGATGATGAGCATTTCTCTGCTTCCCAGGCATCAGCGACACTCTCGCAGAGCTGAGCAATCCTTGTGACAACACAGCTTGGGAAGAGAGGATTTCCCAAAATCCTGCATGAAGTTTGGCAGCTGCCCAGTCTCTGTGTGTACCTGTCATCAATTTCTTTATCTTTAGGACATCATAAACAATCACCAAAAAGCTGCTGTTATCACTCTCTGCAAAGGGTTGTCTTTTTTTCCTCTATGCAGAGCATCAACATAAGAGAGCAAGCCCTTGAGCAGGTGCGGACCAACGTCCCTTGTAAAGAAGATACCACCATCCCCCAGCATCTCTAAAGTGTGTGCACACAATAAGGAGCTGCTGTGCATTGGTAGGGGGTGGGGAAAGGCAGGAGGACATTTATTCTATGCTGTTAAGTCTTGTAAAGGGACTGGTAAGGTTTATCAGCAATGGGTGGATTTGGGGTAAGGATCGTCAGGATAGGAGGATTTAGAGAGTCCCTTATTCCAGTGTCTTTTCCCCTTTTTATGGTGGCCTTTTCTTTTTTTTTCCTCAAGTAAATTAAAAATGTTGCTGCAGTATTGCTGACCTCTTTCACACAGGGCATCAAATCTCCAAAGAGTCCCTTAAAGCCCAGTCCTTTCCCAGTGCTGTATCCTATTAGTGCACTGACCCTTTGTGCATCCAGCAGAGCTGCTAACCAAAAATGCCTTTGGAATCTGAAAGCTGTGGCACAAAGGCAGCCCTTAGGTTTGAATAGGGCAGAGTGGAGGATTTATTCCTACTTGGAGTGAGCTCTTCATGGCTACAGCAGAGCAGGCAAGGAGAGAGTGAGGGCTCTTCAGCAGATATAGTTCTCTTATTAAAAAGGAAACAAACTGGAGTCTATACCAAGGATTTCCCAAAACAGAGCTCTTATCAGTTGATTTTAATTGCACAAGCAGCCTCAGATGCAGCCAACTTCCCAAGCCTAGGTCACCATGGGGAAGAAACTCTGGAAAAGAAAAAAATCTGGGTTTGAATATGGATCAGAAGAACAACAGTCCAGTGGTATGCCACAGAAGGGCATCCCATTCAGAATTCAATAAAGGGAGTACTTGAAAAACAAAGTGTCTTTCAGGTATTAGAGCTAGGAAAGCTTTTTTGAAACATTCCTTGAACTTAAAAGTTGGGAGCAAAGTGCCTAGGAGCTCCATCAAGCTAGCTTTTAAATAAGTTGGTGTGAATTGGTATAGAAAACAGCTCCTTCCTTCATGTCTCTGAAAGTTTTGAAAAGGAGGAGATACCTATATGCAGAGAGCAAATAGATATGGTAGATTATCTGGGACAATCTCAAAGTATAGCGACTACTCTCATAAGCATAGCTGACCCTCAGGAAGAAAAGTCCGGGATGAAATAATATCCCTCAGTAATGAATTTGCTCTTACATCCCATCACAAATCAGAGGGGCTGAGCTGACTTATTTCCACAGGGGAAGACTGATAAGACAGAGACACTGAACACACTCCCATGTCCCAAATGCTTATTTTTCTTTCCCTTCACCCATCCAATCAATGAATTCTTTATGCAAGATTTTTTAGCTCAGGAAATTTGGGATTGCCATACTATCACAAACAAGGAATCACAGGAATATAGCTGCATTTAGCACTTCACTTGAAAGTTTCTGTATCTATAGTGTTGCCACAATTATATTTCCCCTTTGATCTCCACCAACCATACTTTGTTCGCAGATCATTTCTCTTATCCTTCAATTCAGATACTTAAGATAGGAAATAAAGGTTTAGAATTGGATTAATGCAAATACTAATATACTTTCTGTGATCTGCCTTTCCCATTGTTATTATTGCCTTCCTTCCATAGGTAAGCTGGGAAACCCTGGCACACCTTCAGCCAAGTTAACAGGAGGCTTACAATGATACATCCATCACTATCACTGGAGTCAAAACACAAGTCTGTTTTTCTTCCTTTCTCCACCCCAACACTTATTTATATATTTGACTAACCCATCTGGATGACTGACTGTTCATGCCTCAGAAAACACTGATTTCAGTGTCTGGTCCTTTCCCTTGGTGAAGCCCAGAAGAATCCTGGTTCACCAAATCCCTGAATGACCTTAGGACAAATACCATGAAGGTAATACTGAAAACACAGCACTCAGAAGAGCACTTCAGGTACAGAGGTCTTGAATTTTCTGTAAAATATTTTTTAAATACTGAAAAAAAAAAAAAAGGAAAAAAAAAAGGATCCTTTAATATTTAATCAACTCACATGAGTGCAGGAAAAATGAAACAAAAATACATACTGTGGACCCTACATGATCTAAAAAGAAAATACTTATTATTGGAAAGTTAACTGCTTTAAGTGGAGATAGGAAAGATATGGATAAAATAATGTTGAAGGTAATAAAGTGAAAACAATTGATGCTTTCCCTCCCTTCTAAGTATTTCCACTATCACCAAAAAGGGTAAACTTGAAAAAAAAACCAGACAGAAGGAGAATTAGATATGCCACTACGATTGCAAGCTTAATATCTTCACAGATCAACACAAAACCTTTCTTTACTACTTACTGGTTTCTCTCAGCGGCAGACCTTCTGCCTTTACAGGAAAGGCCGGTCTTTTCCACAGCTCTGTGCTCATGTAAACCTTCTCTTACACAGAAGGGCCATGCTCCCTCTCCTTGTTCTGGAGTGTTTCAAGTGTCAAAAAGAAAGTGTTTGGACAGTAAGAGGAAGCGACGCATTTTCAGTCTCCCTTTCCTTTGGGCTTCTACTGCCTACATTAGTCAGCCATGCACATGCAGCATGCAACATTCATATCATTAATAAAATAGTCTGCCCACATCCTTGGAGGCAGGAAAATAAACCTGGAGCATTGATTTCAAGCTTCAGCTGGAACAGGCACCCAACATCGACAGCACAAATTGAAAGATGAAAGTCAAAGCCTTCAGCAACATGCACACAGCAGTATCTCTAGCAGACAGCTCCCACCTGGTTATGTTTGTTACCCCAGAACCACAGGACATCAGACATCTCCACTGCTCCAGATGGGCAGCTCTAGTTCAACAAAATCAGCACCATATCCATAGCTGACTCTGTTTACAAGCACCAATGCTGGCCCACCCCTCCCTTCTGGCCTCCCCTACTGCTAGCACACCTTCAGCAAACAGTACAACTTCACTGCCACTCTGAGGGACCTGAAATGCTGCAATCATATTCAGCTTGGAGCATAGAGTTAGGAACTACAGCTAACAAAATTGTCATGGAGATGTTTCACACACAAGTGGAATATAAACCTCAAAAGTAATTTTTCTTCCATTCTGTCTTCTTACTAGGCATTTAAACAATAGATTAAATAACTAAAGTACAGAGCAAACCATCTCAAACTCACCTACTCCTGCACCCTCTATCTAGCAACTCTTCTACTGCAGGTCACCTACTTGCAGTTAGGTATTTCCTTCATTACTAGAAAACAGGTGTATGCATTTTGGTTGTCTCAAGGTAAGAAATACACTTGTAGCTAACCTGATCTGAACATGGAAAGAAGAAAGGCAAACTGAGTGCTTCACCAGCATCCACATTGGCCTTAGCAGAGGGCTCCCACCTGACTGTATCTGTTACCACAGAACCATGGGACTCTTTTTGCTTCATTTTCAGTGCAATCAGTTCATTTAGGTCTGCTGCAGAGAGGCAGCACTGACCTCAGGGTAAAACTAGAGAGCTTTGCTGTCCCTGTATCACAGGACAGGTCATATGCACCTGTTACCTTGGGGTTTAAAAAAAAAATGTCCTATGTTTCCTGATAAAGAGCAAAGAGCCTGCCTCAGAGCATCTTCTCCTTTCTAGGCTATAGAAAAATAGAGGAAGGAAAAAAGCACAAGCAGAAGCCATAGAAAGGCTGCCAGAGGAGCACCTCAGTGATCAATGCTAGTGAAAAGGATGAGGCAGTTTTCATCACTTTATGGCAGAGCTGGCTGCTGCAATCAGCAGAGCGCTCTTCAGCCCGTCACTGTGAGAGGCCTCATCTTTGACCCCCTTCCTGATAATTATCCCCTCAAACAGCTCACATCAAATGAGATTTACCAGGTGCTCCAGCTGCACTCAGTCACCATCTTGGTGTACACATCCTATGACTCCTTCTGAGGACAAGCACACAGAAGCCAAAAATAGCTTCCTCATCTTATTTACACAACAATCATGAACACTGTAATAAACAAATAAGCTCTGATGAAGCTGCTTTATGAAATTACCTCAAATTTAAATATTTTATCTTCCACCAAGAAGGATAAGCAGAAGTGCTAGCACTATCTTTAAAACAACAACCAAAAGAAAATCATAACTGCTCAATTGTTTATTTCTAATGCATGTGTGAATATTGACGATAATCAGAAGCATGGAAAAATAATTTTTTCCAGCTTTCTTTTGCACTTCAGTTCTCACTGAAAAGTCTCAATCAAACATGTTTCATTCTTTCCCTAGCCGGCCAAACACACCCTTATGTTCTACTGACATTAATAAAACCTAGGCAAGCACTTGCTTTATCTTTTGATTGAAGTGTTACCCTCAAATCAGAGTGCACAACCAAAAGCAAAATTAAAGTGCAAAGAAGGCAAACTGCAACAGAAGTGTGATCCTGAGAGTGAAGGAGTTCACTCTTGGAGGATTTGCTCTCTGGTTGGTCCAGTAAGTCAGATCAGTGAGCTAAAGGTCTGCAAGAGAGACAGTGTATGCTGGAAAGCTTCAATTCAGTTCTTATGCCTGATGCAACTTTATCAAGCTGCCACTTCAAGAAATTGATGGGGTTTATGACCAAGATTTTGGAAACAAGGGATAGAAATTCTGAGTCACCTCTTTATTCTCATGGGCACCTTAAATTCAGATGACTGACTGTGCATGGCAAAGGTGACTAGCCTTACCTCATTGGCTAAATCTCTTCTGATGTCGATGTGTTTGGTACCAGGACTGTGCAAGTTTCTATAAAAGACAGGGACAGTCCTGCAGCTGGAGAAACCCCACACTGCACAGACACAGTGGAAATATCACACCAGCTTGCAAGGAGTATCAACACAAGATTGCTTGCCAAAAGGTGAGCAGTCATTAAAGCCATACATCTCAAAGTAGCAGATGAACTTGTGGGAAGACCCTCATTTTATTTGGTAGTGGCATTATGAAAGTCCTGATAAGCCCTGATTTAAAGTAGACCCACCTGTTTCTCCTCCATGATGTACTCTAAAAATGCAAGTGTACTGGCAGGAGTTTGTGGAGACTGTGTTTAAAGCAGCTTTGAGCTTTATGCCAGGGAGCAGACATGGAAGACTTCTTCTGGTGGAGCTTGCATGGCAATCTTCTACAAGAATCAGGTCCTAACAGAGGATTCAGGTTCACAAATCACAGAACCATTCATTTCCACTTTGAGTATTTCCTAAAATCTGAAAGACTCAGAAACTGAGCATTGCATTTGCACATTTCTGTGCCAGCACAACACAACATATGCTTGACACATCTAGAAACATTATGTAGCTGCTTCCATTTCCTGCCAACCACTACAACTCTTTCTTTTCTTTCCTGATTTTAGGTTTTGTGAATTGTTTCAGTGAAGGAAGAGGACAGATAGGAGAGCACTTCAGTACCTGGGAAAAGGAAGTGTTTAAAGGAAAGAGGCAAAGCACGTGTTCTCAGGATCAGTTGGAGGCAGAAAATACCACAGAGCGTGACACAAACTGAGAAAAAATTTTGTACTTGCTTTTCATTTGTTCCCACAACAGATGGGTGCTGGCCTGACTCAAATTCCCCATGAAGTAGCAGTCATTGCATATGTTTCCAGATCCGTGTCAGCCTAGCTGAAAGCAAACGCACTACAAGCGGAGCATGAGTTGAAGGATCAGCATGGTGGCTGCAACCATGATATCTATGTATCCTCAGAGTCCCAAAAGGTCCTCTCCCACTCTCTTCAAGGCTAAAATTGCTTTTGGTTGTCTCTGCTACAAGAAGCACTGGGGTTTAGGTACATAACAGTGTTGATAAACACTTGGTATGAAGACCACAAATGGAGGATCCACCCTTCAAACATGTTCAGATTTGGGAGACAGTCAAACATCTGAAAGATCTGATCCTTATCTAGACAATTTGAACCATCTGAGCACCACCCAAGTCTGCAGAAATGGACTGAACCCCCTAGGGGAAGCCCTTACTCATGAAATTTTGAGTATTTCCAAGTCTGGCTTGGCAAGAAATTAACGTGAGACCAGATTCCCCTGTGGTATTTTGGTATTTCTGATTTCAAAAACAGACAAAAAAACCAGAGCAAGAAGATGAATTTTCATATATTATCTGAATTTTTAGACATATAAATTAACTTCAGGGTTTTGGTTTTTTTTCTGATGACAAAGTCTATAATATTTTTGAGCACAGGCCCCTTAATCTTGACCAATGTGAAGGCTCAGCTTTACTACCTGCTTTAAAGCCTAACTTCTAGGCACCGAGTTCTGGTTCGATTCAAAAATAAGGGCATCACATAACAAAGCACAATCTCTTCCCTGCTCACAGAGTTAGCCCAGAGCACTGGCAAACCACTGCTCAAGGGGAGGTAACACTAAGACTGCTACATTTCTATAGCAACACATCCTCTGCCTTTTACCCTATTAGCAAAATAGATCTAGCAAGGGTTGGTGAAAAACCGTGTACTCTCAAAGGCCAAAGAGGGACTTTATGTCATCCATAAATCTCAAAGCCAGTTTAGACAAAATAATAAAGGGCATAGTGTTGCCTACTGAGGAAGTAAAAAAAAAGTGTGATATTTCTCCCAAAATACAACAAAGGTGCAAGCAAGACCAGAGATTACCACACTCCTCTTGACTGGCTGTAAGGGGAAAGCCACATTTTGGAACAGAATGAGGGAGGGTGTGTATTTATATCCAGCAGGTACAGGAACAGAAAAATGGTATTTTACCCAGACTCTGATCCCTGAAGAGGCCCACAGTGGCAAAAATAGGATAATTGTAAAATAATAGCTCACGGTGTTCTCACACTTTTTTTCCATGCTGCTAAAAGCAATTCACTCAATCAGCAGTTGGCTATCATCAAAATTCCCTCCTTCATCTCTGTATTCCACTTAGGGAGTAGCAAATATAGGGCACTCAGCTCATAACTTTTGTTTTTTTCAAGCAAGGAAATTCTTATAAAAATGAAATAAGCCTCTGGTTTAATGGCCATCAACTGAGCACAATAGCTATGCTGGGAACAGGAGATCTTGAAGAAATTCCCTCCATGACTATAGGGCTGATTCTCTCATATTAAATGATCATGGCGTGATTCCAGATGCAGAAAAGCCAACTCCTTCAGGATGGTTTGTTCTTGATTTTAGCTAATCCTCCCAGACTACAGAGTATTCTGTAAAAACTAATCAGCAAAGGGACTCCCAGGGTGCAACACCCCACTTCTCAAAACTTGGATCTGTACCCAGTCATGCAAACTGGTCTAATCCTACACGAAGGCACATGTTTGTGCACCCACTGGTAATTTCCAGAAAATCTTTACCATGGTTGTTCTGGGAAAGCAGTTATCTTCCATCTGCAGTTTCCTTTTTCAGCTGGTCTTCATAATCAGTTGGCTTCCCTGTACCCCCGTTGATCACAGTCAGTATTTCTGCACAATCTATAAGATTGCTTTAACCTGGCATGAGTCTGGATGTTTTGCACTTTTTCCACAGACTCCTTGACAAAAGGTCATTCTTCCCAAAATACACTAGGGTGACCCAGCCTCCTGAAATAATTCAGGATCCAACCATCTCATTAAAAACAAACAAGAGTAGTTAAAAATAGAAAGAAAAAGTAATTATCTTTTTGGTTGTTTGTTTGGGGTTGTTTTTTTTTTTTTGTTATAAACACACCCAGAAGGCACATCTGCTAAACTGAGCTTAGAGAGATTCAGTTTGGGCCTATACAGCAAAAAATCTTCCTGCAATTACAAAGACCAGGTCTAGTATAGAAGTTGCCATCTCTTCAGGCACCCTGTCGATAGGCAGTTTCTCCTTCCTGAAGCTTTATTCTCTCTCACTGAAATAACTGTAATGCTACTGTGTTCTCCTGCAGTTTCCATGGATCAGATATTCCTCCCCTCTTCTCAAACCATTCTGTGCCATTATTATGCACAATCAGTGTGTTGTGCTCCATTTCAAAGTCAGCTGAGGTCTTTGAGGATTAAGAAAAGGTGCAAGGTAAATGTTAGATATGTTATTATTACTTTAATTACATGTCCATCTGCTAACAGTTCCTCACTGAAAGCATGAATTTAAAACTGGATCCTACCAACTTCCTGCTCCAAGCTGCCCATTGCCTTTCACATAGATCAGGGAATTAACTGAAGCCTGTGGAAGTGGGGGGCAGGGGAGGAATCTTTGACCACACAGCAAATACTAAAGCAGAGAAGAAAGGACTCTTTCCAGAACTAGCACCCTGGTTTTCTGGATCCTACATATTTTGTCTCTTAATGTACTCCCTCATTCTTTAAAAGACCCAACAGCTGAAACGTGTCTAAAACAAGGGATTCCTGGAGTCAAGTCATTCTTCCCCTAACAGCTCCCAATACTGCCAGCACAACACAGCAGAGCTGTCACCATTTCACCTTTTCTTCCCTATTCCCTCCATGACAGCTCACCAAAACATAACTGTTTCTGAAAAGGCACTGAAAAAGACCATGCCAATGGAGCAAAAGTCCTAACTGGAGCACCAGCCAACAGTCCCAGAAGCACCACCTGGCCCAGCTGATGTGAATTTCATTTGAGCTGGCTAAGTTTACCCATAATTTGCAAACATTCTCAATTCATAAATCAGTAATGATTCAGAAGAGATTATTGTGGCATTACATCATTTTCTAAGAACAGCATCACAATGCAGCTGCTTGCTACATCTGTGAGTATTTTATGGATACTATCCACAAGTCAAGGAAAATATTTTCTGCTAGGAGCCACCAATTATTAACATGCTGAGAGAGTAAAGGTAAGCTAAAATGAGGACTGCTTTACTCTTCACCTCTTATGAGTTACATTTCTCTCTTCTTACAGCTCCGAGTGAAAGGAGCCTGGCACACCCTTTGAAACAGTTCATTAGAATTTCCATCCCCAAATGCATCCTTTCCAATTTGGCACTGTGGGAAGATTCTCTGTAGAAGTGCAATGCGAGTTGCTGCAAATCAGGACTCAGGTGTTTGGCGGGTATCTGCATCCAAAGTTAGGGTAACACCTGGCTGTATGGTCCTGCCTGCAGATAGAATGGTGATTCTCTATCTATCATAAGTTCAAGAGAAACAAAAATGCAGATACCTAGATAACAAGCAAACAGCAGATTTACAGATGCCACCGGGTCTTGAAGCTTTGTAGGAGGCAGTGAAGCAAGCCTCATATTGTGGTGAGGAGGCAATCAGCTAACATAGCTTGCACTATCTCCCTTCTCTTGCTTTTGGATAATTAGGTTTTCCTAGCAAATTTCTTAGTAGTCTTTGCTGAATGAAACAAATGAGGTTTCAAGGATTTTGCTCTAAATCATCATGTGATTTGTATGTCTTTTTGAGGTTTATCTATGTAATCCCCTCTGGCAATTTTTCTTTCAGAGGTTCTAATACTTCTGGAGACAATATCAAAATTATGCATGTACTTATACTTACGTGCAAAGCTGGCACTACACAACTGCAAGTCTGTAGCCAAGAGAAGAACGGAAACTCCCTAAATCAAATATTATTTTAAAAAGTAATTCCTTTCAATCACACAAGATCTAGTGCATCTCAGGTTGCCATTTTTCCACCCTGTCCCTCTGTGGTTTTTGTCCATACCCTATGGACTGACACCCACTGGCCACTGCTTGATTTTTGTACCACTGCCCATATATTTATGCTGCCACTAACATCATGCAAGAGACTAGCTGGAAGAGGCACACTCTGAGGATGGCAAAGCCAGAACATGCCCCTTCTCTGCAGCCAAGTGCACCATGCTGCCAGCACATCTGCTCCCCACCAAGCCAGCAAGAGTCAAGCTTATTTTGGGACCTGCACCTGCATGAGATGGTGGCACAGAGAACCAGCAGTATGAAATACAGGGAGGACCACGTAGCTGAAACCTACAATTCAGAGACCAGCTGGCACCAGGACAACTAACTCCTGCAGAAACAGAAGGCAGAAATGTAGTCAAGAACACGAGCCCCTGTGAGTATTAGTCCCTGATCCACTGAAGTGGAGAAAGGGGGCACAAAAAAACCACACCATAAGAAGTATGGAGGGTGACACTACAAGATCCTTCTGTCAATTTTGGCTGTGCCTCAACTGAGGCAAAACTTCCAACAAGAAAACATGGTGTACAGGACTTCAGGCTGTCACAGATCAGCCATGGAGGGAGCCAGGGCTTCCAGTCTTTGTCCCTCTCCCCAGCAGAGAGGTTCTGGGCAGCTTGAGAGTTGCCTTTGCCTTGGGAGTCCAGACAAAGCCTGCTGCCAGGAGCTCATTTGACTCTCCATGAAGGACCTGGAAAGGGGGAGAGGAGCATGTGATGCTGGGGATCAGCTACAAGGCTTTGCATGAGCAGGGACAAGCAGAGTTCAGTATGGAGCAGCCATCCCCTTGGGTGTGGGAGGACACCCAGACTGAGCAGTAGATGCCTGTTTCCTTCTGGCAGGCAGAAGGCCTGCTTTAAAACACCCACACTTTTCTTGTGTTACTGTTTCTATCATCTATTTGTCATGGGGGTAGGGAAGGCTGAGGTCAGGTGCAGCATTTGGGGAGGAGCCCTTCCCCGGTGGGCACTCAGCCTCTGACTGCTCAGGGAATGATTTACACCCCGTGGTGAGGAGGGGCTGCTGCCTGGGTCCCTGTGGCAGCAAGCACTGCTGGGTCCTGGCCACACACACCCTTCTGCAACACTCCCAATTCCACACCCAAAAGCAGAGGTGTTTAGGGGTAATATATACCCCCAAATTCTCAAGTGCCACAAACTCATCCCCGGCCTCACAGTGCCTGGCAGGTACAGTTTGAGCCCTGTCTACCAGCAGGGTCACACCTAGAAAAACAGAATGAAATATGGCTTGGGAGGTGGGGAGGGAATTGCAGGGAGACATGTCAGAATGCCATGTCTGACAAACAACACTTAACCACCTTTCCAAACAGAAAAATGGGAATTCCAGGTAAAGTTTAGACTGGAAATTAGGATGATTTCTTCACCAACAGGGTTATCAAGCATTGGAACAGGTTGCCCAGAACGACCATCCCTGGAGGTATTTAAGAGATGTGTAGATGTGGTGGTTAGGGACATGGTTTAGTGGTGAACAGTGCTGGGTTAACATTTGGACTCAATGATCTTTTCTGATCAAAGTGGTGCTATGATTCTATGAATTGTGGTAGCTAAAGATGCAGGAGGCTTTGCCCTCTTCCTCCTAGAAGTTTGGTCTGTCTCTTCCATGCCCAGAGAAGTGCCCATGGACTCCAGAGCACACCTGGATATCTGCACAGTGACATAACCTTCACCTGCAAGAACACAGCCTTCCCTCCATAGAAACCTTGCTCATTTATGGTCTAACATCCATCCCAGCAACAATGCTACTACTAGAATTATTTACTTCATGGTGAAACCAGTAGAGACTACACTTCAGGAAACAAAGTTATGCAAATTCTGAAATATGAATACCTTAAACTTTACTAAAGTTCAAGTCTCAGGCCCATCTGCAAAACTTCACTGGCACATCAAGACACACGACCACCAAGAAAAGTAAAAGTAGAAGATACTTACGGAAAAAAATGCTCCTTTAGGATCCATCATCAACAGCTTTTCACATCCCTCAAATTTCCCTAAGGTCTACAACCCCAGCCAAGATCCCCTCTGCTGTGGGTGCCTGGAGTGAAGAGTGGAGGCAGCACCTGGCCAGGACCCAACCCTTGGACGAGACTTGGGGCATGCTGGTCTCCAGCCACAGCCTGACTCCTCCAGGGAAAGCTCTGATTTTCAAGCAGGTGATATTTTAACAGCACATTGAAACTGCATGCAGAAAGAGGGTGTTCTGCACTGTTACTTACACAGATACTGAAAACACAGGTTCCCCCACGCCTCCCAAAAATATGTCAACAACAAAGTAGTTCTCCTGTGAAACCAAGAAAAGTAGCACTCATCGTGAAAACATGAACTGGTTTGGAAACTGTTTAAAGCTTTTGTTTATATAACTACATTGTATTATTGGAACCATTCTGTACATCAAGATCTGATCAAGTCACAGTGCCTATCTGCTGCTGGATAGTCTGTGATTTAAAGGTTACTGTTCACGGGCACATAAAAATAAATACTAAGAAATTACTCAAAAAAGCTCTGGATTCTAAGTACTTGAAATTTAGATACGAACCTAAATAAAACCTTGATCTAGCATCTATTTGTGTCCAGTCTATTGTCTGAATGGTCTTTCTGTTCATCATCTGAGCAGAAGTATGACTTTCTCCTTTTTTTTTTTTTTTTTGAGGCATAATCCAAAAACAAACAAGTCACAGGGCTACCATTTCATCTTGGATCATAACAGTATATAAAATAAAGAAATTCCCATTTGTTTTCACTGGAGAAAGCACCCTCTCTTCTTTTTTGCCAGTCTTCACACTCAGGTATCAAATGGCTTATATAAGCATTACAGCTGCTGATAGACTAAGAATTATGCACTAGTCTCCTAAAATATCCTGGCTCCTTTGACTTCTCATTTTCACTCAGTTGTCTATCACAGACTTACTTTTGGGGCAAGGAACACCTTTTAATATCCGCTTAGAACCAAGACAAACAGAGGCTCAAGGCAGGTGAATCCACTAGGCTCTACTGCAATCTGAACAGCCAGCAGCATAAACCTCTACCAGCTGGCATGTAAAAAAGGTAGGTATGTCACACTAACGAGTATCAGTTGGGGTCTTCATCCAGGGAAGCATGCCAGCTATTCACTAATTCGTCAAAAAAAACTATCAGAAAGAGTTATTTCTCAAAAAAAAAAAGCCCCAAACCTATGTTATCGAAGAAGGAACTGAAAGAGAAACTTTGAGGAATGGTACTTAATTCTCACAGAACAAGCTTGTAACAGAAAATCAGTTTAAACCCTGGAAAGTAAGGACAGTAAGGACAGGGGTACAGCGAAACCACTGCATTTGACATGACAGGAAGCAAGCAGACAAAATTACCAAGACGGCTCCCGCACTCAGCTCTGATGAACTGTCACAGGGGAGGTCAGGTCATCCTGTAGCCAACAGCGTGCCAATAATTTCAATTAAATTCCGGTGGAAAAACTTAGCATCCGGGCAAAAAACCCAGTTTCCTTCAGCTATTGTTTCCTTTCCAAAGATCAGTCCTTCAGCTAAAAGCACAGGGAAGTGGAGAGAAAGAAAGGGACTGGGTGAATAATACTCCATGACTAATAGCCATGGTCTGACCAGTCTGAAACAGTTTCAAGTACCCATGACCTTTCGAAGAGCCACAAGTTAGATGCCAACAAAAACGCATAACACAAACCCTCACACCCCCTTCCTTTTATCAAATGGGCGTCGGGGTGAATAAGCTGACAAAAACAACATGGAAGTAATCTGCTGAGTAATTCCTCTAATATTCCACTGTGGGCTGGCTCTGAGAGTTTGAGGCACACAGCCACAAAGGCACTGTGCTGACTGTATTTCAGATGACAAATTCTCATTAATCACACACAAATACTACGCACTGTTCCACAGCTTACACAAATGTTCTCCTGAAGCAGCACTCGAGTCATTAACAAATCGCTGAGCCCTCCCATATATCTCATTACACAATTGCTCCAAGAGGATGTGAAAGCTCTCACCCGACTACTCCATGCATCCCACTCCCTGTTGTCATCCTATGGGACTTCACTCAGTGCACGCATTCCCCACGCCATTTAAAGGTCTTCAGGATAATTCTTCTTTCAGGGGGTGGCAAACCAGTTAACTGTTGAGAAGCTGTTTTCTGTGTCTCTTCTGTCGAGCAACACAAATCCACCCCTGGCTGCAGCATCATTAGATCAATCTTGGCAAAAGCAGATAATTGCAATAACAACATCCAACCCTTAATAGAGTATTTGAGCACTTTTCATCAGCAGACCTTAAAGAAGGCCACCTAAACTGTACAGAGGAGAGCAATATCTTCTGTGGCTCTTCCCTTCAGATCATCAGCCACATGGGAAGCCCTTTCCGTCTTTCATATTGCTGGCCCACAGAGACATATTCCACTAAAGCAACACATTCCAGTCCTGTGTAAATGGAAATGTAGTAATTCCAGTGAATATAACTTCTCAGTGAACAATAGACAAAAATCCATCATAAAATTATAAATTGAAAGGGAATAAATAATTCTTAGGACAGAGCTTGAGTATTTTTCAACTCACAAATATATAGCACTCCTAGTTATTATTCCAAGACTTAGTTTAGCATTTAAGTTTCATCTGCTTTTATTCCAAAACCACATTTGAGACATTGAGCTTGACCTATTCATACCTACATTAAATGATCAGAATTACACAAAATACTATCTTATTTTTTGAGTAGACAAGTGCACAATTCTAGTATAAATACTGAATTTCACAGAAATATTTATTGAAACAATGAATGTCAGAAAGCAATATGACGCATTCTATGAAGAAAAAAACACTATGTTGATTGCATTTTGAACACACACTGCCAAGTTCTCAAATAATTGCATGATTAGGAAAATAATGCACACCATTAACTACAACTAGTTATCAAATGTAACTCAGTAAAACTTAATGGAAAGTGCTCAAATCTCCCAAGTACATAATTTGCTAGCTGTAACAACTCACATTTGAATAGATGCCTAAGTATTATTTAACCAGCACTCAAGTTGAGAACATTATCTATCCTGGGGGAAAAGCAGCTTGGGCTAAAGCAAGAACTGTGATATGATTGCCACTCAAACCTTTGGGGAAAGTCTGGCAGTGCATCCAAAGTTCACACCTAGCACATGCTTATGTACATCAGGATCCTAAAATCTGGATGCAACAACTGAAATGTAAGGGAAATTCAGATCTCAGGACATCCTTCTCTGGAAAGAAACTTCTTCATAATTGTGAGTGAAACTCTGGACCCTAAAACCATAGACAGTACCTATCTGAAATTCATGCAGCTACAGAACTGACTAGAGCAACAAAGCAGATGTTGGAGGTACAGCCTGAGCGGTGAATACCAGAAGCCAAGACCACTGCAGTCCTGGGGAAAGTTTAAGCAACAAGCCTACCTAAAATAACAGGATGGCAGCACAACAAACTGTGGGGACCCTCTCAATTGCAAACCCGTGGACAGGAATAAGGAGCCACGGATGAGAACAAAAGAGGGGCAGTGAAATGAATGTCTTAGGCACTGACAATTCTGAAGATGAGAGGTGACAGGGAAGATTTTGAAGAGAGAAGTAAACAGAGTGGAAGTCACAAACAGGAGAGCTGACAGCCAGAAACTGTTTGGATTTTAAATGAGCTCAGTGGACAGAGAAGGGGAAAGATCATTGAACTGTTACCCGTGAATGACAAGGATGGAAGTGGAGCACTGTGAGAAAGAAGACATCCAGCATATTTGGCAGCAATAGCTTTAGGAGGGTCTTGAATGGGGACATAGTGGCAACTGATCCTGCTTAGTCTCTGACATGTATCAAAGAAGAGGGAGATGGGGATAAGTGGAAATTGTCCATCCTAGCAGGAGAGATGAAGAAGAAAGAAGCACCAGAAAATTCAGCAAAGAAAAGAGTGGAAAAACCCTTGGGCATGTGCAGAATTGCTGATGAAGTGTTTACTGATGAGTGGTGAAAGAATCTCATCATGTCAGCCCAGGGAGCTGGGAAAAGCACCTCAAGACTGAAAAGGGGCAGAAGCAGACCCTAGCACAAAGGCAGCAAAAATGAAAAAGGAGCTCCTTGCATTCTTCAGACAGTGTTTTTAGTACAGTGGGGAAACTGACTGAGGGGGGATGTTGCAGAGTCCATAGAGGGTACAGAAACAATTCCTTTTCTCCTGGTCTGCAAAAGACAGGTTTCTTTTCCCCAAAGCCTAAAGATCACCTTCTAAACTTAAGATTAAGCCTCTAAATATTTGGGTAGGACATCAGGAAATAAGAGAACCTAAGAAAACTTGTGCAGTGTGGCTAAAAGCCACAAGCTCCATAGGAAACCTCTTGGCAACTATCAGCTAACAAAAGCTAGCAACGGCCAGAAGCACATGCAGTGCTTCTGCTGACCCACCATGCAGTGTTGGCTGAAGTAACATGTATTTCTCAGATAACACTTGCCAACAGGTTTCACACCCCCTGTGTGTTCCCTCAGAGTAGTTTCAAGGCGATCCCCAAAAGATGGATCTCAAACAGGAGGGCTGAGACCACCAGTCTCAGTTTTCACCATAGGTACTGTAACACATTTTGCCAAGGAAGAGCCAGGAGGAGCCTCCTTCAGCTGCCACCAGGTCATTAGCTACAGCATGATCACACCAACCCTTTTGGTTTTTTTAACTGTATAAATACTGCCCTGATCTGGTGCTCCTGATCCTGTGCTTATTCAATAGAGGATGCTACTGGGATTCAGTAATTCTGAACCTTACTTAGGGCAAGACAGGAGGTTTAAAGCAGTCAGTGAGACAGGAAGGGCAGGGCTGGAAGGAAGAAAAGGGCTCTGGTTTCCCTAACAAGACTGCCTAGGTGTTAGCTGCTGTATCTGAAAACTTGTCTCTTGTCAGTCCACTGGGAAGGTCCAGTGGCATCAAACAATATAATCTATAGCCCCAACCATAGTAAAATATCCATGCTGAGGCACCTGAACATGCCACGCAAGCTGCATTGAGTTGTTGCAGTCAGACTTTCTTCTGTCCTGACCAAGTCTGCCAACCTCTCAGGGCACCCTGTGTTCACCATTGGGCAGGAGCCACCTCCATCCCAAGCCAGCAGACCCCACTCCTGGGCAGCCCAGAGGGCTTGCCAGACAATGTGGCACAAGGTATTCCATCCTCCTCCCCGTCACAGGGGAGCCACGCTTTGCTGAGCTAGGGAAAGCAGACACCTTTTCCATATATAATGAAGCCTCTCAGCCTTACATGCATTAGGGACCCTGTAAGAGGAGCACTGGAAAATGCAAGGTGGTATTGTATTGTATTAATGTCACTTAATGGTAACTGTCAATGATCGTGATGGAATAAATATGGAAAAGGAAATTACTGTAATTGATTGACAGTCTGGAAGCTTCCACATATGATCTAATGAGAGAGACCTGTGAGAGGCTGCTGCAGTAGAGGCTATTAATGCAAATCATATGCACCATGCCGGCGCTCTGAATTATGCAATGCCATGTGAATGTCTAATCCGTTTCACCAGGCTTGTCTCTATCAAGAAAGAATATTCTACTGACATGCTGATTAGTATATTAAGGGAGGTTTAGAAGTTCAGTGCTAGAGTGGGGCCATCACTGCACTATTAATTTAGCTCAGAACAAAACAAACAGGTCTGTAAAGCCATCAAAATCACTACATAGGTCTACAAGATAAGTTTGTCAGGGCTGATGGGAATTTGCAGGAATTCCTTGTGATACATGGTAGGAATTAACAAATAGATAAGGAGAGTATCACTTTTCTAGGAAACTACAGTTGAGAACTCAAGAATTGAAGACAAGGCAAAAACCTTAATATAATTTCATTATATTTTCTATGGATTTCTAGAAAGACCATTGTGATAACAGAAACAGGCAGGAAATGTGGAAGAGGTGGTTGGCATATTCATATTGCAGTAGAGCTGTGGACACACAAGCTAGCTTGCAAACGTGTTGGAAGATGGTGTCTGTCTCCCCAGGTTTCTGGGCAAATGTCATCTTATTTTCCCTCTAAAAAGTATACTTAGATCAAATGCCATTTAGATCAATTCTGGAAATTATTTTGATGGAGTCATCTTGGTCCCTGGGGCCCACTTGTCCTTCGTGCAAAGCAATAACACAATTAGCACGACAGCGCCTATTAGAGGGAAGCACAGGTCTGGACCACAGGAGACCTCACACAGTTTCACATTAAGCTTGGGGATGTGAAGAAAAATTGCATACAGCCTCCTATGCCTGTGCAGGCTGTCTTTCCTGCACTTCCACCAAAGTAAAAATCATTCAAGTTTAACAAGGAATTGAGAGAAGGCACTGTGATCTGTATAGGATTCCTCACTACTTTCTAAAAATAGCCATTTTACAAGTCTGCAATCTAAATAGTAGAGCCAAAAGTTAGCCCTGAGTCATTCATTCTAGCTAAAAATGAACACTTAGAGCAACCATTTTGCCACAATATTCTTAGCATCAAAGGTTCTAAAAAAAAAGGTGGAGAGCCCATGAATCCAGTGACAAAGGTTAAAAAAAAAAAAAAAAAAGCCTGAAGAATAGCTTTTTCTTAAGACAACTGTTCTTCTCAACAAAGTCCTGACCCTGTGAGATTCATTGGCCTATAATACCCACCTAACACCTGCCAGGAGACAGGAAAGATCCATTCAGGACAACTGCAAGGACATGGAGGGCCCAGGACAAAGCCAGGCTTTCAGGTAAACCAGTGTTGAAGGTACTTGCCTCAACTCATGTAAGATCAAGAAGAGCCTGGTCATGAGAGGGCCCAGGTCATCTCTGAACCTCTGACATGGAAAACAGGACAGACACCGTGCAAGTGATTCTCAGGATCCTCTGCCCTTCTCCAGAGGTCCATACTGGATCACTGTTTTCCACCAGTTTGTCTGCAAAGCACCGTAACAATAAACCTCCTCTTTTTCTGAATGCTAGGATTTCATAGTTATTACTTGTCCAGGGACATTACAAAACAGCCTCATTACTGTGCTTTATGGCACCTGGATATGCCTAGAGACAGATGCTGACAGCAGAGCCCAAGAGATCTTGAAAAAAGTACAAGGAACAAGGCAGAGTTTCACATTTGACAAGTCAGCACTGGGGCAGCAGGGATCCCTGCATCACTATAACATTCCACACTCTTGTAGGGGAAAGCTGTCCTCAGCCCCCCTGGATTCAGGCATTGTTTCTTTATTGGGGTTTTTGTGGTGCCAAATGACAGCAAAGTCTCAGCCACATCAGCTGTGCAAGCACAGCACAAGGCAAGGGAGATCTTGACCCAAAAGACCTGCAAATACCCCAACAGCCCCTCAGTAGAGGACACTGGTTTTCTGAGCTGAGTGCAGTGATCAGCTCTGAGGATTTGCATTTGGGCAATACTTTTGTAAGGAGATAAAAAGCTGCCTTCACCCACACAGGGAACCAGTGTGCAAGGAAAGCTCCGAGCCAAACACTGAGCATTTGGGCTCAGCAGGGCCCTGGGTGCAGGGATCCCTGCTTGTGGCCTGGGACTCAGCAGCGCCGTGGGTGGCTTCACACCCAACCTTCATGGACTGCAAGACGTGTCTTTGCAGGAAAATCTCAAATCTTCTCCCTTGGGATAAATGCGTTTGGCAGCCAGTGGTTTAAAATCCCTTCACAGCGATTTCACAGAAGAGATAATGTACATTTGTAAGCTCTCAAGAAATCACTACAATTTCCTGGCAGCTACACAACTCCCCAGGAGGATGCAGGCACCCTGGGACCTGCAGACCCCCAGCTGGGACAGGAGCATCTACACTGGTGCAAAGCATTTCCCGTGTTTTTCCCCTTTTCCTTACTGCCTCACCTCAGAGGTTGCTTTGGTGAGGCAAGGATTAAGGACGTTTTGATCAGACTTGCCTTACTAACAGAAAGGATTAACTCTCCATGACATTTTGATGTTCTGAATTCACACCACAGAAATTTATTAATTTTTCTTGGGAGGTTGAATTTGTCTGGGAGGGATGCACGAGGCAAGAATGGGGAAGGGTTTGGCAGGAAACAGAAGGCTTCTCTAGTCTTGGAGGAGTTTTTTTTTCCACCCAGGGGCCAACACTCAGATTTTTGCAGAGATTGATATTTTCAACCTGTAGAAACACTCTGAGGGAGAAATTGTGTGGTGTGTTTTCAGCATTCATTATTTCACTATTTTACTTGCAGAACAGTCTGATTCTCTCTGAGCTCATTCAGTGCAACCTTTGCTTTTGGGTAGGATAGGCCAGAAAGGCAAAACCTGTGTCTGGATTTCAATTGCTCCCAAAAGTCCAGGCACACGAGGTCTCAGACTGCTGTGCAGCAAGTAGCCAGCTGTGAATTAACACTTCTGACATTGCAGCATGCTAAGTTTCCACGGGAAAACCAATCTTATACCTTAAACCATGTGGCACACCACTCCACAGAGCCTGGTAATGAAGGAGGACGGTATTAACATTCCAATCAAAACATCCAGGAGGAGGAAAAGGAAAACTGGTACTTCCAGTGTCAGCTCCAATTAGGAGGAAATAGAAGCCACAGATGAGAAATAGGAAGCATCTGTATGTGAAAGCATATTTAGCTTTGAAGCTGGTGTGGGAATATTGGCTTAGTCCTTACTTTCCCCAAATGTTATGTCATCTCATGTGTAATGTTGACACTTACAAGGATTACTTATTAAATAATTCCTTTACAAACAACAGGGAATAATTCTGGCCTTTGATATAGACAGATTATGATCTCAGATGCTACTATAAAGATCTTATATTCGTCTTAAGAGGCTAAGCACATTAAGAATCAGGGAAGAAAATACATGTATGCAAAATATGGAAAGCAAACCAGAGAATAGGAAAATCAGAAAAGCCATGCTGTGCCACAGGTTTTAGCACCTGAGAAAGGGAAATTATTAAGAGATTAAATCAGTCCACATCAGTCTTCAATTAAGTAAAAATAGTGTTCTATGCCAATCTGGGGGAAAAGGCCTTTTTATTTTTTTCTTTTATATTAAACAGTTCTCAATTTTGGGACTGCAAAGGAAAAGGCTTTAAGAACAGCCTGCAGATGTCTAATTAACCTGACACTGCCCTCTGGTCAGGCACAGCCAGCTCCCAATTACCTGCAGGTGCTCTATCCAGGTTGTGGATGAAGTCTGGCAGGATGCAGAGACTCTCAGTCCAGCTCTGTAGGGGTGCAATGCTCCACGTACACTACTATCCAGCTCCTCCTAGTCCTGGACCTCTTTAGACTGTTTCAAACAGCACAGAGCTGACGTTAATAAGCTTTTTCAGGCCTGAACTGGCTCTCTGAGGAGCTGGCCTGGATACTGCATATCCAGGAGCACCAGAGGAGGACAGCACGTGGGCACTCATCACCACCTCTGGCTCCCATGTGCTGTGAGCAGATCAGGGGTCCAGACCAGTGACTTCCCCAGGGCAGTTTGTCCCAGGAGGACTCATTATTCAGGGATAGGGATGGAGGAGCACAAGCCCACCAAGCTCAGAGCCTCATACCCCACCCATGCTCCTGTGTCCATCTGTATGTTGCAGAGTGCTCACTAACTTCCCCACAATCTGGGCCTTCCAGAACAGAAAATAAAGAGCTGGCCATTACCTGGGCCCTGAGTGGCTTGTGCTGCAGTCTGTATTATGACAAACTGAGTGCCACAAGTCAGATCTCCACTGACAGAAAGTCTGAATTCCATATTCAAATCACACCTGAAATAGAGCTGCATTTGCTGCATCAGAAGAATCTGGACCCAGTGTCATGGTCTTTCTCTGGAAATCTCTCTGCCTGGAGTTCTGAATGGGCAGTATCAAGGATTCAAAGGAGCCTCCCTGTTAACAGCAAACCTCAGCTTCAGGGAAATTCTACTCAGGGTCACCTTGACATCAACCTTTTTTAAAAAAAACAAAACCAAAAACAAACAAACAAAAAACCCCAAACAAATAAGCAAACAAAATAAACCCCACAACCCTAACCTTTCTCTAGGACATTTTTCAAGCAGTCCCCATTTGAGCATTTGCTGTAACATGCATGGAGGGGAATGAATCCTTTAGAAGAAGGTGAAATAAAGAAAGAAAGAGCACTAATTTAATTTGTTTTCTCAAACTGCAAATCCTTGCACTTGCTAAGTGCTTGAGGCAAATGAGGCATTAAAGCTGTGGAAATGCATTCAGGCCCTTCAGTAGCACTTCCTTCGGAGGAATGAGAATAGGAAAGGCCCTTTTCATACTGTCCCATTGTCCCAGCCAGCCCTAGGTGTTCAGCCCTGGAGCTCCAACTAGCAGCACAGTATGGGGTTACCCAGGGCAATGAACGACAAACAATTTAAAACTTTTCCATAAATCTGAAAAACAAAGAGGCTTTTTATCTCTTCACTAAAAAGAGTAAAGGAGCAGAGCCTCCATCCCCAAAGCCCACTGCACTGGCGTGATCAGAGCAATCAAGTTGATGGTCTGACAGCAGACCTGCAGCAGGCAGCCCTGTTCTTACAGCAAAGACTAATCACTGAAGAAATCCTTCCCAGTTGCCTGCTACAAAAGGGGAGACCCTTCTGTCTGAGCCCCAGTACCCTTTCTGCTGGCAAAAGCATGCTGTTGCTTCTCCTGCTAGTCACACCACCAAGAGGCACAGGTCCCTCGAATCCTAAAGGTCACAGCAACATGACCAAGGCAGAATAGGGCCCACTATTAGCCTCTTCCTGAGCGTTAAGGAGCAGCTCTTGCTCTATAATAAAAGAAATCAAGCCAGAAACACTTTTTAAAGCAGTGAGTGGAATAGCAAAGCGAGAAGAACTGCTTTTGAACCTAGAGAGGGGCAGAGAGGAGAGAATAGAGACTGAAATGACTGAAAGTCTGCAGAACATTTTATAGAACAGTTATTTTTCCCTCCAACAATGGTAGTCTGTCCCTGACATGAATCAAAAATGTCACAAGGCAGTTTGGTGAGGCCGCATGTGAATGCTGGGTATTGAGCTGCAGCAGCTGCAGGCAGACTTTGTGGTTAACCCTGTGAGACTTTCACTGCTACAGCTGGCTTCGATTCTGTCGCTGCATCCAAGCAGCCGCTCCTTCCCACAGCGCTGCTGTTAAAAATAATCACAGCCTTATCAGTGTCTGCATTTCATTCCACCACAGGCATCACAGGACCAGCTCCATGGTGAGGATGTCAAATTAGGAGATATATCTGTATATACATACTACATACAGGCCTTCTGTCTTTTAAAATCTTACATTTGGGCTGTTAGGTTTCTAAAATATACAAAGCAAACCTGAACTTAGGCCTGTGCTTCCTCAGGAAGAATCAGTTCCGTCTACAAAATCTTCAAGAGGAGAATAAATCATCTTTGCCTAAGGAACACCTCTCCCTATGCCACATGGAAGCTTTCTTTATGACACCACTGCTAGGAAATCTGTTGCCATTCCTTCACAATCCAAAGTACTAAGATGGGCTATCCACATGCATTTTTATCCCCATGGTATCCAGCTGTAAAACTGGACATTTTTCTTAAAACTTTCAGCATAAGTGATGGATGCTCTCTGTTTCTGCAATGCCAAAAGCAGAGACCAACAAGGCAAGGCACTAAAGATCGATAATTGAAAAACAAATACTTTATGTCTCAAGTGTCATGAAAATTTCCACAATTTTTCAAGCTATTTTTATAAGCCTACATTATTTTCAACTCACCTTACATAAATTTCTCCTCCTCACAACACTCCTTCCCTACAAACAAACATTAAGGAAAACAGAGCTGGAAGGACAGGTGCCATTATCAAGAAACAGAAGCCTAATTTGTGTTAAAGTTTCAGTTCAAAAGAAATAATCTTTTTAAAAGTTACTGTCTAGCAATTAGCTTCAATCACCATATCTTTCCCAAGAAATCCGTTTGAATAGAGGTCTTGACTAGTATCTTTAAATACATTCAGAATTGCTCTTGTGACTCTGAAGTTAGTCCCTTATGGAAAGAAACAAAATATAGTTTTAATTGCTTTTAAAGTCTAATCAAAACAACTCAGGCTAGTGTAGTAAGTTGCATGCACTTCTATGCACCAATACAAGTTTTTGCATAGTGAGTAGTTTCATTAGAGTTAACAGGCTACTGCAAAGGCCATGTATTGGACCAGAGGACTCCTGTATTAGATTGCTCTGGTAAAAAAAAAAAAAAANGTATTTTATCGTGGATTTACACGCACACAGGGATTTATTTACTGGGTCAAGTTTTATGCACTTGTGTCAGCATAAGCCCACAGCCAGGCTAACTAAGTGGAAGATGTGTTCACTACCACAGAAGTGTTTTAAAACAAAGACCTTATAATCCCCAACCTGGGATATTTGCAGGATGTTCTGCTGGGGTCCTACCTTCTGATTGTGTGAATTTTTCCTTACAGAGCCTTCCATAGAAGGAAGGCTGCAGTTCTAATAAATATTCGGTGGCTTTTTGCCGCTGTATTCATCATAATCCTCTCCCAGCTCTATCAACCTGCTGACACCTCCCCTCCCACTAAACCCCCTAAAGCACATCCCAGTTCCCTGCAGTCCAGCCCTTCAGCAAGAACTGTCTTTCCAGTACAATTATGCAACAGATATCTTAAAGAATAAGGTACTAGAAGATGCACATCAACTTAAAGAAGAAAGCCTTTCAGATATAGCCTCCCAAAAAACACCAAGACATGTGAACCTGAGTCAGTAACAGCCATCATCCCCACTTTCACCTCAGAGTTTTTAATAACAGAGGCAAGAAAAATGAAAAGGCAAATTCTAGTGCAATAAAATTGTTCCTGAGCACACATGGTGTGTGCAGGATGGCAAGGCAGACAGGAGAGCTTCTGCTTCCCTCCATCACCCTCTCCTCCACCTGACAGTGTCTTCTTAGCCTGGAGCATACCTAAGGGCTACAGCACAAACTGCCCACGAGGAAAACAGCAACATGAAACACTTCATTGCATCATTAGGTCACAATTTGTGCTAATTCCACAAATTCTGTGGGCAAATGTAAGCACCTAGAAAATAGCTTGCCTTTGAAGAGGAGAAGTCATTGCTGGATATATAGCACCTGTCATTGTTTTCCTTCACTTAATCCCTACCCCATCCCTCAGCTCCATTTTCTTTACACTAGGAAAAAAAATTACAGCCCTCCTCCGCTAATTCTAATGCAAGCCTCCTGATAGCAAGCAGCATTGTGTTAGTAAGCTATGTCCATTTTTAATCATACAGTTGGAACATCAATAAAATAGAGACAGAAAAAGGAAGAACGGGGGAAAAGAGGACTCTGGGATGCACAAAAGCAATCAAAAACAGAATGTAGTGCCAGTGTAAAGTGTGGGGATCTGCCCATGTCAAAACCAATCTGTGGTGTCCACCAGGAGGTTCCAGCATGGAGTCAACAAATAAAATCAAGAAGAGAGGGATGAGCAGGAAAAGTTGCAGTGACAGGTTGGAGCTCCCTGGCAGCTCACTGTCTCCCCTAAACCTTCACCCCTCCATTGCCTGCCAGGGCACTGGACTATGCTTTCAGCTCAAGCTGTGAGCACTACCAGAGGATTTGTGGTGGATGTAAATGACCTCTTCTTTTTCCCTTCCTGATTTTGGCTTGGTGAACAACGCTTCACTACCCAGATGTGGGGTTTTGTGCTGCAGGAGTCCCTGCCTTTCACAGGAAAGGCATAGTAGAGAGCCTGATTTTCTGTGGGTTGCAAGTCTCCCACAGCATATACTGAAGAGGAGGAAGAGTGTTTATCCTTTTATCCTGGCCAAAATCTGCTTTGATCAATAATTTCAAGCAGAATAAGCACTCCTCCATGACTGCAGACAGGCCTCTCCTCCTTGCCTTTAGCAGTAGATGCCACCTGCCCCTGCCTGGCCCAGGGAACAGAGGTGACCAGCATCACCTCCCCAGCACCTTGTGTGCACCCCAGAAGCAAAGAAAACATCCTGAATTGCCCAACAGCTTTGTAGCTATTCTTGAAATTATCAGTGCACCCAGAAGGTATCAGGAAGCAAGGGAAGGATCCCAAGAATGAAAAGCAATTGGGTGACAACTGAGAAGTACTGTTGAAATCAATTACCAGCATTCCCCTCAGTCTCCCCTTTCCTTAGGCTCTGGCTCAGAGGCTTTTGTCTCTATCTAAATTTTTCAACACTAATTTACCCTGTGAAATCAATGAGGCAACTCATACAAGTCAAGGCTAAGAATTCACAGATCCACACAAGTCAGCTGTGTACCATCACTGGAGGAATTCAAGACAAGCACTGTCTTTGCAGAAGTGTGTGTGCTCTAGGTTCACACCCTCCACAAGGACAAGAAGTGCATATTGCATTAATTGACCATCAAATTACCTTAGTAGATGCAGAGAGATTTACATGTTCTGTACAAATCTACAATTTTGTTCTCACTATGACATGCACATTAGGGATATTTTAAAAATATTATTAAATAGAAACTTACAAATGTTTAATATATGTGCAACTATTTATCAAATTGCACTGTCTCTGATTTTAAAACCAATTTTCTGCTGTAACCTAACATTTTACAAGAGCCCGAGCCTCGTAAAGGTTCTCACAAAAACTGTCTTGGTCAACTGGACACTGCCCAAAATGAAAGCTACATCTCAGTGAAGAGAGGGTTATCCTGTGACAGAGCTGTGTCAAGTCTCTGAAGATTTAAGATTCTGCTTTTTGAAAATTTATTTTGACACACAAGATTTTAGTCACCACAGCATTTTAACCCTGTTTGACACTGTAGATGACAAACAATCCAGTTTTTTTCAAATCTGTTCTGTAATCTCCTGTATTTTGCATGTTCTGCACAAAAACAAGTGATTGGACTCGGAAACAGTCTAGACCAATTATGTTCCAAAGGTTTCCTGCTACAAGTTACAGGAAAAATACATTAGTCAATTCCATGTAAAGACTGTGCCTGAGAAGCAAGAAGATCATCAACTTCTACTTCAAGTTGTAAAAGAGAAAAAAAGAAGAAAAAGAAGTTGTTCAAACTCACACCGTTTCAAAGTTCTGCTTAAGTTTCTTTATAGCAACAGGAATCATCCAAATCCATTGATGCAGTTCAGCAGTATTTGCATAGATACCAATATCAGTCAAGATGCACACTTGGACCTACTTCACTTTTTTCATGTACTTTTTGAGGAAAAGCAGCATAGCTCACACTCAGAGCTCAACTGATAAGTAGCGTTTCTCCTTGGTTATTAGTAAAAACACCAAACTGGGAAGTCTAAATGTGAAGATTTATCATCACTATTGAATTCATCAATGTATGCTCATTTTTTTGTCCTTTAGGTGCCAAGTGCCTGGCTTCATAAAGTTATGGTTGGTAGCCAGGCCTCCTGGACATCACTGCAAGATGGGTAAGGAGCAATTAAGAAAGGCCAGAAACCCACTGAAATTAAGTTTTGCTATTGAATCAAAACAACAAAAGAAAAATTAACAAACCTCCATTTCAGTGGATTTGAGATTCTACAGGAAATATTTTCTTGAGACTTGCTATATTATTTCTCTTTCACTTAAGTTTACCAAATTCCAGAGACAGTATGACCAAGAAAAATACCCACATAAAATGAAAATCAACAAGGAAAATTTTCCTTGCTTAAATGAGGCTTGAAAGGCAGAAGAGGGGAAGTAATCTTTTTGTTTCTTGCTACTTCCAATCAGAAAAAGCATACATTTGCTTGCTCTCAGTAGCCACACTTACCATCTTACTATCTTACTATCTATCATCAAGGGAAGCTCCAGATCTCTACAACTCTGCTCTATTTCCTAAAGCATCACCCACTTCAGTGACTGTAAGAAAAACAAGTGGGGAAAAAAAAGGCATATTCCTTTGCAGAATTCTCACCCCACAGCCCCAGCTGCTCCCCTGACACAAGCTCTGCCAGTTCATCCTCAATCCTTCCCCATGGGGGATACCTCGCCCACCCAGAAAGGTCTTCCCCCATACTCAGCGTCTTACAGCCGAGGGTCCCCAGTAGTCTGGGTTCTCCTGAAGGACCATAGCTGGTCCTGCAGCTCCAGCACACTACCCCAGCTGGGTGACCTTAATCACAGTATTCTTTATTGGTAACTGAATGAGCAAGAAAGCCAGAGTGAAATCTCAGATCTGTTGCCACACCCTTCCTACCTTGTGGCCTCTGTTGAGAGTGTTTGTTTCTCCTGCCATCCATCGTCCAACCTGCCCTGCCCTGCCCAGGGCTGACTGAAAGGCAGATGTGGGCCATGCCCAGCCTGAAATCCCGTTGCTGCTCATTTACCAGTTGCTCGGCCACCACCTTTCCCCAAAGACCACCGTGTTTATGGTGGCGGCCCAACCACCCAGCGTCCCTCTCTAACAGCCACCACACATCCCACCCATTGTCCCACTGCCATTGTCCCAGGTCTTCTGCAGGACAGCCACAACAGCACTTTTCATCCCTGAAATGCACCGCACAAATGGGGAGCACAAGTCAAACAAAAGCTACAGCCGCTCTGTTTACTAGGGAGAAAGATCAATGGGCTTCAATGAAAGGACAGGAAGCTGATGTTCTCACTGTAACTTGTTGGTAAAACAGTGAATAGTGCTATCGAGACTGACAAAGGCTCTTTTCTTCCTCCTCTTACTTTTTTTTAAATGAAGAATCCAATGGAGAGTGTTATCGTGTAGTTATCAACAGACCATGAAATGGGGATCATCAGCAAGCGTATTCAACTCCTTTGTTTGCTCTTTGAGAGCGTTAAACAGAGGCCTCAAAGTGCACACAGGAAAAAAAAAAAAACAACCCACGATAGAAAAACACAAGAAAAATCACACAAGCAAAAAAGACAAACTGCTAAGAATTTTAAAAACCTAAAAATACCCCACCAAACCAAACCAAACCAAACCACAAGTGGGAACACAGATCCAAGGGGTTTGCAACCACATTTGTTCAGTATCTTTCCCGTGCTCAGGGTGTATAGACCATGCCAGTGAACGAGCAAGGAAGAGCACGGCTGACCTAAGGAAACAGCCAACCTTTCCTTATATCCCTACAAGGCCACTGCTGTGACAAGCCAGCCCTTAGGGTCTATAGGAGCTCTACAGCCGGTGTTCTCATGATCAGGCCTGTCTTTCAGGTACATCTCGAGCACTCATGGATACTCGAAGTTTAGTCACCATCCACATCTCAGCATTTACTGGATACCACTAGAACTAAGCCTATTCTTAAGGAGTGTGTTGTCCTTCTACATATAAGACCCCTCCTCTCTTACCAAGGTTACTCCAGCATACTGTAACAACATTCTGCAGATACTCATAAAAATATTCTTAAACCTCTGGATATTTTAAAAGAGAGTTAATATGACCAACATCAAAAAGCATGCTGCTGGGAAAAGGGCAAATGTGTGTGCAAATATCACATTTCTCAGCACCTTTGAACTATGGGAACCTGCCATACAGCCTAAATGTATGCTTTCTGCTTGTGCATGAAAAACAATACACCTGAATATTTAGGTACATCCCACACATTGTGCCCATGACATGCATCACATGTGTGCATAAATCTGCAATGATGGTGAACAGTTAAAACGTTATTCATACAACTAATGCCAAGTGTTTTGCAAATATTTTTTGGTCTCCCAGGACTCCCCCACATTATCCTAAATATAAAATTTCAGACGCCATATTCAAAGTGAAGCTTTGCACAGGGGAAACTGATTTTCCTTGAAGGCTCAAAGGAAAATTCAGGATTATATGAAAGACATGAGGTTAGTTATTAGCAGTGTTGTTCTTCAAAGGACTATAGAAGCTGAGAGGACTGATGTCATGGGAAAACCAAGTTATTGGTGAAAATGTTTTTAAAGGTTAACCTTTTCTTTTACTCCTTCTGAAGAACCATAAAGAGACTCGATAAGATTTCCTTCCCAATTGTTTTGGGCCAGAATTATGATCCCTTGCACCTACTGCTTGCAGTGAACCTGTTTCCCCACCTAAAGTTTCTCATTCCCATTTCATACATTGATATCAAGCTGTCTATCCAGCAGCCTGAACACAGCAACACATCAGCCAGAGCTGTCCTCCTCACTGAGCACTCACTGACTATTGCAAAGCCATGGAGAGCCTTCCAGCTCACACCAACTCCAAGGGCTCCTTAACAGCCACATTAACAGTGTCCATGCAAATGGGCAGCCAGAACTTGGGCCTCTTTCTGTTCCTTCTTCTAATGAAAATTGACAGGTCAGTGTCTCCGTTATTGTGGCTTTCATCAGGAATAGATAGTATGTAGCAGAGGCTCACTCTAAATAAAATACAATAATTTTATTTTACTTAATAAAAGCATTGCTTCTGCTAGCCTCAAATTTCAAACTATCTACATTCCTCAGTGTCATCACAGTTACCCATCGCTTCAGTTTTTTCATTACATATTGACACAAATCAAAATATTATCTTGCAGGTATAGTTGAGGTGCAGTTTGTATCTATACAGAGATAGCATCAAAAATAGCTATCCCTTAACATCTCTGAATGAGAATGCTCCTTCCAGAATAGGAGTTTGCTTGACAAGGTTTTCAGCGACAGTTACTACACTTTAAGTGTACATCCTGCCTGAATCCAATAGAACTTTCAGCTTTCCATTGGACGCCTAACAGTTGAATTGATCTTTTAGACAAGGGGACAAATTTAATTTTCCGGCTCCAGTTTGGAAAAGAATGCCTATTCAAGACAGCACTTAAGCCTCACGCAAGTCAATAGGTCCTAAACACATGTTTACAATCAACCATGTGCTAAAGTGGTGGTCCAAACTGGGTGAACAAATGTGAAGTCAGTAGGTCTGCTTGCATAAGAAAGAATTACCAGTCTGGAAGAGAATTACAAAATTTGGCTATGAGAGGCTGAAGGATTAGTAACAAATGTGTCATTCCTGTAAGTAATTTACTTAAACCAAAGCCATGGCAGAACAGTCTAAAGTATGCACTCAGATTAATTTGAGGGACAGGATTAGAACATAATTACCAACCAGGGACAACTGTAAATTTGTAATAATATATGAGAAGCACCAACTGATTTTCAAATGAAATCTACAGAACTGAACATCCTGCTCAGATTTAATGAATTCCAGCCCATTCCGAAGCTAGGTTGTGACTTCACACAGAAAACTGAGTAAGTAGAAGTGCAGGCCAAAGTAGTAATTATGGCTCCAAAAAATGAAACCAAAGAGCATGTGTAAGAGTCTCCAAACCCTTCCAAAATATTTTTGCAGTAGAAGTTTATGAGAAAAATATGAGAAGCCAACAAGAGACCTTAAGGGGTTTAAGCTCCCAGGTCTCATTGAATGATAAGGGTCCTGTAGACTGTCAGACATTTCTCTGGGCTCTCTTAAGATACTTAACAGTGAGGATAAATCCCTTTATTGACCATATTTAAAGAAACATATTATGATTTCCAGGCAAACTTACCATGTACATTAATTACTTTCTTTCTTCCCAGGCTTTCTCACTATTTCTGACACATGAATAGCTGGTACATACACATTTCATGAAGCTGGCACACTCCTATGTTACTTAGGAAAGGGAATAATCTCCAGATGTCACTCCAGTTCTGTAAAGTCAATCAGAATTTTAACAATTAAGAACACTTGGACCAAGTCACCCTTTATTGACAGAGAGTTTGTTTGTTTGTTTTAAAATCAATGCTCCTATTGCACTTCTAATGCATTACATTTGTAGCTGGATATGGAATATGACCCTCCAAAGTAGACTGATACCACTTTTGCAGTACCAGCAGCTAAAATCAATGACAAGAACTTGAAGAGCACACTGCAGGGCTTCAGCAGCTCCAACTCAGCTCCCTCCAGGACAGCTGCATGCCCCTGCCCCCATGCCAGAAGTCTGAAAGTCCCCACAGGACCCCAGGGCAGCAGTGGGAGCCATGGCATCAGGGTATTTCCCTCCTCTTCATCTTCAAAAGCTACAGAAACAGCAGGCCAGGCATCTGTGCCAGCTTTCCCCTTTGCAACAGATTACACTGGTCTGCTTGTGCTCAGAGTTGTGTGTTACTACCTTAAGGCTTTGCAGGTAATATCCCAGCTCTGGAAGTTACCAATTAATTCACTGCAGCTGCTCTGCCCTCTTCACTTACTAGCAACTAAGTCTGGTAAATATGTGGGTTGCTGGGCTAAGGAGTGCAGGATTCTGAGGTGTGAGGAGGGATATGCTATTTCCTCAATTTTTCCTCTACTCAGCTCAAGGTATAACTCTCCAGAGAGTCAGCACATAAAAAACATAAATATTCCTTCAGATGCATGCCAAGTGCCTATATATATAAAAAACAGCATGCATGTGAGCAGGGATGACATTACTACCCCAAAGTGATTTACGTGTTCCAGAGCCCTGGTAGTGCTGCTGCTGCTGCTGAATTCAGCACGTCCATGTGTCTGTGGCCTGTGCTTAACCCTGGCTTTGTAATCTGACATGGATATACCCAGTTCAGTATCAACCTCCCCAGATCAATTACCCAATTTGCCACACTGCATTCAGGACAAACCAGAAGTCTGCAAAGGAGGCCCTACATATACCCTCCCATTTTAGGGACTCTTTGCTGTGCCAGGAGTGGACAGAGAGCAGTGGAAACCCCTCCATTTAAGGGCTGATCCCCACACCAGGGTCAGTTTGCTCACTGGGCATGGGATGCAAGCATGGAGAGGGATGTGAGCACAGAGCAAGGCTCTGCCCCGCGCCAGCCCAACCTGAATTGCTGCAACAAGCGACAGGCAGCCGTCACAGAGGAGCACACGCTCCAAAGCCTCTGGCTGGCTTTGGATACACCAGATGTAGCTGGTCAGCAGGCTGATCAGCAGTATTTGGCACAAGGTCTCCCAAAGCTGGAGAGAAACCACAGAGCAATGCTGGGAATATATGAGTTGTCAGCACCGCAGCAGGAGAGAAAGAGACAGGGATGAATGGAGGTCTCTGAGCTGGTTAAGTCCATGCCTGCAAGCAAAACTCCTGCCAGAGGACAGACCAATATGGGCAAGGAGAATGGGGCATGAGGGGTTGGGTAGCTCAGCCAAGGACATGCAGTCAGTCAGTGGCACAGCTGGCCCAGGAATAACAGGATGGAAGGCATATAAGTATCCTGGGTTGGAGTCCACTCTCCTTGTCCCTACAAAAAACAGCCCCTGTGGCCATAGCATGCCTTTCCTCAGTTTGCTTTCTCTGATCCTCATTGTAAGACAGGGCCCTGGCTTCCAAAATGCAGTATCTCTGCTCAGCAGACCCCATGCCCTTGTTGCCTGCTGCCTCACAAAACTCCATTTGCCAGAATGCCGTGCTCAGCGCATCCTGCTGCCACAGAAGCTGCTGCTGTTCATGCTGTCTGTCACTCAGCACGAGCAGCAAGCACTGGTAGCCTTGTGGCAAGCAAGGGAAGGGAAGACAAAGCACGCTGAAGTGGCAGAGCAAGCCCCTCCGGGTAAAAGGCTCCGTCTTTCATTGGGATGTGACATGTGGCACTGTCTGCAGCATGGTTTGGGAGTAGCAAAGCCCATGCCAACATCGAAGGGCCCCTCATCAAACTCAGAGTGGATTCTTGCAACTAATATTCTCATTATTCTTTCCTTTTTCCCCTTTTTTCTTCATTTTTTGGGGAAGCAGACTTCATGACATCTGGCATAAAGGGAGTCAAGTCACTCCTGACATAATCTGACACCTCCTAGAGCTCCCCTGTCTGAGATGCTGTCACATCTTCTGAACAGAAATGCAGCCCACGGACTGTCCCACTTTCTGCTCCTGTGTTATGTAACTCTTCTGTACCCAGAATATACCTGTAGGTCCTCCTGCAGGTGTACAGTACCACACTGTTTTGTTTGGCAGCAGCTGAGGAGGGGCAGGCTTGGGAGACAAGTTGTCTCCTCTGCCTCCCCTGTAGCAGCATTTTGGATGCGTGGGTCCTTCTCCAGAAGATGGATGTAGCACTAACACACATTGGACAATATGGGACATGCAGATCATCCATTCATGCTGGAGCAAGGAAACTCTTTGTCAGGGGATGCTGTGGACACCAAGGGTTGGTAGGGGTTCGAGAGGCAACCAGGGAAATCGATAGCCAAGCAAAAAAAAGTTACTATTATGTTGGTCCTTGTTCAGGCAGTCCTTGAGTCACAAATTCCTGGCCACTGAAGTAAAGCTGTGCGTAAGTGACACAATCTGTGGCCAAGTCCTCCAGCTGCATCCGTGCGAGCCGTGCAGTGACCGGACACTGAGCTAGGTGGACTGCCACTCTCAGTGAGGAAGGAGGAACTGGGGCCAGCATTTTTCCAGTCTCTTCTTGTTCTAGACAGGTGTCTCATCCCCTGGGGGCCCTGGGAAGCAGGGGAACTTTGTAGTGCTGCCAGGGGCCCCGTCCTGCCAGCACAAGAGAGGGGACAGCGTGCCTCTGCACATGTGTTCCTGCTGCACTGTGCCACCATCTCCCCGGGGCAGCCAGGGATGCAGCTCCTGGAGCCCTCTGCATGCTGGCAGGAGGATAATGTGGATGTGTAACACTAATGACTGGCTGGGACAATCCATCAAAGCTCTTTTGAGGCAGCTCATGTCTTGTGAAGGCAAAAGAGAGACTCAAGGTATTAGATCACCAAATATAGGCCCTGGCCCAAACTTTGAAATAAAGTTTCATCCAGGTGAGGGAAGCAAGGGAATGACACAACTCTGTGCGTGCACACACGTGTGTGATCCGGGCAACCTCCCTTTGCTTCAAGCCACCACTTCTTACAGGGCATCTCGCTGCCCAGCAGGGTTAGGAACATCTGGGGGCTTCAGGATTTGCATCAGCCATTGGGGAGTTTTATGAAGTAGAGTCAGTCAAATTTAAGATGCAGCCCTGAGCTACTAGCATGGTACTTCCTCTGTTGACTTGGGGGGCTGGCAGGCTGAGCAGAGAGGCCAGAGATGGAAAGGACCACAGAGAATATACCTGCCAGACAGCTTTCTTTTGAGTCACTGCTGACCACATTCAACACTGCAGCACTTGGAAAGAGCCCATGTTTCACATACAGGCTGTTAGAAGTGTATAGCACAGTTTTCCAACCTGGTAGCAGGCACAGTGCCAGTGCTGTTATATAAATTTGTTAGTTAGTTAGTTAGTAAGTCCCACTTCTGAACAGGATCTTCCAACTAGCCATTTCAATAACCCTGAAAGTCAGGAAATGGCATGTTCCCACACTGCAGACTGACCATGACATCACACCAACAGATAGGAAACACTTCCTGCACTGCCAGCACACACAGACCAGCCCACTCAGGCTCATCTGGACATCAAGGACCCTCCTGGGTTGCACACTCACTGCAGCCTGGGCCAAGGAGACTCAGCAGTGTTTTGTACAGATATGCATTTCTATGCCATGGACAAAAGCAGTCACAGGTTGGTGGCCTCAGTATCATCAGCAAAAACCCTGTTTTCCCTCCTGCCCCCAAGGGAAAAGACACAGAGATGGCAAATTTCATTTATCAGTCAACTTGTGCTGAAAAATCCCATCTCCTCCCTAGAGGAGAAGAAGGAGCAAAGACAGCACAAGATGAGTCAGGAAAGGGGTATATAGAGGTGATGGAAATAGCCTGGAGAGCCTTTCACTGGTGAGATTATTGTTCTGAACCTGGACCTTATCAAGCATAATCACCACACAGCCCTTATTTCATGGCCATGAGTTGGTTGTTAGGCTTTTTAGGTAGCAGCTGTTTGCAGTATTGAAAATACCACTGGCAACCCAGGCCATCTTAGCAGAGACACCAAAGATTTAATTGGAAAGGACACCATAAATTTTCCCCTTTTGTCAGTCTAGATGATCTGCCTCGACCAGGCCTAAGGCATATTGATGGAAAAGCTGCTGCCACCCTACCCTGCATCTAGCAAGTTGAGTTGGTGGAGTGATGAAAGCAATGCACCAGTGCTCTGTCTCAGGGAACTATTTGTTTAAATGGTAAAGAATCCCCAGAAAATTATTAGCTAACATCTGCTGAACTGCTAGCAGCTTGATTTATCTCCCTGTTTAGAAAACTGTATATTTAGAAAAAAGAATTTTAATTAGAGCTGCTATGTCAAAATACTGGAACTGAGGGCTCTGAGCAGCAAATTCTTGCTAGTGCTTTTTTATAATGATTCTGGCCATTTTTTTTTGTACAGCTCCTTCCCTAGCAAACCTGGAAAACTACTCCTCAAAGGAGCCTTGCTCTGGTAACAGTGAGACTTAATATGCTTTTTCACTAGAGATTCAAGTGAAGTAATCTTCAAACTCACATCACCTTATCTTTTGCAGTGTCTCCTACTCAGATGTCTATCTGATGTTTCAGCTCTGGGGCAAGCCTTCACCTTTGGAAAATGAACTGAATATAGAGAATTGAGGGGTTAGTTGTAGAAATTTTTCTGAAGTTTTCACCTCCCCTTCTTTCCTCATCTATCAGACAGAAACTTTCATGTTGGTGCCAGAATGACAAAACGCCTCTGAGTCTTGATCAAGTCTCCGCACTAAGAAAGTGGATAGAATTTCACTTCAGAGAGTAAAGTTTTGAATTAATAATTTCATAATTTATTGTCATAATAAGGGAGCCTGGACCTAAAAGGCACTCAGTGTTTGTTACTGTTTGACTTCAGCAGGCAAAATATAACCATAAATATCACAGGTATAACAGACATTTTGCTCTACTAGAAGCTGTTCATCTTTACCCAAAATTTTAGAGAAAGAGTCATCCTGCAGTTCTGCCCCACTTAGTACTTTCAGTACTTATTCCCATATAAATATATTACAATCATATATATATATATTATAATGAAGAACATGTATCTAGTCTGTCTATATCAGATCATGTATATATTTGGTACCTATATTCACATACTGTACATAAATATTGGTTTGTTTAGAAATGTAACATATAAATACACTGCATTGCATTGCTGTTTCTGTCATAAGTACACAAAACTGCAGCTGTAGAAATAAAGGGAATAAAAGTCAATATTATGATGTGTCATCACTTATTTTTTCCCTGTTTATCCAATAACTCAGAGTGTCAGAAAGGTTATAAGGCATCCTCAGCTGTTAGCGGGAATTCACAAAGTTCCTGCTGTACACAGACTTCCCTTATACTTGTTCTTGCCTTGAATTCTTAGAAATGCAGTGGTCAAGGATCTGAGCAGGAAGTAGCCCATAGCACCCAGGACACTGCCTGGACCCAGAGCTTGCCTCAGAAATCAGTAGAATCAATGCAGGACCAACACATCCTCACCTGGCACCCCCCATCTTATCTTCTGGCAAGGCTTCATCAGCTACCTCAGCCCCCAGCCCTGCTCACTCACCTCTTCCACCAGCACCCATCACCTCATAACATCCCCCTGCAGCAAAGCACCCCTGGGGGCACCAGCACTGCCAGAATCCCTCCTTTTCAAACCCAAAACCTGGGCAGGTTCGGGGAAGTTGCCTTTTTGCCACACATGGCATGGGCAGGGGTCACTCTGGGCATCAGATGCAGACCAGGGCCAGGGTGGAAATCTTTCCCCTCTGGTAAATTTGCAGCTGTAGCCTAAAGGCACAGCCTGCATCCCACATGTTTATGGTTGCTCGGCACGGTGACGGAGGAAAAGGATGTCTGTGGATATTGCTTCTGACTTAGACAGATCACTCCAGCTACAGAGGCTGTTTCTGGGCTGCGTTTGCCTACATGTGATGCAGACAAGCTGAGCCCAGGTTTATGCTGTGTGTGCCTGTGCTACAGGGGCAAGCCCCAAAGTAATGTTTAGAGAGCATCTGCTCCCGACACTGAGTTGAGGCTAGTTATTAACTTTCAGTCCAGTCTTGGTGATATGTTCTACCTTGGGGCAATTAATGGGCACAACACACCCTAAGGGAAGAAAACAGCAAAGAAAAGGCTTTAATCTTACTGTAAACTAAGCCAGACATGGCAAACACTTTCCCTGTGAAGGGGGAACACGCCCTTGTGGTTGATATGACCATTAGGACAAGCATTCTTAGGAAGATGACAACTTTGTATCCAATTGCATTTTTCTGCATTCTTTCAGGTTTTTATTCGCTCAGTCATGTCTTGCCTTTCCAAATGCCGAGGACTGAGCTGAGCAGAACCCAGCAGTGATTAACACACAGTATGGAGCTGAGCTCTGCTTTCCAGACGAAGGTGAGGAAAACAGGCTGGCTATTATGCAGAGAGCACAGAGACAAAGCAGGAGTCACACTAATGAAGACAGGAAGGATGAGGAACTCAGACTCAGGAAAGTGAACAAAAAGCATCAGGCTGAAGCGCAGCAGCAATTTTATTCTTGTTTATTCTGAAGCCGAAATCGGGATTAAAAACATGTTTACGATTAATGACAACCCCCCTGCAGCCCAGCAGTGCTCACATGGAGAACAGACAGCAGGGCAGGATTAGCCACCAGCAAAATAAGAAACTGCAAAGGATGGTAGAACCTCACAGACCCTTCTCAAAGCAAACCTTCATGTCCCAGATTTAGAGCTCTCCATGAGCCTTATCATCAATAAAATGTAAGAACAATAAAGATCAGGACAGCAATTTGTGTGTTCAGCTTTTCATTCTGGCCAGCAATATTATAGGGCAGTGACCAGCAGTCCCAGCCATAAAATATAACCCAAAAGGGAACTTTTTGCCTTTCTACTTTTTCTCAGCTGAGACATCTACACGGAGAAATCACTTATCTCCTCAGCTCCCTCTGCTCCAGCAAGCAAGAGCTGGCAATTCTTCTGTAGGCATTAAGGTCCTGATCTTGCTCCCAGCAAAGTCAAAAGCAAAATTCTCATTGTATAGAAGATTACAACTAATTTCTTGAAGCTCAGTGAAGTTGTTCGAGTCAGTTCCCAAAACAAGCCAATGCATTTTTAAAACCACAGCTGGGGGTCTACTGTATTATAACGTGACCCCAGAGAGGGTAGCAATTGCTGCTAGGTGAATGCTCACAGCTATTGTTTTAGGCTGCTGACTCAGGCACACAAGGCTGCCTTCTTTCCCATCTGAAAAGACTTTTTTATTTGTTTCAGGACCACACAGGCTAGAAATGGCTTGGAGTTGCTGGTTTGTGGGTGGAAGAAGGAGTGGGAGGTTTCCTCCATCAACACAAATTGTGAGGAAAATCAGAGTACAGGAGAAGCAGCTTTCCAGTGCCCCGGGATGGTGAAAGGCCATCAGGGCTCTTGCCAGGGCTTGCCACGGGCAGCAAGGCTGGAAACCAGAGTTCCAGGGCAGCAGGTGCAGCTGGCAGAGTGTCCCTAGGTCAGCTGGATAGTGGGAGTGACCTTCTGGAGAAGGTGGGAACCAGATCAGAGGGCACTGCACAGGAAAACGCTGCGGAGAGCCAAGCTTGGAGAGGAAGCTGGGGCTGCAGTAGGCGTCGTGCAATTCCTCTGAGCCACTAACAAATGCCAAAGAGGAAGGGAGTTGAGCCAGGATGCTGATTAAGGGCCCCTGTGCTCCCCAGAGGGCGGAGGAGGGAGTCTAATGATGCCCCCTTGGTCGGTGAAGGTCAAAGCCACAGTGTGCCAGTGGCACAGCCCACTCTGTGCTTTCTCCAGGTCCCCTTGGCACATGAACCAGCAGCAATTCCTATCGAAGCAGGGAATGGTCAGTTAACCACAGGCACAACTGCAAATGTTGCTGAGGGAGCTGTTGCCTGAATCCGTTTGACCAGCCCTGAATTAGCCCCCACTTCCACACATGCAGAAATAAAATAAGCCTATCACTTTCCTATCAGCAATTTATGGAACATTAGAGTCTGAATTGGCAAAAGTCCCACTTTGCTGAGAGCAAGATCGGGCACTCGCGCAGCACTTTGTGTACAATTACTTTTAATTCAGCTCAGTTACCAGTGAACTATAATATCTGCGAGAATTTTTAAATTGATCATTTTGTCAGTTTTTCTCCTTACACTTGGTCTGCCTTAGACACTTGTCACCAATTTTATTTAATTAGCACCACAATTGTATTAACACCACTTTTTTTTTTTTTAATTTAATTATGCTCCTGCAGTACCCCAGCTTGTTTTGTGCAATTAGCGCTACTTTCATACAAATTAATCTCCCTGGAGAACAGCATCGAAAATAGAGAAAAAAAGAGACCTTATTTAATGAAAATAACAACATCAACTATATATGTATATAGCCCTCATATGTTGCCAAACACACAATTTTAGATTTGTGCCTCCCATATACATGAAATGATCAAGCAGTTTTCTCTGCAGTGAACTGAGTAATTTAATTTTGTCAAGAGATTTCTGTCCTGGTCGTAGCACAGAGAGTTAACTCTGTCTTCTGTTCTATCAGGCAATTTAATCTAAAGAGGACAAGAGGAAGACTGGTTCCTGTGTCTGGTAAACATTTGCTTTATCAGGGAATGTAAGAGTGCCTCTAACAGCCCTTTTTCACTTCAATTGCAGCCACAGAGAATTTGAGGTGAATTTGGGGTATTTAAAGCCACTGACTGCTCAGTCTCCGTGATGGTCTTTTCATGCTGAGGTTTATTTAGTGTTTTGACTGCCCTCCACATAAATGGACATGAACTTGAACCGCTAATTTGTATTCATCTTGCTTATACAGGGAACAGCAAAACAGCTAATTCCTGAGGAGCTGAAGAAGTCAAACAGACTATTTCACCCATTATCCATATTTGTGCCACGGTACCAGAAGTGAGCAAGAAACATGGCCCAGGACGGAGTGTTTTGCCCAGCTATTAGCTTCAAACTTTTTTACTGAATTTTATATTAGTTTGCCATTCCCTGCACTTAAAAGTGTATCATCAAACAGAAAACCTTGTGGAAAGCCTGTGTGAGAGAAGAGTACAGGGCCAAAGGGGTGTTCACTCATGTACACAGTCAAGTGGGTGGAATGGGATGGGGTAATTTATCTGGAGTACCACAGCTGAGGGACCAGCAGGGTATGTTGGGACAGTCTGCAACGCCAGTGTAACGAAGAAATGGTAAGCATGATGGCATGGTGACCAGCCAGGTAAGCACCCATTCAGCACAACTCAAATGCTATTTCTGAGTTTTGTGAAAAAATCAGAGAAATTGGACCTAGGGTAGACACTTGAGGCCATCACTAAAATCACCAGTAAAACCAAGGTATGATGCATTTTTTCATGTTTTCACCAGCTAGGTTTCATAGGAGCTGATGCCCTTGCCACTGCTCTCAAAGAGGGACCACAGCAGGCTCCCCAAAAATGGCAGGGTGGCAGAATCTTGTCATCTTCAGGCACCTCTCTTAGAGATGCCTATTCCTGGAGCCCCAGCTTATTGCACGATGAACAGAGGGTCCACAGAGCAATCCAAGCAGACTTTTCTGAAAGCTTTGTGGTGAAAACAAGAGGGAGGAATTTGTGCCTGAAGCATGTTCCCTCACACTCCTTTCAGCCCTGAAGCCACGGTGCTTTTCTGTCAGCCTTCAGAGGGATGTGTTTGAGGAATCCCATATTGAGTAGCAGTAAGAGGCTTCTCCTGCAAATGCTATCTGAAGTCACAGAGGAGCAGGAAATAACTGGAAAGAAGGAGAGTTTGGGCAATTCAGATACTATCCCAAATCCTTTTTGTCCTGTGGAATGGTACTAGAAATTTTTCACAAAGATGCATATACCATTTGATCAGAAATACTATAAAAGTACCCCAGCTATTATAACTTCTTTTGCTTGCTCAAACTGTGACAGAGAACAGATTCATTGGGGAAAAAAGGTGCAAATGGAAAGTTGGTAAAAAAAAATGTGGGGATGAGCCACACAGAACTGAGAAGAGATCAAAGACTGTATCAATGATTAACAGGAGTATATCAGGGGTTTTGGGTTTTCAAAGCTTACTCTCAGCCAGCTTAAAGTGAAATGTGATGTGCTACAGCCTTCTGTTGTGTTTTAGAGCAAAAGCAAGTCCTGGCTTAACATACATCAACAAACTACGGGCTTAGTATCTTTTTCACATCTGACTTTTTGAAACTTCACACTTTAGATGGTCAAACAGGCCATTTTGAGCATCTGATAAGCCTGCCCTAGCCAAATCAAATTAGCCATCAAAGAAATGAAAGCCTAGGACTTGCCTGGACATCTTCTGTGTTGTGAGATATCTGGACATTAAAACAGTGCCAGAGTGATACTTGACTTCATTCCATTGCCACTAGCCTGCTTATTAGTTGGTTTGACTTTTTTCAGTTTTAGGTATATAAGACAGAAGGATATCATTTACTCCGTGACAAAGGAGCTTAAAAAGAAAGGGAGATTTAAAGTCTTGTGGAAAAGCAACCAGAAGTTCAGCAAAAGTCTCCTTCACCATCCCCAGATGCTCGCTGGAGGAGTGAAGAGCTTGGAAAGAGCACGCTTTTAGATATACCAGCACTGTTCATGCATGGATGAGCCGTGGGTTCTCCAGAACAGTCCTTGCACGAGCATTGCCTTGTGCCCATGGTGGAGGCAGAGACCACGTTGAGTGCTCACCTGGGGCAGAGACATGCATTTCTGAGCTGTTCCAGTGGGCTGCAGAAGCAGGACATGTCTACATGTGGGAAATCAGGAACGCTTTAAATCCATTTTTTTCTTTGTGTTCCTCACAGGCTATGCTGCAATCTGACCTTAAATCAGTCTCCAGTCCTTATGTCTCTGTGATATCCATGATAACTGACACTGGCAGCTTCTCCTCCTGTTTTACAGTCCTCTCCCAGCCTGCAGCAGGCTTGCCAGCATGCATGTGTTAAAAAGGTTTGTGCAGGGCTTCTCTGCTCCTGGCCAAGGTGCAAATAAAAAAAAAAAAANGGGTCGGTATGAAACGATTCCCAGGTTACCTACTGCAACAGTGTTATCTTTCTAAACCTTGTTACTTGGTATGTTTGAAGTGAAGGGCAGAATGCCTGCGTGATGATCCTGGCAGAGCCAGCATTCCTAGGACAGCCTGGCACTTTCAGAGGTTCCCCGGGTAATGACTCTCCACCATCCTCTATTTACACCCTCAGGGCAGACCTCACAAGGATGACTGTGCCAGCGCTGCCCTCCTTCGGGATGCTTGGTGGAGGAGAGGTGGAATTGCATCCCTCTTCTCTGCTTGCCAAGCTGAGGAGGAGCCCGTTACCCCTGCATTCCAGGCAGCTTGCTTCCCTGGCCTTCCTGAGCGCACCACCAGCACAAAAGGCTCTGGCTAAGCGTCGCGGTTTAGCTGTAATTATTCCCAGGGGACAATCCATAAGGGCCTCATCTATCCTGGCCATCTGCCTTGGTCACAGCCAGCGGTGCTCCCAGCAGCAGCAGAGGACTTCCAGAGCACAGACACGGCCGTGCCAGGGCACCATCCGCACCTCGGTGGTTCGTCCGGCCGGGACAAGCTGTCGGGTTTGGAATCCCGTGCCGGGAATCCCGGTGTTTGTTACGTGGCATCGCAGCCCCTTCTTCCCCCACCCCGGCAGGTGTTTGTGCTTCACGATTGCTGGGGAGGCTGTTTCGGATGAAAACTCTGTGACCGGGATGCTTCTGGCACCCTCAAAGGGCTGGCGTTCCACGGCTCGGGCACACGCCTGGGTGACGCTTCCAGCTACAGCGTTTTCCTCAGCACATTAAAGCCCCACCGGCTAAAAACCCCTTGTTAGCACTTGCTGCACGGAGCACTTGATCACTTCAGCAGCAGAACAAGTTACTTTGGAGATTAACGACCGCTCGTTCAGCTTTGTCCTTTCTATTTGTTAACTAGTTCCTTCTGCAAATAATAAATACGGAGGGGGAAAGAAAACCCCAACCCTTTTCTCCAGAACACCACTGTGAGGAGACAGGATTAGAATGACATCAAGTGGCTTTCAGCGTGACTTTGTGCAGTGTCAGGGTAGACATTCATACTGCAACACAATTATTCAGTCAATCCCACTCCCTGTGAAGTCAATGGATACTGTGCCAGGGACTTCAAAGGAAGAAGGATCATGCCCTCCTGTGCATTTTAGGGCTCTAACAGAGGTTGCTAAAAGCAGTTTTTAAACACAGTAATCCCATTTATTTTTCAGAGAAGCATGCAGAAACACTAGACTTGCTAGCTGCTAAGGGAATTCTATTTTTTCCCACTTAATTGTGGTCCTAAGCAAAACGAGAAAGAAAATTAAGATTTTTTTTTTTAATCTTCTGCAAAATGAAAATTCAAAAAACTGAGCAGCTCAGTTTGGATCAATGAAAACCTTGTTTTCCAGTCACATCAAAACATACTTTTTTGGTTTGGATATCTGCTTCATGAGAGATTATGCTCTGTCACAGAGCACGAAAAATGAGAATTTCAGTGATATTTTAGTTAAATGGGGCATCAGAATGGTCCAGTCTGACAAGGTCTGTAAGGAATGCCTGGGCCACATTGCAAACTTTACATTCTGATGTGTTTTATTTGTAACTGAAATCCAGAATTAATTGATTTTTCATTCCCTGATAGAGAAAAAAAAAATAAAGAATCTTTTGAGTAATTCTAACCATCATCTACAAACTCACAACTTAAGGGAATGTTTATAAAGGATTAATGAATGACCAACAGATACTATGGGCTTGCTACAGACATATAAGATATTATAAATGCTCATACACACACAAGTGTTACAGAAATTGAGAAAAGCCCATTGACCTCCTGTCCTCTAAAGTAATTGATTACTCATATACCAACCCATCTGTTTATCCAGTACTGACCGTGGGTCCAGCTCACTGTATTGATAAAATACATAAAGAATGGCCATGTGTGTGAGAATTACTTTGCACCAGGACCCAGCATGACATTTCAGACACGAAGGCCAGCCTCCACAAAGGCTTTCATAGGATCACTGAAAGGTTTGAATTGGAAGGGACCTTAAAATTCATCTATTTCCAGCACCCCTGTCATGGGGGCCAGCCAGAATGAAGTGTCCCATGTGAGATACCAAGTGCAGTACCAGGAGGTGTTTATACGCCTGCTCACATTGGGCTGGGCAGAGCGCTGAAGGAGATGACAAATGCAAAAGGGATGGGAGCAGTGGGGAGATTTATGCACCACCAGGTCAGGAGGCTGGTAGTTCTCACACTGTCCAACTTAATGTACTGTTTAGAGGCCACTGCTTGAGCTTCCTCTGTGAGATGCAGAGCTCTGATGACAATCTGAGACAAAGTAATTTATGAACTTCCAATACAAGGAGCCAGCTCCTCTTAATACCCCTTTCAGATGCTTCTCTTACAAAAATGGAAACAAAAGATGATTGCAAAGCCTGGGGAGCTGTCAGGGCTCTGCTGTTCAGAACAGCCATTTCCTACCCAGCAAGCAAAAAAAGAGTCAGAGAGGGAGGGTGGCAGAGATAACACACAACAAAATTTACTGCCCCAAAACAACCTCCTCAACTACAGGCACAACTGTAATCACTGGTGTGAAAATACACTCCCTGCTAACATATGAATGTGATTTACAGCATGGTTTCATTCCCAGCAAAAGGGGTTTTGGCAGTCAGGAACACTGGGCACGTCAGCTCCAGGCTGCAGTGCATGAGGCTGTGTGCAGGTTAGAGAGGCATCTCAGAGAAAGAGGGGTGCCTTCTCCTGACACTGCACAGCCACAACATTTCAAAATGCACCCCACAAATGCAATTATGATAATGGCAATAAAGAACAGTGCACTGAAATAAAGTTTTAAATTTTGAGATGTCCCATTGAATGTTTCTGATTTACAGAACTCTTAAGAAGCTTATTGTATTATTTCTGTTTCCTCAGTTAAGCAAAATCAGCTTTAAGTCACTCTGCGCCAAGAGAGAGAAATAGAAAGCATAGGTGGTGTATATTAGAGAGGTTCAGATTTTACCAAAATCAGTTTAAATTAACTCTTAAATTTTACCACAAATGTCTGCTAGCTGGTTTATAATGGGACATATATCAGTTAAAATTGAGCTCTCATAGAGGCTTGCTTCAGTTATCACAGAACAAACTAGTCAAATAGAGTACCCTCTACTCTAACAATCGCTAATTTTATCATTACCTCCAAACAGAATAAGACATGCCTGGCTCAGAGTTCGATCTGCTGCTGAAGACATGAGATGTCTAACATCATCTTTCAAATTTAAGTACCAAAGGCATAAAGGTGGGTATCTTGAGAAGGGATGCAACACATGCAAAGCCTAAAAAGAGTCCTGGCCAGATTTAATTCTACCAGACTTTAGCTTTCCAAACACAATCTCTGGCTGCTTTGATGATTTCTCTGGAATTCCTTTGTGCTGATCTTCAGGTGCTCTTCTGCTGAACTGTGATTCCTCTCCAGGCTCTGTGCATCTATTGCTGGCACTGGCATCAAACTAGTAGAGATGGGATGGATCGAAATTCCCCTGCCCCAAGAACTTTAACGCCCTCCTCACAAGCTTGGCAAGCCTGTGGCCCAAGTTTCCCCTCCCCTTCCCTGATAGATGGACCCTATCAGCCCCCAGTAGCCCCCTGGTCTCAGTAGCAAACCTCTGGCACCTTTCCTGTAAGCATTTGTTGATTCACCAGATTCAACTGGCTCTTTCAAACCTTTCCCTTTGACTGGAAGGACCAATTAAAACACTACCTGTGCTTCAGAGTCCTTTATGTCACAGTACCATGAACTGTCAGAGCTCTTCGTGACATTTCACAGGCAGGTGTCAATACTTTTGCAAAACCAATATGGCTCAGGTCAGTAAAAATAAAGTCACTACACATAGCTTCATTTAACAGAGTGAGGAAAAATTTGCACAGAATAAAACAAGAAGTAAAGGGCAAGGTGGAGCTCCATTTCCTAATTTTCAGTAGTCCACACATAAGTCTCCATACATTCCCCTACAAAGATCTGTTATATCCAAATCAGCCCCTACTCTGGCTAGTTGTCTCTTGTTTTCCTGCAAAATCATTCTCAATTTTTTACAAAAGGAGAAACAGAGATTCAGAAAGACAAAGAAAGGGAAAAAAAGCCTTGCCCAATTTCCAAGGTTGCACTTCAAAGAGTAGAAATCATGCTTCCAGTCCTATGGACACAAGCCTTATAAAAATTATCCATACAAGCTATTTCAAAATTACTACAGGCCACTACTCTTGTCATTAGTATGGAAACTATTTTACTGCCGCAGGTAAGAAACAGCAGTGGCTCTGAAGTGCAACATCAAGAGGCATCAAGCCAAATTTGCTATGACTGTGCAAGGAGTAGAGCCACGACTCCATACCATACCAGATTCTGGTCAAGTGTTTCCCATTCAGCTTATTGCCTTTCTCTAGCTGTTCCCTGCACAAATACAGTCATATGTCATTCACCGTGAAAGTGCTTTTCTTCTATTGATCCATTTATCATTTGTCTTTCCTCATGAAAATGTAAGGTGATTAGGTAATTCACAATTACTATTAGAAACAGGTAATCATCCTGAATGACCAGATTAATGGTTTACTTGATGTTAATAAATCAGCTGCTACTTCCTCATATATGTCATGGGAAAAGCTTCAGAGATGCCTAGAGGGTCAAATTCCTTCATCAGTGGCAAAGAACACAAAGAAAACATATGAAGGTCTGGGACGTAGAGGAGGAAATGGTAAGGTTGGGAGAGCTCAAGCAGATGCATGCTGTGTTGGTTCTCCAGGCAGGCTGGCAGATGAGGGAGGAGGAAGACACCTGTATGGCATGACTGGGCTCCATGAAGTTCCTGGTGCTTTCCTGCATCGTTGGGAATCACCACAAGAGCCAAAGAGCCAAACATCAAGGTGAGCACATGCTGACTAGAGGTTAATTGTGACCATCGGAGATGAGTGGTTACATGGACATGCCTGTTTCAAATTAATGAGGCATTTATTAACTTCTATAGTTCTTCAAAGAAAAGGTTGCAGGAAATAATGGAATTGCTAAAAGTCCCCCAAAAAATCGAAACAGTATTTTATCTTCAGGATGAGACCATGTAAAGCAGGTAGGAGTAGACAGATATCTGCTCATGAACAAGAAACTTCACCGAAGGTCTTAATGGACTCAAGAAAAAAAGTGCTGACAAGAGCCCACTGACGTATAAAATGTGTGCTATTCAAGACACCCAGATTGTTCTTCTTTTGCAGAACATTTATCTCTTCTTAGGAGCCTCCAAAGAAGAAAGCAGAAAAAAAAAATAGATAAAAACCCCCTGCTGCCATGGCTCCTTAAAAAATATCCCTTGCATGATGCCAGCTAACTCTGGTGGGCATCATAACCACACTGATGTCCCATGCAGCCAGGGAAACCAAATCTTCCTGGTGCTGCTCACTGAAGGAATAGGACCTCTTCTTCCTGCTGATCAGTCAATTGATGCCTGCTGTTGGGAAGGCAGTGGGTGACTTACTAGAGGGTGAACCAGTCATTTACTCAATCCTGCTGTGCTGCACAGGAGAGCAATGCTAGTGTGTTTATACAAATGAAAGCTGCACTGCCTTGGACTGCTGCCGAAAATGAGGAAGATATTTCCACTCAAACTTTCAGACTAGCTTTCTTTTAATGTTTTAATTCTGTTTGATGACTTAGTCCAGCCTGCAGTTTCATGTTCCTGGAGGTACTGTAAAAGTATAAAATAAAAAGACAGGCCCTATCTCAAGGAGTTTACAGTCTAAACACAAGTCAAAACGAGAACAGATGAACAGACTAAGTAGGGAGCACAGCTGAGATTAACCAGGGATAAGATACAATAGAGGAAGAAGTGGGGATAAAAGACTCAGCCCGATGAAACCCATACATAAGTTGGAGGAAGATAAGAAGGTCCTCCAAAGGATGTGCTGAAAGAGATTAAAGAGGTAGGAGGAGAGGCAGGAAATGATAGCACCATGGAATCCAAAGCAGAAGAAGTTTTCCAGAGGAGCAGCAATGACTGTCTCGACTGGGGCACATTTTTCAGTGAAAGTTCAGGGGTATCTTTTGCTGCAAGCCCTCAATGGGAAACGGATTGTTGGTTTTGGGGTTTGGTTTTATTTTACTTTAACAGGGATAGGGCTTGAGAGATTCCCTAGAGCACACTCTCTTTACAATCCTTTTGGGATTAAATAACTCCAGACACATTTCCCCAAGGGCTGGATCCCCTTTCAGTTTGACAAGCTGGATAGGCAGCTGCAACCTCTCCCCGCAGAGGGAGAGGATGTTAACCATCTCCCTGCCACAGATTTCATGCCACGCCTGACTCCCCTTAGTCTGGGATCAACCTGAATTTTACCGCTAGGCCATCTTTGTCATGCAGAAGAGCAGAGGGGTGTGCCATCATCCTGTGAGAAGACAAGGATCCAGACGACTTCAGCATAGCCAGATAGGAAGCAGGGGAGCAAATGGCCAATGGAACCTGATGTCCAAGTGCCAAGATGAATGCTGCAACCATGGCTGCTCCACAGAGAGTCAGGAAGGGAAAAAGAGCAAGCAAAAAAAAAGCGTGTAGATTAACATCTGCTTCTGAAACACACGTATATTCAGGACATTTAGACTGTACTAAATCTCTGGAAAAATGAGGCCTGTTTTTCTGGGATATGGAAGAGAACAGAGGAATCTTCTCTTCTGCCTTGACAAGACAAAGCACTCATGAGAACATAAAGCCATACCATCTAATCAGATATGGAAGCTTACCAATTTACCCCAAATTGCAAGTGTCCTGTTTGGGATGCTCTGCTGCATGGAATGAGTGCAGTCCATTCCCACGGATTTCACAATGTATCTCGTGATGAGTCAGTCTGAAGGAAGTGCCTTGAAAGCTGAACTTCCCCAGTTGAGAGATCATTAGATTTATTTCTCTATTGAAAAAGAAAGCTTCTACTTGCTTCAGTGAGGAGAAATCCAGTCTAGCCCAAATTAAAACCTCCTCTGTATTATTTTAGTCTTCCTATTAGGAGCTTTGTTTTACTGCTCCTTTCAAGAATCTCTATCTTACAACATGCACACTTACCCAGTTTCACTATTAAGTGTGTAGCTAACAATGAACCTGTCCAATACCTGCTAGGAGAAGGGAAATGTGACAAACCAGCAGTGGTGATACATTTCATTTTGCAGGGGTGTGATGGGTAGTGGAGCAAGAAATCACCTACCAAGACAACAAGGGAGAATTGGATCCTTGTGCTCCCTCCACATGATACCTTGAGGGGACTACCTGGGATAATAATTTATGCAAGTCACTAAACTTCATTAGTTGAAGAATTTGGTAGAATCTGACCAGACCCTGCTCTTTGTTGGTCTCATTCAGAGAGCTCACAGTCCTGGAAAACAACGGAGCAGAAGGCATGTTTTTCTGATCTGAACTGGAATGTCCCCACCATGCGGGGACTCACATCTTTCTCCTTGCTCAAGCCAAGCTCCCATGCAGTGTGTGTGGGAACTCAGCTCTCACTGCTTCTCCTTTACTGCCAAGATGGAGGGAACCATTTGCAAATTTACAAAAAAATCTTAAATTAAGGAAATAAATGTTCCAGAAATACCAGCTGTGCTGTGTGAGGTGCCACGTGTGCATGGCCCAGCACATCAGTCATTTGACTGATGTTCCCTTTATGGAATGCATGGAAAGTCAGCATGAGCCTCACACATCTGAAGCCATGGGGCTGTAGCTCCCTCCTAGTCCAGCCATGCTGACCAAAAAGGCTATGATTACTTTCCAGGAGAAGGTTTTCACCAGCCCAGCTGGTTCTGTCTGATGTGCATTTTGGGAGTCAGCACACTAAGCCAGGAGGGGGAAAAGCTCTGCATAGGAGAAAGGACTGGCTGAACAGGGTGGTGTGGGTGGACAGTGCAGCCTCTATGGCACCCAAAGAGGCCAGATGCCTACACCTGAAGACATCTGATTTGATGTGTCAGGATGTGAGTTCTCAAGGCCACAGTGCTGCCTTACTGAGCAAACAGGGTCTGCTCAGCCCTGCGCCATGTTACTGAATCCCTGCAAATAGCATGGTCTTGATGGAAATGGCAGATATATCTGTTTACCCTCTGTGGGCACAGAGTAAATCTAATTAAACCTGGAGGCTTCCAAACGCCATTAAGGCAAATTGGTGAAACGTATTAAATTACACACCCGCCATTTTCCTGTGGTTTTGGCCTCCCCATCTGAGGGACAGGATTTTAGACCACATAAACTGATGGAAAGTTCCTCAATCTCCAAGGAAAGATGGGAGAACGAGTGGTCTGTTCACATTTTCCCATAAGTATCACAGTAGCAGTCTGTGAGGAAAGAGTTTATTTTAGGAAGAGCTATTTTGAAAACTAAAGTGTCACATCCTGGCTGGCTCTTCTCATGGTGTTACTATAATCATCCAGTTATGACAAGCTTAATGCAGAAAAAGCAACATTTTCTTTCTTTCTTTCTTTTTTTAGGGAAAAGAAACAATGTAGCTAGCATATTTTTGGACAAAGCCTGTCATTTTTCTTCTTTTTTGGTACTCTCTTTACTTTTCCCTGTCATCTAAACCTATTTATAAAGCACCAGACACTAGATCTAGGAACTGTCTGTCCTTTTTGATGCAGAAGTCCATGCTGGCAGCCTAGCCCTGCACACTTGAGAGGATTTTCTGAGTCTAACACAGCAAGCGCTTTTCTGGCTGGCACACACTCTCCTGAATTCCCCTGCTTTCACCCAGCTGTGGCTGGGGGTAGGAAACAATGGCTGATGAGAGCTCACTGTACAAGTTAGCATTTTTTGATGTTGAATGGATGCATCCAAAGATCAAAATCGTCCCGGGGTACCTGTCTCCCTCCCCAGGGCAATGAAACTATGTGGGCAGATGTCTTGCTGGCGATTCTGAGCTGGAGGAGCCGAGTCTCAGTTGAGCAGGCGTTGGAGCTGGGGTGTGACCAGGCTGGCTGGTCCTGCCGGTGCCACGCTCAGCAGCAGCCAGGCCTTACACTTCCCTCCTCTGCTCTGCTCTAGCTAAAGGCCAGAGTAGCTCAGAGCAGGACTAAAAGACTGGGTGCTTTCATGAAATAAAATTATTTTTGCAGCTGGAGTTGAAGCACACTGGCTCATTCTGACTTAAACTGCATTCTCTATGGAGCAGACAGACAAACAAGGCAAACGCAGACTGCGTCTTTTCTTGCACTTAAGTAGCCCCTGCTTTGAATTCAAAGGGCATAAGTAGGAAACTGATATACTTTCTAATCTATTGGAGAGAAGATAACTCTTGGAAAACCAAGGAGACTACTCTCAATTTATGGGAAGTGGGCGCTTTTAAACACTGAATGAGCGAATGTTGAAAGAGTCCTGCCTATAGAGCTTCATGCATTTAATATTCAGAAGACTCACAGGAGATGCTAAAGTGCCCTCAGCTCAGAAAATTAATAAAATATTATCTCATGAGTGAACTTCAAAAGCTCTGGCAGTTCCATTCATTCCACTTCAGATAAGCAGCCAAAATATTGCAATATCCTGCTAACCTGATATGAAACATCCAGCTTTCCTTGGCCAGTAACATTAAGCTGGAAATGTGTGAACAATCTTTATTATTAAATATTTAGCCATTTCATCTGCTCTGTTGTGCCTCCCTGTGCATGGATCCAGTAATTCCTTATTTCTAAAGGTAGATCTAGGCCCAGACACTCAGCTGGGCTTTGATGAAACAGCAGGGGTCTGAAGACACAAAGATTGCTTTTGGAAAAACTTGCAGATCTGTATTTAAGGGGTGGGCTATCCAGAAATCTCTCTCTCTCTGGAGCAGGGGGACCCTATTTGGCTGGTGGATAAAATGACCATTTCTGCAAAAGACATGGCAAGAGGACACCATTTGAGCAGAGGACATTTTGGAGAGAGCCTACATTTTGGTAGCTTTGTGTTCCCAGGAGCAGCTTGGACAGCCTTGATGCTGGGGTCTCAGTTATTTTATTCTCCCTTCACAGTTTTGGGTTGTTTTGGTTTTGTTTTTTTTCCTTAGACTCCTCCTGCCATAATAAACTACAAGTGATGCTAGAATGTAAGCTAGTGGTACAGGCTGAACCTTTTGATTTGTGCCGTCAGGTGGCCTTGCCCTCAGGCCAATATATGCCAACAAGTAGGGTTCATGCTCCACAGCACTGAGGCCTGGCACTCAATGAAGATGCAGGTGGGGGGACTAAAACTGAGATCCCAAATTCACCTGACACCTGTGAGAGTCAACATGTATTAAAGTTTCTCTCTTCCCTGCTGCAGTAGCTACTCACCCAACCAGCAGTGGGATAACACATCTCAACAGCCTACATGAAGGGTGTGTATTGAGAATAGTGTGACCAGGGCAATGATTGTCCCTCTGTACTCAGCACTGATGAGGCCACACCTCAGATTGTGTGGCTCAGTTTTGGGCCACTCCAAGAAGGTGCTGGAGCGTGTCCAGAGGATAGAAATGGAGCTGGCAAAGGGTCAGAAGAACAAGTCTGATGAGGAATGGCTGAGGGGTATGGGGTTGTTTAGCCTGGAGAAAAGGAAGCTCAGGAGAGACCTTTTAACTCTCTACACCTGCCTGAAAGGAGGGTGTAGCCAGGTGGAGGCTGGTCTTTTCTCCCAGGCATCCAGTGGCAGGACAAGAGGACATGGCCTCATGCTGTGCCAGGCAAGGCCCAGGGTGGACATCAGGAGTACTTCCTTCATGGAGAGGTTTGCTAAACATTGGAAGGGACTGCACAGGGAGGTGGTAGAATCACCATCCCTGGAGGTGTTCAAGAAACAACGGGCACTTAGTACCGTGGTCTAGTTGGCAAGGTGATGGCTAAAGTTTGGTCTTGATGACCTCAGACATTTATTCCAACATAAATGATTCTGCAATCCTGTGATCAGCATTGAATGACAGTGTTACTCTGGTAGCATAATCCTGTACAGACAGAACCTGCTTTCCTCACCTCCTCTACATCCCGGATGCCACTTCCCAGCAAACATAAGGAATGGCTACTTCTCTCCAATTTCTGCTGGAAAAGAATACAGTCTTAAGCAATGTTGAACACATTTACAGAAATTCCCCTGTCCGTGACCGGATGCTGCTTGGAAACAGAGAGAAATCCATTTCTACGCCATCAGTTCAATAAGAGGCAATAATAGCTGAGAACCAGCATAATCATAGGGCTGTTTGGTTATCCACATGGCATCAGGTGTCTCTGTTAGCCCAGATATTCACTTCACCCCAGCCCAGAATGACACTCTCATCAGTGCAGTCTACAGACAGAACAAAAATTAAATCCCTCCAGGATCTGACTCTCCTCTCATCTCTGCCGCTGGTCCCTCCACATGAGGAAGGGAGCCCAGGGGAAGCTTTATTAGTCTGTCGATGAACTTAAAATGATAGCGCTTGCAGGACTGTCAATCCAGCACAAGTAATGAGTTAAAAAAATATATATATATATTTAATTGCCAATTCATCAGTAATTCCTGACAGATGGAATCCTTGCATTTTAGGTCAGCTTGACATCACCAGCACTCAAAGGTCCAAGTGAGCATTGCCAAATTTAATGAGCTGCAATAACAATGTCTCCACATTATTGGACTAATTACTAGCTTCTGAAAAGAAAAGAAAGAGGAGAGGGGGAGGAAGAAGAAGAAAATCCTCTAAACAGATGAAACTTTAATTAACAGCATTTTGAGACATTACTTATTATGGAGCAAATGCCACTTCAAAGTGAAAATAGCCTCTAGGTGGATAATAGATCTAATGAAAGGTAGAGTAGTCAATTTAGTACTAACTTGCTTCGTATATATGGCTTTAAGTTTTCAGAATAACCAGACTTCATGGCAACAGCCAGTGCACACAGCTCCTCATGATGCAAAGTCTCCAAGTTTCTGTTTTCACCAACCATGGACCATCCAGATGAGTTTGGCTTGAGGGCAGCCTGGTGCAGGTAGACCCCATCTATCAAATCCAACTGGAGCACATGGTCACTTCAGCTGGTGGCCAGTGAGGCATAGGCCTGGCAACTTGAGCGTCATGTCTTGAATTTCGAATGCAAGATTCTTACATTAAAAAAAAAAATTTTTTCATTAAAAGTGGTGGCTACAACCTTGGACTTCCAGGTTGAATGTACATGTTTTATTGAAACCAGTGTAAAAGTTTCATGTTAAATTTGTGAAATTATTAATAGAATTCAGCCTCAAATGAAGCAAATGCAAAACTAAATTCTTCAAATCAGCAACTTCAGCAACTTTCAGCAACTTCTGTTCCTTTCTCTCTCTCTCTCTCTCTCACACACACACTCATTCATTCACTTATCTAAACAGACATGGAAAAAAACCTAAAAATCCCAGCCTTCAAACCAGTCAAAATATTTTTCCTGTGAACTGAGCAGGAAGAAAAGGAAGAGGTTTGTTGCTATTTCTATTTTCAAATGCTGAGCATGGCTCAGATCTGCCGTGATGAGGGGCCATGTCAAATTGGCTAGATCAGGTAACAGCAGACTGGAAAAACCTCTCCTTATTCCGTAGAGACCTTCATGAATCTATTCATACCTTGCCCACTTCACTTGCCACGGTAACCACCTTTATAAACCCCACTGATGGGAACTGCAACCACAGCAGCTCAGAGCAGGCTGTCACCTCCCTGCAATAAATTCCGGTGATCCGGGAAGTGTAAATCACACCGGTTTGTGCTGGGAGAGTTCAGCTGATATAACAATATTTGTGTGCATTTAGGTGCATTTCCCAGACAGGGACCTACAGAGTGGAATTCAGTGCTCGCTGCCATCCTGTGCTATCTTGCAGGATTCAACCAGCCAACCACTGCCTCCCAGGCAGGAGGCAGGGGATGATAAAACTTGGCATTGTCTGGCTGCACAAAATGCACGCTTACTGCAAATTGAGCTTGAATATTGCTGGGAGGCAGGGAAGGGGGAAACAGGGGGAGGAGAGGCATCAGATTTGTTTAGGCATTAGGACATATCTCAATTTACTCCTTGGTTTTCTTCCCACTCCTACCCTGGTAGGCCCATTATTTCCCACTTCAGAATTAGCACCTTTGCCAGCAGAACATAAAGGCAATGACTACGGAAAGCTGCAGTCTCTGCCCTTATGAAGGGAACTTAGTTGAAGCCATTTGGAAACAAAACAGCAAGTGCTCTGCTGACAGCATGTGGAAACACGGGGGGCTCTGTGAATCCGTGTTTCTCAGGACACTGCCAAGCCACAGGCTGGCAGGGTGAGTGAATTCCACATCCCCGTCCCCAGATCCTGCTCTGCTGTGCTCTCCTGCTCACTTTCAGTGTTGCCTCTGGTAGCACTGCGCTTATTGCCTTAGGGTAGCTCTAGTCATGCATCACAGCTTCTTACCTTGTTTTTTCCCTTGCGTAGAACTCTGTCCTTCCAAAGCAGCATGTATTACGTCCCAGCAAGCACCGAATCAGCAAAATTTCTGCACTTTGATAAAGACCCAAGACCACATCTACAAACAGGCTACTCAGAATCCAGAAATTTAATAGCCTTGTATGGAGAGTTCACTTTCACCTCTCCCACCTCCTCCCTTCAACCAAAACGTAAAGAAAAAAGAGAGACAACAGCTAAGAAAGAGGCTGGTGGCTACATCTAGCTAGAACAGGATTTGAGATTTTGAGGGAAACCCCTGGCTGCAAAGCACTTGGCTGATGTAATCTGAGGAAGAAATAGACTTCTACCTATCAGAAGAGGGATCCTGACATCAGTGGGTATGCAGCAGCTCAGTTTCTGAGATGGGGAGGATCACAGGACACGCGCAGCAAGGTCTACAATAGGGGAATACACCACAAGGCCTGCCTGTGTTGCAGGGGGTGCCTTGTTGGTGGCTTCCATGCTGCTGAGCTGCACTCAGCTCACAGGGTACTGTGGCACTCATGGTCATCCTCTACCTCAGCCTCCAAAAGAGCTCTTAAGCTACAATTTTCCACGTAACAACATAATGATGACAGCCACCATTTAGTGACATATGACTTGACTCCAAGCTCAGCCCAAGCCTCTTGCCCAAGCCATGCCAGCCCAGATTTGACATATGAACCCAAGGTTTCCTTCACTGCCTGGACTGGTGGCTTTCGTGAATGTTCATGCCAGTGCTCTTTCGTACATGGGAGCTGGTTCCTCTTCCAGCCAGGACAGTCTCCTCCAACACGCTCTACTGAATTTTGCCCATGACTTTTAGGACCCCCTGACCACCACCAGAATGGAAGCCTGTATGGCAGCCAGGAGAGTCCAAGCAGCTGGCGGGTTTCCAGGCTTGTGCTTGCCATCCTTTGTTACTGGAAATATCCTAATTAGGTGGTAATGCACTGCACTAATCTGACAACGACCTAACCTCAGGTCTGTTGGCTTTCTCAAGGCTTTTTTAAAAAAACCTCACCAATCACAGACTGCAAACGCCTTTCCCAATGCAGCACTCCTTGCTCTGCTCACAGCTGAAGGCAGTGCATGAAGGTGCTGCACAAGCAGTGGGTTTGAGTGGAGAGCAGGACCTGGGGCTGATATCTCCTACAGCTGTTCCACCAGGCCAAGTAGTTGTATCTACACTGGCCGCTACCTTTCCCAGACCAAGAGCTGGTGGGAAATAGGGGGCCCAGGATGGAGAGATCTCTGGGGTGCCCCGGCAGTCCCTCAAAACACGTGTGCAAAACCTCCACTACTGAGGCACTTTCTCTGCAAAGAGAGGAGGTCAAAACTCACCTGGGAGGAGCAGTGAGCCAAGCAGGCAGATTATGTGTTTTAGCAGGTATAAGCAGACGCACTGCCAAATAACCAGGCAGACTTCAATCTCTGGGATAATTAAGAGTCCTGTACTGTAGAAATACCCTAATTTGCAGCTTTCTTGTATTTTTTCTCCTCTGGCTACACTTAGATACAAACTTTTCACAGCACAGAAAAACAACACGTGAGCAGCCTTCTCTTATTCTCACTCTTGATCCTTAAAAGCAAAAATAAAATTCAAATCAGTCTCCCTCACCAAAGAGTGAATGAGAGAGATCTCCAGTACAAAGTGTTTCTCCCAGTCCTCTGGCATCCATGAGGCACAGTCCTGCCATAGGGGTATGAGGTTTAGCAGCTCTTTGCAAAGGTTCCCCCTGGACCATGGTTCATATTTCAAGCACCTCTCAGAGACCATGGGTCTGAGACATGGTTTTGAGTCTTGTCTAGTTAGCTTTTAAGTCTGGCTTGCTATGAAGAAGGGTGACGGAAAAGATGGATCAAACAGATGACCTTGACAAAGGAGGTGCCTGCTCTTGGTTTACTTCAAATCCTTGAAAGCCTGTTATTGAATGTAAAAAAAACTGACTAAAACCCAAAAAAAAACCCCAGTAATAAAAAACAGCTAATGTATCCAATTTTTCTGGCCAAAAATTAAGGCACTGGAAGGCAGGCTTTTTAATGGCTATCATTCCTCCTGTGTTATTTGAAGATCCCCTTGTAAACGGGAATCCTGGGTCTGTTTTGCCATCTGTTCCCTCCACTCCTGCCTAGGAATCCTGAAAGGGTATTTATTGTATATGCAGGTTCAGTGAGGCCCACTTACTATAAACAAATACTGCATGAAATATGGTGGGGCCAGCTTTTTCTACAGTGCCTCTATTTATGAGGAAACAGTATAAAAACAAATATGTAATCTGGAAATAAACCTGTTAAATGAATAAAAAGTCCTATGGAGCAAAACATAATGATTAGCAGAGCCATTGAGGGAAAGACCCTGTTAAGGGAACACATCTGCTGTCATCCACTTTGCTTTTCCCCCCTGATAAAAATCCATTTAGAAGCAGCCATCAGAAAATCATGGGGGAAGGGACGGCAAGAAGGAGGAGATGATCCAAGCTAAAAGCTACAAAGCCGACCATGGCTCTTTTGCTGGTTCTTGAAATGCCTCTTGAGTCTTGCACCCTGCTGTCCACCAAATATAATCTATGTTATTTACAGCATGTACTTGGTACAGATTACAGTCACTCAGCTGAAGGGGAAGAAAAAAGGAACAAGAAGTAATAATAAATGAAAAAAAAAAGAGCAGGAAAGAAATTGAAGGCCAGCATGGTGTCCTCAGCAAAGATTCAAATAAGGAACTTGCAGTGCAACATGTTTGTGCACACATGCATAGAAAATAATTTTTTTTTTTTTGGCCAATTGCACAGAGCAAAAACATGGGTTATGCAGAAGAGCAGCACAAAATAAACCTGCTATGGAAATGTAACTCAATCGTGACCTCTGATTGCTGGCTTCTCCCATGTGCAGCATAGCTGACTCAGAGGCAGGAAGTGCTATTCTAGCTACCTGTTCCTACTCACTCTGTATTTACAGACCTCAAGTAAAATCAGAACCTGCTCCGCACCCACTTCACCCCACCCACACAACCAAAGCCAGCTACAGATGGGCACGGAGTTGCACTTGTTGTCACGCTCTCTCCTCATGGTTTACATTTGCTCCAAGATGTTCTGGGTATTTCCCATCTCAGTTTCTGATTTCCACTGTGGGTTGCTTGACTCTCCTCATGGAACAAGTTATTAATACTCCAGTCTCTACCAACAACACAAACAAAGCAGGTACAAGCTGATGCAACTCTGGAAAGTGCTGTACCAAACACTGATGCAACTCCCCAGAGAGCTGCGATTACTCCCCCAGAGTGTGTGGGATGAGGATGCCCTGCTTGCTCTCGTCTTGACTCTTGCTTCCGCCTTTGCCTCCCAGCACAAAACCTGGCGTCACTCTGTAACTCACGGCTTCCCAGTCTGTGGCTTGGAAGAGCTCTTGTTGTGCCCTCTTGCCAACAGCTCCCAGGTAAAAGCATCAGGGACAGTGTGCTTTTCCCTCGTCACGCCTGTGGCTGCACAGTCAAACTGAAGTGCATCGCCTTGCTCCTATTCTCACCATCGGGGTTGTTCTGCCTCTCACCCATCAATCAAATTAAAGCAATAAAACCTTCACCCTCTTAGCAAGGAAGACAACATCCGAGCATTGACTGGAGAGAAGAGGAGCAAGATGATGGGCCTGTAGCTTCCCTTCCCTGTCTGAAGCATGGAATAAGGTGTCACGTAGCATAGTTTGAGTGCTAATTGGCAAAACAGGCATAATAATTTGCTTGAACGTGCACTATGATGCTGATGTATTGTTTGCAAATTATTAACCAGCATTGACTTGCTGTCTTCAGTGTATGTGAGCTGTGCCTAAAAGCTTAATGCATTTATATCACTACAGTTACTACTACTACTCACTGACACACTTTAGTATTTTTATTGCTTTTTCATAGCTGACATGATTCTGATGGTATGTAATTAAATATTTTACAAAGATAGGGTCTGATCCAACAACCTTTATGCACATGAATAACCTCATTATATTCAGTGCCTCTACTCACATACCCAAAGCAGTCAAGGCTGGTTCCTACTACTACAAAAATAATTTTTTTCCCTTTCTGTATTCCTCTTCTAGAATTTTGATGGAATTATTTTAATGGGGGGTAAAAAAAAAGACCCTTAAAACTCCTCCATGTTTATTTTGTGCATTGAAACTTTCACCTAGGATTTAGAGAAACTATAATAACACCATTGTGGCAGTTATTCTTGGCCAGGGATGGAAAGAAGTAAGAGTTTTGTTTTGTCAGAGACTGAAAGACAGACTGCTTTTTTGCCAGCCTATATCTCAGTGTGGTTCCTTGAGACTGATTAAAAGTTTGAAGGGGAGATTTTTTTTCACAAATTCATGACTCACTATAAAATGTGGTGGATTTCAGGCATGAGGGGGCTTGCCCAAATGTTTTTTTTTCTTTATATTACCTGCAAAATACGTCACAGTCATATCCTTCCTTCAAACCGATATACATGTAAAATGCTCATGCACCACTACCTTACAGGTTGGGAATGTCCTGTTCTCCACTGACATATTTACATGTTCATGGGGACATTTTGCTTGGTTCCAGCAAGAAGCAAATCTGACCCAAAGCTAGACTTGGAGCTGAAGACCTTACTTCACTGCAAAACCAGCTTTTCAAGTTTGGATTCAGACCTTCAGCCTACAGGCAGACTTGTCCCAGCTGCATTGTCATCCTGGCACCTGGTGCAACACATTGCTACTCACCCAGAATAGCCAAAACAGTCAGGCAGGAGGAAAAAGGTGACAGTGGATCTTGGGATTTGGATTCATTTAAGAGAGACATAAATAAAATATTGCAGCCATAAACAAAACACAAGCAAAAAGACAGTGCATCTGGGCCACTGTGAATCCCAGGTAAAACAAAATCCTTAATAAAACTTGGCACTTTGCAATGCCTCTTCAGCTGAATTGAGGGTATTTTTCTGGTTTTCCCACAGCAGGGAATGCAGGAAGGCTCTGAACTCAGCCAGCAAGACTCTCTGGTCATTTTATGCATGCACCCCTGCTTTACTACCTCATGGACCCCTGCAAAAGTCTCTCTCCCATCTTTGGCCAAAAAGGAAACCAAGTACAAGCTTCTGAAAACAAACAGACCCTTTAAATTAAAGTCTACAAAATTAGTAGCCTTGTATGAAAGCCAATATATTGCATAGTTACACCTATGTGTAACTATGCAATATATTGGCTAGTCACCTAGTTACCTAAACAGTGTCTGGGAAGGATTAACCATGACCACAGCCCAGCCCAGCCAGGACAAGCACAGCCAAGCTGGCTTTTGGGGAGCTCTGCTGGTTAAGCAGCTTTGAGCATCACTGAATTGCAAGCCATCACAGGAGGTGAAACCTTTTTGGCACATGAACTGCAAGAGAGCTTCAGTGTCTGGACAGGAGTACAAAGACCTTTACTAGTGCTGTTCCCATAGCAGGGGTCACACTGCAGGCGAATCCCATCACCAGTCCAACCTAAAGTTAAACTCCAGTCATGGCAGAAATGTGTTTTGAGACTCAAACTGAAAGGAAAAGAACAAGAAGTTGCTTGTAAATTATCTGATGCAGCAGTCCCAGCCTGCCGGCTGTACAGTAAGGAGCATAATCCTGCCCATCAGTTAAGGCCAGAAATGGGATGCTCCTTTTGAAATTCATCATGCTAGAATAGTTGGGCTCTCTTCCTCCACCATCAACTGTTTTTCCAGGATCTGTCTAGAAAAACCAAGTCTACCACTCCTGTCCAGCTTGCCCATCTCTATATTTTGGTCAGTGTGGCAAAATGAAGCTGTCAGACCTGCACCTCCTCTCCTACCCTCTCTTCTGGATAGAGTGCAGGTTCGGGTTTCAAGTCTGCTTCCCTTGGACTGACACACTCTGCCAAGCCATCAGGGACAAAATCAAGAGTACTGAAATGGCAGGAGAAAGCTGAGCCCACATTACACATGAGGCAAAGGCAACACTCACCAAGGCCTCTGGAAAACAGACTGCTTCCTGGCTTTCCAGCTATGTGCACATTTATGAGGTTTGAATGAAATTCAGCTGAAGCATGCAGGCCAATGACTGCTTGTCCAAAATGAATTCAGTTGCTGGACTTTTGTCCATTTAAGAGTCACCTGATCCCTCTCTGCGCTGCCTAGGTTAAGCCCTGTCAGCATCTGAAATGCCTTAAGTAGCATTAACTCTTCTGGTGGCACTGCAGTGCTGGGTGAACTTTTCAAAAAACTTTTTAAAGCATGATAAAAACACACAGATCAAGCCACTCCAGTGACCCCAGCACATGGATGGGTTACAGCCATTTGACAAGTCAGGAGCGGCACTTAAGAGAAGTGAAAGCAGGCAGTTAATGAGACTCAAGGTTTACTTGCCCATGTGCACCTATGAACATGAACATATGGATTTCTTCATGTCTTGACCCTAGAGAAGGGGCATCAGACTTGAAAGTTGCCACCTGGTTTCTGTGGTTATTTCTCCATTTAGGGATTAAACAATATCCAAACCCATGTGTGCATATTTCTCTGTTGCAAATAGGCAGCACAGACAGTTGCAAAGCAAGGAGATGGGTGTGAGAAAGAGGATTTTTAGTGACCCAGGGGAAAAAAGAAATAAAGGGATGAGTCTAGGCCTGCCAAACAGCTGGTTAAACTTCAGAGCTCAGTTTAAGACTGTTTGGAGGCTTGTCTACCCACAGCAGAAAAAGCTTTCTCCTCTGCCTGCCTTTGTTTTTGCACAGTTACCCCACTACCACAGACTATAAGCTGCTCCACGAAAGCAAGATCAGGACTTGTCTTCTCACCTGAGTGAGAAAACAATGTGTTTATAAACACTGGCTTTGGAGAGAGGTACAGGCACCTGGTCAGACAAGTGCTCAAATGCTTTTAATGTGTTACCATTCCTTTTTTTCAGCTGTTGCTGGCTACTCCCATCCCCCAGGGCCTGTACACACTGCTAAACCATTGCGGTGCAACCTGCGGTGGGGTTGATCAGCCCATCTCAGCACGAGGCCAGCCCACCGCTGCCTTCACCTTGGCTGGGATCCTGAGAAGAGGCTGCAATACCTGTTAATCATAAACCCTGTTGATTAAATCCATCTAGCTATTTCACTCAGCTACAAGCAGGGGCAAAGGCTGTCCTGCAAGCAGCTCTGTCCTGTTGCCTGGCCATGTATACAAAGCCAAAGAAAGAACTGGGTCTTCATCCATGTGTAATTTGCTGCTGGTCATGGGATTTCCACCTGCATGTCACCATGGTCTGACATTGCCAGGTGTGAGATTTTTCAGGATGGCAGGAGAAGCTGAAAACTTCCACCAAACCCTGAACAAGCCTGTTAAAACCTTCACTGAACACAGGCAGGGGTGGGTAAGGAAGGATGGACCCTCTTCCTGTGCTGCAGACATCCTGCTTCATGCCCTGGGAAAAGGGTATTCAGGATCTCAAGCACAAGTCCAGAGCTGTTTAGAAAATGAAAACCAAAGCTCCCTTGAACATCTTTGTTTCTATTCTTAACCACAATTTCATTTGCATTGATGTTTCCTGACCAATTCTCTCCTCAAAATAATTGATGGGGAAAAGATCAAGAGATGTAATTAAAAGAGAAACAAACAGAAAACAAAAGGAAGAGGGTAAATGGGCATGTGACTTCGGGTCAGGGAAGGAAGAGGAGCAGGTGGTGGAACTGATGAGGGAGATTTAATGAACTGCAATTGACTTCAAATAACAAAGGAGGAGGAACCTAATCCTACCATTGGATCTGTACACATATGGACTTATTATAGCAAATGGTAATCAATCCATCAGCCTTAAATTAAAGATAAGGTGGGCAGGAAGGAAGGGATGGAATTTATTCTCTCCTTCCCATCCCTCCCCCCACCAAACTAAATCTGTTTGCATGTGTCCGTGTCTTTGTTGTCAGAATTAGCGTCTGTCATCTCTCCATTCTCAATGAAAGCAGTCACCTTCTCATGCTTCACTATGCCACTGCAGCCCCCTTTAGAAGCTTTCCCAAGAATTCAGACTCCTGGTTACCCTGATTCTGCAGTGTATTTCACTTGACACAGATCAAGGCTCAGAGGCCTCAGAGATATGCTTATAGGACTCTGCGTGTAAATCCTCACTGAGCTTTAATCAAATGCACATCACAGAGAGTCCTGCATGACAGAAAGCAGAACCACCGGTCCTCAGACCTGCCAAGAAGATCCTCATCTGCAATACAAGCATTTTTCCTCTTTTGTATCATTTTGGCCCTCGCTTTCTCATTCTAGTACAAGCTGCAGAAATATTCTGGGGTTTGTATGTTACCTCCTTGTTTCAAGCTGAAGGCAGGTTCACTAGGTTTTCTAAATATATACCCAGGTTTTATGAATCCTCATTAAGTTTTCTAGGATAAAGTTTCTATTTTAAGGTCTGGATCATCCAAAGAGGATGGACAGCCCTTTCCCACACATTCAGACAAGCATGTCTGTGCACATGGTTTTCTTTGCAGGATTTGCCCTGCATTTGGCCTGGCAGGAAGTTTCTCCCAAATAAAATGCTTCTGACCTGGTGTCATCATGGTCAGCAACTAGTACTTATTTCTCCTTGAGCCATAGGCAGCAAATGCACGAGCAATTCATCAAGATCACCACTGATATATGTTTAAAGAGTGACAGTTTGTTATTTAGAGAGTAATATCAGGAGCTAGGAAATATAATTTTCTGTTCTGGCCATAACCTTACTATGTAATTTCCCAGCATGTTTCATATTTCAGCATATTCCAGTTATTCCAGAAGGACACTGCCAGTTGAGCTGAGAGGTGGCAGGGAGGAGGTGCTCAGACATGCAGAGTGAGACCTATATGGAGCTTCAGTGTGGGACAAGGGCTGGGCGCCCAGAAAAGTCTGGAGCCAGCAGAGGGAACATGTGGAACACTTCATTTCCAAGGGCATTTCCACCACAGCTACTATTTGGACAAAGCATTTGTCAATCCAAAAAATTCAGTTAGATCTCCCAAGGAAAGGACAGGGCAGGCACAGGCAGACAAGAACTCAATGTTGAGCCCTGGCAAATCAAATCAGGAAAGGGGGAAGTGGCAAGAAAACATAAATTTCTTAAATAAATACCCACCAAAGTCAAATTATTCTCCCAATTTACAGCTCTTCAAAAGGAGCAGTAGGGACACAACCCAAGTACCATTTTAACAGTAATCTTTCCCACTTCCATGCTGACTCAGGTCCTCTTAACCTGTGTATTGATGCTTGATGTTCCAGCTTCACAGCAGCTGAGGAGCCCACATCAGAAGCACCACTGGTGTTGCCAAAACAGAGAGGAGCATCCCTCACCCACCGCGTGCCAGCACACCCTCTCAGTGGGGACTTCCCAGCCTGAGCAGTCTCCCATGCTGAGCTATTCCTACCTGGCCATCAGGAGTGAGACTCAGCCTGTTGGGTGGGAGGCATGGGAATTTGGGATACTGCAGGCACATGCCAGGGAAGTACAGTCAAACACTCAGCAAATGCTAAACAACAACATGGTTATATCTGGACAATCTAGTCTTTGTAGGGTTGTCCATCATCGCTTGTGTTGTCTCAGACTTGGGGACAGGGAATACCAGTGACAGAGAGCACCTGCCATCTTCACAGAATCACCCAATAAGCTGAGTTGGAAGGCACCCACAAGGATCATAGTGCCAAACTCCCAGCCCTGCACAGCACCTTCCCCAAGAGTCACACCATGTGCCCGAGAGTATTGTCCAAATGCTTCTTTAACTATATCAGGCATCTTGTCTTTGTGTCGGGAATAACTTGAGCGTGCTGCTGCTGAGCAGCAGCATCATCTGCCATCTTGGGTTTTTTTGGCAGCCACACGGGACTGAGGTGAACACCTTTTATGTGCAAACCACCTTCTCTTTTTGTGTACTTCTGTTGCTAATGTTGTTGCTGTGCGTTTCTTATTCCATTGCTGTTTGCTTTTAGTAAATTTTTACCTCAACCCATAGTCTGCCATTGTCCCTCTCCCAGGGGAGTGAGGAAGGTGGAAAGAGGGAACGACTTATTCAGGGTTTAATTCCCAGCTGTTTTTTTAAACCACCACACATGTCCTGGAGCATGGATTTGCGCTGCATGGGTGTGTTCACTGCTCTTCAGGTACCACGTGGGCTGACAGAGAGCTGATATGGCACACCCCACAACCCCCTCCAGCAGAGCATGACTGCCAGAGGGCTGCCTGCCCCATGCTGCAGCCTGCCAAATTCCGATCTCATTTTGCCTCTACCAAAGGGGACAGTTCCCCTCAGCCCTCTGAAATGTGACCACAGAGCTTCCCAAGAAGTATCATTTAAGGCTCTTAAGAAGACAGACATTTTCCAACAAGAGCACAGCACAACATCACTCCCCTGCTCCCACAGGAACAAGCACCAGGGATCCTGGAGGAACTATCTCCCTAAGCACATATTAGTAAGTCATCACCTCACCACCCTCTGCTTTCTTCTGTTGGCAACTACAATTTCACTCAGACTTTTTGCTAAAGGGCTTCTTCTCTTGCTTATTGTTCAATGGGAGACTGAAGCAAAGTGTGTCAATGGCAAAGGAGGAGGGAGGAGGTCGAAGTGAAGCTTGGTAGTACACAATTCCCCTCTCAGTCTGGCAGTTTTGGGATCTCTCTTGTCTTCTTTTCACCTATGAAAACCTGGCTGCTTGCCACAGCATAATATAGCAACGGGGGAAAGAGAGGAAGAAGGCTTAACTTTTATTTATTTTAGTGCAATCATTAGGATTATGTCAGGGGGAAAAAGCATTAATACATAATCTTTTCCCTGTGCTATACAACACTGGCTGCTTTTAATTTAGAATTAAATTGAAACACTCACTCAGAACAGCTTTGAACAGCAGCCAAGGCCTTCTCTTGTATTGTGTGAGCAGCTGGGTAGCCTTTCCACTCTCTTTTTTTGGTCCACGGTGCCCTTTTTTGAGACCTGTGTTGAGGGTTGGTCACTGAAGATATTTGTCACCCTTCCTCAAGTGCCAAGGGTCCCCCTGGCTTGGAGCTGGCACACCAGCCACAGACAGAGGGGGAGGCCCAAAGCATGTGAGTGAAGACCCCAGGAGACCAAACTTCAGCAAATAAAGCTGCACTGCTACAAGTATTTCACAAATTAAAGCAAGAAGGGATATATCAAAAAGCACACCGAAAAGCACATTTTTTAAAAAATGCTAAATAGTAGTGATTTGTGTTTTTTTCTCAACAGCACACATTGTTTTGTATGCTTTGTCGCACATGATGGGGCAAGTTCACACAAGGAGGTTTGGAGGTATAAACAGGACAGACAAGGCTGGGTGGGGTAAAGCCAAATTTAGTTAAGTGAACTGGTCATCCTGTTTTGTTCATACAATAAGCCTGCTCCAGAGGGTTCTCACCAAGCTGATGAGAAATGTGCCCTGGTTCATTCCCTGTTCATTTTAATCTATATAAATACTAGGTTTTGTCAGACTAAAGAATCCAGTGCAGACTCAAGCGCTTTCCTTAATTATTGGTATTCACAAAAAGAAAGAGTAAGTTTAAGGTGGGGGGGGAGGGAAGAGATTGCCACCCTTTCAGTGCTGCTGTGAAGAGAGCTCTGCTTATCACAACAGGTGCAAAGGCCACTCACAAAAACAGAAGCAGTTCAACACTGAAAGGCTAAGAAATTACTTATTCTCTTTGTCAGCTGCTCATACAAGCAGGGTAAAGGCTACTTGGAAGGAAAGAAAGAGAGTTAAAAAAAAGGGTTAATGCTTGTGAAACAAAGAAAGAGAGAAAGGAAGAAAAAAAAAATATTAAGTGCATGAGCCTGCAGGTTTGCAGGAGACTGGAAGATATATTGACTTTAAAAAATATAGGTTAAAAAAAAAAAGGCAGAAACAAAACTGATAGAGCAGGAATGAGCAGCACCAGCAGGCTGGGGACTGGGAGAAATTTTAACAATCTACCACTCCAGCTGAATAGTAAGGGGAACAATGCTGGCTGAAAGCACAGCATTCCTGCCCTTGCGCCCCCGCAGAAAGGGGCTGTGCAGGTCTTTCTGATGGCTCTCTCTAATTACACGTTCTTGTGTATGGCAATTCATGGCCAGTTCTGAGAACGTCCTCATTCCTTGTCAGGAGGGTGATGTGTATACCACACCTAGAGACTCAACATATTGGGGAAAAAAGTTATGTTAAAAAAAAAAGGAAAGAAAGCTCCTGTGATGAGAAGCCCACAGTTTTCAGGGTTACTGTTATCCCTTGGGTTCTTAACTGGGTTTAATTTCTTTCACTCTTTCCCTTTCAAAATAAGGCATCAGACGCAAAGGAAACTAGAATTTCATTTTATAGCACCCCTCCATTAATCCCCAGATCTCTCTCAAGTGCTGCATAAATTTCAACCTCTCTTCCCAGAGCTCACAGAGGTTGTTTAACACCTGGTGCATCTTATTTTCCAAGAATGATGGTTGTGTTTATTTTAACCCGACCTGGGATGATGTGCAAACCAGCCACGACTGTTAGATGCTGAGTGTTCCCAGAACCAGATGGTCAAACTTTCCTCTTTTAAGACAGCTGACTCAAAACCATAAAAGAAAACACCAAAAATGAAAACAATCATCAACGACAGCATCAAAAAACACCCTGTGGTGGGGAATAAAATATTTCAATGTTGGCACTGTGAGACAGAAAGAAATTCAGAGGAGAGAGAGTGTTTGATTTCCAAACCCTGAAAGTTAAGCATGCAAAGGAGAGAACTCGCTCATCAGGAAGTTTCCACCAGTGGAAGGTAACAGGAAGAATTCCCTAGCTTAAATATGACAGATGTTCATACCTCTGCTACCCAGACGCAGTAAAAACCCCCTGTGGCTATACTGACTGCCCTGCTAAATGAATGGCGAGTTAAGAGTACTAATAAAGCACAGTGATGTGAGCTGCCACTGCCTGCACCTGCAGGTTTGCTGGTACCCACTTCTGGCTTCACAATTTACAGCCAAATGCAAAGCACTTCATTTTAGCACCATGAATAGTCTCTTGCCCTCCTCATGGTTCTCCTCTCCTTCCCAGGCCTCTTCTATTCACAGCTGGTCCTAATTTAATTAGTCTGCTTTGCTCTATGCCACTGAAGGGGCATTGCTGTCACACATTGCACCTTTTGCACAACCAAACTTGCCTATGGCAGGTTTGAGGCAGTCCAAGGTTTCTGTTTATAAAGCTGCTCCAGCCTAACTCAGCTGAGAAATTCTACACTGGAGGTTACATTGGTCCAACACCAGGTTTCAGGCAATCCTGCTTATGTAAAGCTGACAGGTTTGTTCTGGTGTAATAAAACCAGTTCCTCCCCTCCTTGACTGGAAAAAAAATTAAAAATCAACATACATTTTCACGCTGCTGTGACTAAAATGAAAAATAATTTTTTTTTAAATCCACATCTGGTAATGGGCAGAAACAAAGAAGGCGACAAGATGCCACAAAACAGCTTGTGAAATTCCCACACAAAGGTGTAAATGTAGAGGACATAGAATCATAGAATGTTAAGGAATTAGAAGGGACCTTAAAGATCATTTACTCCCAACCTCCCTGTCATGGACAGGAACACTTAGACCAGGATGCTTAAGGCCTTATCCAGCCTGGCCTTGAACACTGCCAGGGTTGAGGCATCAACAAACTCCCTGGGCAACCTGTTCCAGCGCCTCACCGCACTCAAAGAATTTCTTTCTAATGTTTAACCTAAATTTCCCCTCTTTCAGTTTGTACCCATTAGTCCTTGTCCTATCACTACATTTCCTGACAGAGTCCCTCTTTGGCTTCCTGTAGACCCACTTAAAATACTGGAAAGTTGTTATGGGGTCTCCAAAAAACCTTCTCTTCTCCAGACTGCACAGCCCAAACATTCTCAGCCTGTCTCTGTAGGGCAGTGGCTGGCATGCCAGCTCTCATCCTGGTGGACATGAGGTAGATTTTCCTTCTTCCACATCCTCTTACCTTTCCAGAGGAAAACAGACACACAAACTGCCTAAAGACCCTAAAAAACCAACCATTTCTTGTTAACCATCATAAGAAATAGCCATGCAAAAATGAGACAATGTCTGTATGCTTTTCACCAACTACTTTCCTTTATTACTAATATTCTGTAATATTATGTATATGATCATGACATGAAAAGACTTTGTGAACATTTCAAGAAAGAAAGAAAGCCCATTTCAAATATTACAAGGAGAGGAGGGGCTTCAGCCTTTTTCAAAGTTTCTCATGCCATTTTCTACAGTTCTTTAAAATGGTGAAGTCACAGTTAAAGGATATGTGCTCTGTAAAATGATAGAATCATTTAGGTTGGAAAAGACTTCTAAGATCAAATCCAACAATTAACCCAGAACTGCCAAGTCCACCATTAAACCATGCTCTTAAGAATCACATCAATATGCCTTTTACATTTCTCCAGGGATGGTGACTCCACTACATCTCTGGGCAGCCTGTTCTTCCACTCCTGTGTCTGGACTATTGCAAACTTAATCTAAACATAGGACTAGATTTAACAGAAAAGATCACTTACAAGGCTGTTTATATTTGAGCTAAAGTCAGGTTTCTAACTAAGTTAAACTGCAAAGATTAACTGCACTGAGCCAAGGCCTCACGTGCCTTATGGCACTAGGTTGTAGGAGACTTCCCAGTCACATCAAAGAGTTTCACATAAGGCTGTTAAGACTCACTGCTGCTCACAGTTATGGGGGACTACAGGTAGAAAACCTGAGTTCTGCACCTCTGCAAGTAAGCATTCACAGATGGTCACAGCAGAAATAATTTCATAAAGTATCTCAAGATGCATTGTCAATTGAAAACAATTCTCCCAGTGCACGTCAGGTAAATAACACAAAAAATTTAGTAGACCACGCTGCTGAAGATGTAATGTCTGCTCTGAACTGGGGATATTTGTGATGTTGGCTAATTCCCCTGGACAACAGAACTATAGGATTCTTGCCACCTCTAGACACTGGCACGACATAGATTTTTAATGCCACGTGCCTGGTGCACACAGCACTCATTCATCAATGTCCCACATGCTGAAAAATATTTTCTGTGCTAATTCACAAGGACAGCTGTTAATCCGCCATCCCTTACAAACCTCAGCAAAATCCACTTAAGTTGGAATCAGGCATATTTCAGAAAGTATTTGTCCTATCTGCATTGGGATTGAGAGAGGCATACAAGGGAAGGGGTGACAGAAATACTGGGAGTCTAGTAGGGCTTGGGTAAAGCCCTACAAATCCTACAAGGATGTGAAAGAAGCCACAAGCCCTGCACTAAGGAGAGCGACTGGTAATTAAAACCTTGATACAGCAAGTCATTTGAGTTTATTGAAATAGGTACTTAAAGATAAACGCAAAGCATTTTGCTCAAACATTTTGAGGAATATGATCCTTAAGGAAGATTAACAAGTCTTTAATAACACTTGTGTTATGAAATGTCATTATAATCAACCAGTAAATCAATAGTACAGAAGCACATGCTGCAGATCACAAGGGCTGTGTTTTGCAGAACAAAAGAGAGGGCAACCTCCTCATCTTCTATGACAGTGATACATGTTATATATACCTACACCTTTCAAACAGTGACATTTTTAGTACATCTAGTCACCCATGAGGCCATCTGTCTACATGGGAAGGGGTAGCAATTTTTTGCTTTGAATTACATAACCTTCCAAGTAGGTTAAATGCAGGACTCATCTCTGCTAAAGGCTGCCTACACCAGTGCACTCTCTTGCTTCACATTACAGCTCCCCTGGCCTCCTCTCCTGGCAGCAGCAGTGGTCAGACTGGCTCAAGGCTGCTTGGAGTGCTCAGGGGGCAGATGAGTCACAGATGCTCCCCCAGCTCAGAGCTGCAAGGGGCCAGCTGTGCCCATGTCTAAGAGCCAGAGGGAGGATGCCCAGCCAGGGCCAGTGGAGGGGGTGAGGGCAGAAATACAGGAGCAGAGATTTAGCCTAAACTGGAGCTGTCAGAGCTACATCCTGGTGAGTGAGATAATACATGCATTTCCCCTGCATGGGCCAGACTGAATTAGCACATCTGGGGCCCACATTTACTGCTGCTTTGGAGCACCTCTGCCATTAACACTAAAAACACATCCTGGAGGACATCAGGGCTTGAGATTAAGGAGGTGAGAGGGGAAATAAGACACCTTACCTCCCCCTTCACCTTGTTCCTCCCTCCTCCCACATGGCTCCAAAACACTTTGCAACTTGAATGCTGTCAATCTCTGTATGGGAGAAATGTATTTATAGAAACCCCATTGCTGTGGCTCAAAAGTTTTATGGGACCAGATGTCAGAGGACATGAAGTTGATAAAATAATGCACAGTCCAAGAAAAAGGGTCAAAATTATCTGCTGCCAGCAGTGAGAATTCGTGCTTCTCCAACTTCCATGGAGCAGTGCCAGTTTACCTCAGTGAGAAGTGGGGCTGGCAAGCAGGTACAGACATGAATAATTAGGCTGAGTAAGCTGTCTGACCAAGAAGACATCTGCCCTTCACAGGAGCAATTTTTCTAGAAAGGGTTAATGCTCTCTCCTTTGAAATACCATGTGGCAGCTGCAGATGACATCAGATTTTCTGCCATACTGTTTTGTATCAGCATACACGAAGCATCCAGGGAAGGCGAAGCTGCTTGAGACTGTAATCAGAGAAATGGTCAGCATTATCACAACAAATAACATCATTTAGATATTTCTTGATCTTATGGTTGTATTTAAAAATAGGGATATCTTCAAAATATCAGGATATTTGCAGATGGGGCAAAAGCACCAAGGGCTCAGAGACCTTTCTAGTAATCAACCCACAAGAAACTCACAGATCTTAGGTACACATGTGAAACCACCTGCTTTGAACTAAAGCCAGCATTTCAGGAAAATACCAGGGTATGTAATCAAAGGATCCATATAGCTATATTTTGGCACTGCGCAGCAAAGCTGAAGAGAAGTAGGTTAACTAAAATTCGTGCGTTGTTTCCATTTCCTCTGCATGTCTACAAGACTGTTTATTCTCACCATCTGAAAGAGATTCTCACTATCTGAAAGACATATTAATTGCGGCTCTCAGTTTGTGAGAATAAACACTACAAGAGATCAAGTTCTCCAGTGAAGCCTTCTCAGTTTTGCTTTTAAACCACAATGGAACAGCTTGAAAGGGCTGCTTTTATCTGCACAGCAATTGGCTTAGGATGCAAGCCTAAGGTGAAGTCCATTACCACTTGTCCACCAAAATTTTGCTGACAAAGCATTTGCTGCCCATTTCTATCAGTCACAGCTCAATGTATTAAGAAGACTTTGCCCATATATTAGGTTTAGGCTATTTGCTTCCAATAATCCCCTTTCTTCAAAACTTGTGCCAGCACTGTGGTAGTTGAAGTGACTAGGAACAGGTAGGATCCCAAAACAAGATCTTTCACACAACCTGGAGAGACACAGCATGAAGAGAATGCATATAACTCATCAGTATTTCAACATTGATGCAGAATCAATGAGGCCTAACAGACTATGCAGCTGTACAGCTCATGGTGCATCTTGGAGATTGCTTATCTCCTGCCAGGGTATCACCTTGTAGTAAGAGAGAGCACACAGTTTGGTGGCAATTTCTATCCCCATACCAGAGATCACTGGGTGGTACAGTCAGTGCCAGCCCAAAGCTAGCATAAAACCCATGACTGGTTTGATGTTGGCATCATTTCCATTGTGTCTGTAGGTGTGTTTTTTAAGTCCTGGTGCTTAGACTTGTAGAGCCTGACAGTATCTGGATGTGAATGTTTCCTCTTTGCCAACATCACTTCCTTCTGGGCCTTCAAAGCAGCTACAGCAAAAAACAATAACCTACTTCAGATGGATGGGCAATGTCAGTACCTCAGCTCTGGGAACATGAGGCCAACAAAACTGAACAAAATACAAAACCAGGTGCAACCTGCCTGCTGTCAGACCCCAATCCACCTTACAATGATGCTGACATTCATTGGAGTATGGAAATGGAAGGGCTGGGGTATGGAATAATACACCCAGAGATTTCACTGATCCTAGCAGAGGGCTGATCTGCAGCCCTGTGACACGCCACCGAAAAAAATACGATCAGAAAAATTAGTGTCCAAGGTAAAGTGATATTCTTTGTATTGGCTTTGTATTTCACTTTGAGAGTGAAATACAATTCTTGTAGGTTTTAACCAGCCCAAGAAGGTACTAAGTGTGTACTAATGAACCATCCAGCTGACAGCAGCAGAGAGACTATATACAACAGGCCAAAAAAGTTAGGTTACACTACTCATAGACCATTGTATTTCACAGAGATTTAACAAGGAACACCCATATTATGGAACATGTCACAGCAGGTCATGAAGGAGACTAGATAGCCTGTGAGCAACAGAATGAAGGTTAGACAAAAGAAACTAGACTATGCTGCTTATGCAGAAGAGTAAGGAAGTGCCAGCAAGTGTGCATCTTTGACAGGTCTTTCAGCTCCCAGAAGAGTTTTGACAGGGTTGTAGCTCAGGCTTGTATTATTTTCAAAAATGCACTACCAAATAGTCAGAAGAAGTACATGAAAAACAAACAAAATGTTTTGAAAATTTGGCTGACACTTGCCTATAAATGTAAAAAATTCCAAAGTTGGTCATGCAGTACCTGTTAGCCACTTGAGTTACAAGTGGCATGGATGAAATAAATTTCAACTCAGCACAAAGAAAAGGAATTACTGCAGTATACTTTCAGCCAAAAGTTCTAGAAAAGTGACAGATTATAAATAATGAATTTCTAAGAAGAGACAGTCTGAGAATACTTCTCAGTTAGCAGTATTTCTTTTGTCTCTCAACCAGTTATTCACCTGAACACTTTAGTTCTCAAGAGATCTAGAGTGATGTAAAAAATCCACCTCTCTTGCAGCATCTGTTTACAAAAGCTGTACCTGCTGCAGAGGCATCGCAACAAAACAAATTTGGCTTCAGTGCTAATTTGCTCACAGTGAGTGTCACTTGAGACAAAAGCTAGCTAGACCTGGAGTAATAGATGGCAATCTCCATAAATGTATCCAAACTAAATACTTCAACAACACTGAAAGGCTGTGAAAACAGATGACAAAACACACAGAAGTTACAGGATCATATTTTGGGCTTTTTTGTGTGAGTCAAGGTATATCCAGGATCTTCTTTCTTCCTATCCTTTGAGGTACTTAGACTACATTCATTTTATGCACAGCCCAAATGTTAGACTTCTGCTATACAAGTCACACCTCTTTTCTTGCATATATTGCCTTTCTGCTACTGTAAAAATATTAGGCTGACTAGATGGGGTAGAGAAACAGTACTTTGTATCCACCTCTGACCCACAAGAAACGAACAAGATTTTTGCCACTGACTGAGAGACCGTAGGAAAATGCTCTTACTGAGAAATAAAGACATACATTATATTTTGGCACATGTACCTCTGTTACACCACCAGCGTAAATTGTTGCAAGTCTCCTGGGTCTATTTCTAATACAAACACAAAAGCCAGATATATCAAATGCAAAAAAAGACAATTAAAAAACCCTAATAAATCCTTAGGCTTTTGAGTAAAAGAGAGCACATCAATGATTTGCTAATCAATGCTAATTCTCCCTTGTGAAATGCTAGGGTGTCTCCAGAAACTCATCGTGTATACTTCAATTTTCCCCAAAAAGTTTTGGCTATATGATACTCTGAGAATATGTAACATATTTATCCCTACACCTTACAACAGTGCAACTGCCATTACTGGCAGCACAGTAATAATCTACTAAATCCTATCCATCACTTTGGAAATGTCACTCTAATACCAGCACGACAGCTCCAATGCACAGCCTGCCCCAGAGATACTCTAGCCCTTGTACAAACAGGTATTTCAAAAATCCACTTTGGAAAATTCCACTTCACCTCAAGGCAAACTGGTGTTTACTTATTATTATCTTTAGAGTATCACAGAGAGTCTTTTTTTTTTTTGCTTTAACCATGACACCTTTGCCCCCTAGAAATGATCATGCTCAGAGTTATCCCAGTCCACACAGAGGGTGGTGGTCACCTGTAAGCCAAAATAGGTGGGACACTTCCAGAGTCCCTTCCCCTAAAGTTCCTGATTGATGAGCACAGTTACTTACATGACTGCAAGGCATGCTGCAACAAAACATATTTTCCCCCTTGACCAGTGAAACATCTGGGCTTGTCCCCAGGTGTCTGTAGACACCAGTCCTACACCCATCAGAGCAACATTGTATGCAAGGCAAAACTCCAACAAAGAGCACCAGGAGCAAGGTTAAATATCAGTCAGGGAGGTGCAACACCAAATAAAAGGTGAGATCCAGTGGGAGGAGAAAGATTACAGCAGTGCAGGATCCTGGGGTGCTCCTGTTACACACACATCCTGAGAGCTCCTCTGTGCTTTTGGTTTTAATTAGCATTTGTTAACATATGGAGATATTTACCCAGAAGGAAGGTCGGTGGAGCGGTTAGCAGAAACAGCCTCTCTCCCTTTCCCCCATCCCCTTCCCACTGGGGCATGGGGGCCAGCATTCCAGCTGGTATAAATCTGTGGTACTCTGCTGATTTACACCAGCTGAGCATCTGGCATCAAGACATTTCCGATTGTTTATAAAAAGAAGAGCAATGTGGTGTGCTACTTATAAATCTCTCTCCTGAGCCAAGGTTGTGGTCCTCACCTGTGTGCTGCTTGGCCATGTTGCCCCATCCCATCACACGGACACAGCCAGGCCCACTCCTGGCCACTGTCACCTGGAGAAAACAGGCACAGGATCCTATCTCACATCAAATCTATACAAAATGGAGGTGGGAGAGAAGAGGTGAATAATCCCTGCTCCTTCCCCCAGCCACTCAGGGAGGATTAGTTAGCCAGGATAAATTGCCCTGAAGGGGTCAAGTGCGGGAGTGATTGGTGTCAGCTTCTCAGCACCGTATTTAACAGTCAGCCAAGGGTTACTTTTAATTTCTCTTAATAACTGAACAAATAGGACTTAGTGTCCACCCTTCAGCTTGCAAGGGCAAGGCTTGACCCTGTGCTGCCAGCCCCTATGGTGCAGGAGGCATCACCTGGTCCTAGACAGGTCCTGGGAAGAGGCAGCACAGCCCCAGCAGAGAACAGTCACTTTCAGCTTAGCACTGCTTGTCCCCACGTCAGCCTCTGTTTGCTCAGCTTCCTGGCCCCTTAACTTAACGGTGGGACTGGTGTGTGCAGGGGAAGGAGCATTTTGGCTTGCTCTCCACAGTTCTCACCATCTCCTATGGCTCAAGCCAGGTTCCCACCACAGCCATTTCAGTTCCATTCATACCTGCAGTTCTTGTTAGCATTTTCCCCAGGGACAAGTGGCAGGAAGGTGGGCCATCCTCTTAGCTTTCTTGCAGACCATGTTGTTCCCAATCTTTGCCTTGTTTTATTGAAGAAAAAGTTTTTTCCTTTATAGCAGCTAAAAAATGTTCTTTGAAATTGTCCAGCACTCACATCTTCAGGCTAATTGGGCTTCTAAACTGATTGAATTCCTTTTCTTGTCTGTCCTGTATAAGGAAAATCTGAAATTTATACTATACATATTTCATTTATATTTAAAACTGCATTAGTTTCAAATATCATTTCAATGAGAAAGAAATTAAAATAAAATTTGATATAACAGAAATATTTTTGCATTGTGGAGGTATTTTGCTGATCCTTCTGCACTCTTGTGACAAAAATGACTAAGCCAGGATAACATAAGATCACCCATCTGGCAGCAACCACTGCCTCTGGAGACAGGAGAAGAGGAATCATCTTAGGTGAGAGCAATGAAAGAACAACAGTTTACTCAGCCACAGAGGAAATGGTCAGTCTGTATGGTGCCACAGCCGACCATGGGGCCAGGAGAAAGCCCCTGTCACAGTGGGTGGCAGATCTTGCCATGGGTAAATCCAGGAAATAACGAGAACCTGAACCTGTAGCCACCCCATCTTCTGCAAGGCCACCAAAGCAACTTTGTGCAGATCTCCTGTGGACCGATAGCCAAGGTATCACCTTCCTCTGAATCCCACCACACTGGGGCAGCTATACACTGCCAAAGGTGGCATCACAATGCTCATCACTTTATCAGTCTTGCTTCCTCAGAGAGGCAGTAAGGTCTTTGTCTTTAAAGCACGTAAGGGTGCAGCCTCAGCCCTGTGTCTCCTGATGTCCTTGGGAGTTTTGCCGCTGGCTTTAACAACCAGGCAGTCGGGGGGTCACTGTGTGGTGCTTAAGCAGCCCCTCTGGAATCATAGCCCTAGACTGCAATTAGTGCTGATTTATTCTGGGTGACTACAGTTCAACACAGACCAGCACTGGTCTGGCTGCCACAATTCATCCTTGAGATTTGCCAGTAAAGGCAGCAATTCTTTTGATCTTCCTAATAGAGAAAATTGGAGAGCCTACAATCAGCCTCTCTTTCTTCCCCACTGCCATTTGTATATGACTGCAAATAGTCTGAGGGAAAGTTCTGCCTGGAGCAGACTGCTCCTCCAGTCCTGCTAGCCACAAAAAGTCAGAAGATTTAAATGTCCCCAACTCCACCCCTGAATGTGTCAGACAAGTAGGGAAAAAGATCTTGAAATAAGAGTGAGGGTATTGCCCAGGGCAGAAAGGATGGAGTGATAGAGGAACTTGTAGTATCATTTGACTGTAAAGCAACTAGTTTTACATAGATAGCACAGCTCGGTCTAGCAGGATTCAAGGTGTGACTGAAATCGTTGTCTATGATCAAGCACACAGCAGGGTGAGCAAAGAGCCCAAATCTGTCCTTCTAGCTCCTTTCACTTGGAGCTGCTTGTTCGCTGCTCCTCCGGTGCAGATCAGAGGGGGCCGTGGCTGGGCTGTGCTGCGCCAGCTCTGAACAAACACAGTAGCAAGTGCTCAGCAGGATACAAAGAACATTGTCTGCAGGAAAGGAGGAGTACCCAGGACACGTACCGTCTACAAAGGATCCACTGAGATGGTGGTCATTTATTCAGGCTCTCCACTGTCCTTGTCCTCTGAGGTGCTTTCTGTGTGCCCCTACACACTCATTCCATCTGCAGACCAGATGTGACCACATGACAACAGTCACTGTAATGACAACTCTTCTAGGCTGAGAGTGAGGGATCACAAGCCCCTTCTGAAGAGGGACAGGTGGAAAGAGAAGCCACCATCCCAAGCAGGGGGTTAGGCAGCGAGGCTTGAACAGAAGCACAGCCATGAGAGCGGGGCGTGAGCTCATGCAGCAAACTCACAGCAAATCAGTCCTGTCCTCCCGCCCCCCAATATGGTCGTGATTATTGAAAAGCAGGGGAATACCAGCCATGACATCTGTACAAACACGCCACAGGAAACCAAATTGCAAAGACATCAGCAATCAAGACCAGACTCTTGGTTTGTTTGTTCAGATATCAATATCCACTAAAGACAGCCTCGATCACAGCTGTAATTGGCACAGCAGCAAAGGCTCCCAGAGCAGTGGGGAAGGTGAATAGGCCAAGGTGGGCAAAGAGCAAACCTGGGCCCTCTGAGATCCCCTACTGTTTCAAGAGCAGCTTGTGAACTGTTGTGGAACAGGGCATAACTAAATTAGTCTGGGGAAGAGAAGTGTCACACAGACATGTCCTGGTCAGTGTCATTCACTGGAATTTTCACTTGACATTCATCCTGAAGTTCAAGCCAGGAAGCTGCCACAGAAACCATTCAGCTACAAGCTCTTCTCTCTCCTCCTGAAAACATCAAATAACCAAAAAATCCCTCACGACCAGACCTGTGCCAGCTGTTCCTTGTGAGTCATGCAAAGTATAAGGCACACTTTTCCCACCAACGATAAAAGGTTGGATTGTTTGTTTGTCCATTTGCTTCAGTGTTTAAACATTTATCCTATAGGGGATTTCTGCTTTGGAGGTTAAAATAATGAAAGAGACCAGAATGTTTTTGAACAGTTCACCTAACATGGATCAAATGCTCTGTTCTTGAATCCTGGATGTCAGTTAAACATCATACCTACTACAAGACACCCAGTTATAATGCAAGCATTAGCATTTAGCCCACATTTACTCAGAAAAAACAAGCCCATGCAAACTACAAATATCTCAACTTCAAAAAACCCAGGAGAGTCTTTTTTAAAAAACTCCAGGAGGAGACTTCCTTTAATGCTCTGAGTGCCTTGAAGTCATTCACAAATTAACAAGCACATAGTATGAATAAACTGAGTAGCTTAAGAGGTGCATGTGGCCCCCCCCCTCCCGCCATGGGAGCAGGGAGGGGAAGAACCCTGACTTTCTGCATTAGAAGACTATGCCAAAAAAAAAAAACAAACAACAAGGCTGCAGCACACATTTCTTCAGGAGTATTCCACTATACCAGATGTCCTAAAAATGAGGGGAAATTTCTGCTTTTCATTTTTTCATCGACACAGAAGAAAATCCATCTACATACTGTATGTCTCTATAATGCATCAAACATCAGTACATAGAGGTATGAAATACATGATAAGATTAATAATATCAATACATATTTATTGCCAGAAATGCACTCTTTTGCATCAAGACCTCAAGTAAGTTAATCACTTTAGCAAATATTTAAGAACATGGAAACAATGGGACTTGGGTGCTTTGCCTCACTGGGCCCTCAAGATGTAAATACGAGCTTTAATTTTATCAGCTCCCAAAATCAAGAAAATAGTGAGTAAATGCAGAATTCACCACATTTCACCAGAATTCCACTACACTAGAAACAGGGACACCCATTGAAACCAACAACAATTTAAAACTGAGTAGAAAAACTAGGCTTTTTACACAGCAGGTAATGAATTCCTGGAATATGTCCCTGCCTTATCGTCTTTCCTGCCTCTCAAGGGACAGAAGCAATGCTGCTTATCTGTTAATCTTTCCCAAACCTCAGCTATCACTATTCCCCAAGGTAGGGAAAGTTGTACAGACAAGGAAGGAAATCTACCTTCTGAAGAGTGCAATGTGGAAAGCTGAGTCACTTCAAGAACTAACTAAAAAAATTAGTGAAAAATATATACAATAATATCTCTCTCCTGTTTTGGATGCAGGGGAAGGAACCTAAAAATAATAACAACAACAAATCCTAAAACCAGTTTGCTCTAGTTATGATAATCCAGGCATAACATTTATATGAGAACATAAAATACAGCACACAGCTGTAAGTAAAACAATATGTGTGTTTCTGAATAATGGGAAAATAGCTTGCCAATAAGGATATCTTTTGAGCAAATGAAAGATGACCTGGAATTGACTCTAGAGTAACAACTTGATTACTTATAAAAATAGGAGGTAGGGAAAGAGAAAAAAGTAGAGGAAGCAGTGGTTGGGAAGAGCTTATGTTATGTGGTATTTGATGTATTTACTTTGAAAAGTTTCCTTTTGATGAATAATAAAAACAATGCTGTAACAGCCATCTTCATGCCAAAAAATAAGATTGGCTAGGGATTTTACAGCTAATGTGGCTCTACTCACCCAGATTCTTCATGTCAGAAGGCCACATTTAAGCTCAGATCATGAAACTGAAGCAAAAGAGATTGAATAAGGAATTACTCTGGAGGTGAAGGGAGAGAAGAGCATGTGGCACAGCTTCTTGAGAGAGAGCTTACTGGCTCTCCAGTCTGCAAATTGTTTCCATGCTGGTGTGCACAGCAACATACTAGTGTGCCTTGGAAGAAACACAACACGCTTCCCAGCTAAAGCATTTCTTTCTTTCAGTATCCAAGGTGAGCACAGTGTTCATAAAAGCAGAAGATTGCCAGGCTTGTTGGCTGAAGCAATCCACCACCACCTGTGAGGCATTTACCCTCCTGGCTCTAGGTCCTGGCAGAGCTGCCAGGTATGTGGAAAGGGAAGAGGGAGGACAACGCAACCCCACACCAGGTTATTGCTGAGAAAGCTTGGTCTGTACACTTGCAAAATATGTGGGAGGAGTTTTGTGATGAAGGGCCCTGAAAAAAGCCATAGATGAATGGTAGTACATTCTTCTGTATCTATCCAAGTGATTAATGGCAAAACACCCCCTACCTTGTTTGAGTTCCTGAGCTCTCATCTCTAGGAGACTTCAGGGCTAAGGATGTCTCTGTGACTCCCTAGATTCTTGTCTTTCTGCTGGTGCCAAATGCAATGATAATTTCTGGAACAGAACTGGTAAATCAAGAGAAAGAAGTAGAAGCAAGGCATTTTACACTAGTTTTGAACTCCTTTAGAGTAAAAAAAAAACCCTTTTGTGGGCTACTTTTCAACCTGTACTTGCACATTGTGATTTCACCCCTGTGAAATAAACACCGCTCTTACCCTTATCCCTCTTCTCCTTTCCCATATGTGTGACCTTTCCCCTCTGCGGGTTCCACTTTTAGGTCTTTGCCCATCTCTCTCTCTATCACTCTCTCTCTATCCTTCTATTTCCTAAGTTTTAAATATCAGCCTAAAAGTCTTCCTCTTTAGTTGCTGAAGAACACAGTATTGAGGTCAATTGCAATGTACTTCTGCCTAGCTCAAAAGCTGAGGGACTTCCTTGAAAAATACCACACACATTTGCTTTCATAGCAATGAGGGGAAAAACTTCAAGTCTTGTCCTCATTTACAGCTAATCCAAGCTTACATGAAAGCTCCCTGCGACGCACAAATAAATATTTACTATATGAATTTAAGCAACGTTTCCTGCTTTGCAAAAACAAAATTAGTGTTTGAGTTGGGCTTTTTGTCCAGTAGGTTTCCGATATACAGTGCTTGTTATGGCATCCTGACAGGTTTCTTCACTTTCGCAGCCGCACCTGTTCACAGGAAAGAGGAGGACCAAGATTTATATACTTAAAGCAGCATTTTGTTGCTTTACATGAGTAATTCAACAAGGGTCAAGCAGTGAGAAGAAAAGAATGGAAGAGCAAGTACAGAGGCAACACAGAGAAGTGAACCCGATTAATTTTTCCCTTGGAAATACTAGAGAGGATTGCTTTCCTTGGAGAACATTCGTTTGTTAACAGAGATGTTGCCATCATTACTAGGATGACTAAAATGTGGAGTGCAACTACTTCATCTTTTATACAGCTCTGTGTCCACAGAGGGGAAAGCTTTTAGAAAGCAATAAGCCAGCAGAAAGTCATAGTTATTAATCTGAGGTATTTTATCTCTTTTCTCTGGCTACATCTATTAGCTGTGCATGTGAGTCTTTAAACAAAAGCTTTTCTTATGTCCTCTTCTTACATACCCCTCCTTTGTTCTTTTATTGGTTTAAGCTGTAACTTACTGGGTCAAGAAAATCATTCCCATTTTTACTATGAGTCTCTATAAATAATAAGTCATACATATGTTAGGAGTAAGAACAAGAAGTAATTATTTGCCAAGGTCTATCCTTCCTAGCAAAGAAAAAGCAGCCATCAATTGTATGGGGTTTTTTTAATAAACTGGGTATCATCATGTGCACTGAGGAGAGAAAGGCCTCACCATAAAGAAAACAAATGGGAAGGAACCTGTTGGTACCTTGGCTTCAGAAAAGCCATATTTCAGGAGTTTTTTCACCAGTAATTACTGCAGTGTGGGGAAAGGGCTCCAAGTTCCATTTGTTCTCAAATCACCAAAGATCCCTTATCATTCCCCTTGACGTTAGGCTTTTTTGTTGTTTTATAGGAGGATATGGGATTTCCTTATTAATTCATTCCAGAGGTCTACCAGCATTCCCCTTGAAAGAGGGTATTTGATGAGGAAAAAACCCTGAAAGAGGAATGCAATTCACATTAAAACACAGATATTCTTTCCAGTCGCTGCATATACAGGGAAGAGCTGGGTACCCAGTAGCATTCACACATCAACTTGCAGTGTGCATCTGTCTTCTCAGTGGAGCCCGCTCTCTTAGCTGCTATCTTCTTCCCTTTTCCCCCCAACAAGGTTGAAAAGGAACCACTCAGTTTCATGCACTACTCCGATCTTCAGGATCTCAGGGTGCACTCTTCTTCTCCTGAGTCAGAACCTATTTAAGGCTTCTATTCTAATGTGGTTTGCCATTTAGGCTGTGAGCCTTTCTCTTTATTCTGCCCACTGGCCACCTTGGGGGAGATGAGGACCAATGGGAACTGCAAAGTTACGTCAAAGTAAATCTTTGTCTTCCCAAATGTAAGTTTCTTTGGTCTCCTATCAGCTGCCATTTCCTTTGCTTCTGTGGAATACACGGGTCAGAGAGTTTCTGTACAGAAACACCAAGCATGTCTCTCCAGCATTGCACCATTGCCTTTTTTTTTTTTTTTGTTAAATTTTACATCATTTTACAGCACACACGTTGCTGCTACGCTGTGGCAAGCTTTCAACTAGTAAAGAAGAAGTTTTCACAACTGCGTTTCTGAAAAGGCTCCAATTTATTTCTTACAAAGATCCTTGGGATAAAAAGCAGATTAACATTCAGAAGTAAGTTAAATGAAAAATTCAGGCTGCTCATAGAGATATATTAAAGGCTGATTGGCACAAAAGGGTACTTTCTGGCAAACTTCTTGAAGCATTAAAAGAAAAGGGTCAAGAGTCATCTGCTTAAGTAATGATCTCCAAGGCAAAAATATTGGCTGGCCCATCCCATAACTACAATGGACTATTATGTGTATGTTCTATAGGCTGAATGCATCAATTATACTCATCATGTGGCTTCCTGAACATGCTTAACTTGCTATTTCCTTTTATTCAATGTGATAGCACATAAATTAATACAAAGGCATACATGAGAGTATTTTATACCTTCTCTCCTCTGTTTTAAATTTTGAGAATCAGCGGTTTCACTATGAATAATTTAGAGAGAAAAACTTTCAGAACTGAGGGGGGTGGTAGGGCATGTCCATGTCTGTGAGCAAAGTTCTGTCTACTAACCACACTTATGCAGGATGGGAAACAGCTTTGCCAATCAATAGAGCATCATAATTTGCCTCCTAACAGGAAATGAGGACTCTGCAATAATGCAGTTTTAATTTTAATGCAATTTAAAAGAAAAAAACACCCAGTACCAGATGCTCATCAGAAGACCATTAAATGTTATTACTATATGCTATTTCCCTTAGGAACTCTCATGGTTAAAAATCAACAATAAGAAGCAGCCTATATCCTTTTACAGTGAATCTCTTCAGCTGCAGTTCAGCTGAGAGCTCTGACAGGTCACAAGGTCCATCACAAGTTTGATTATTTCTCAAAAAGTAAGATGAGACGAGGATAATGGCTGTGTTTTTACAGACTCTCACCACAAAGCCACTCATGCTGTCCTTCCTTCAGCCTGATGAAAAGTGGCTCAAACATAGCCTTGTGTCCTCTCTGCTTTTTTCACTGTCGTTTCCTAGGGACGTGTGCTGTTTCACGTCTCACCAAGGACTGAGAACTGGCCCATTGTGGCTTCCTTCAGAAGAGCAACAGTATGCCCCAGAGGATGGATAGATGGCTGGATGGCTGGATGGCTGGATGGATGGATGGATGGATGGATGGATCTCCAAGCAGGGCTCCTGCACCAGCAACCCTACTTGGTTGACACCACCCTCCTCCTTCCCCATTAGATGACAGCAGGAGCATTCCCTTCCAGCACACACCACTCTGCTCTCCTGGCATGGAGTCAGTGCTGGAAAACTGGTTGTGTCAATCCTCCAAGATTTAATACAGCAATATATTCCTAGAGTTTCATTCACTGCTAGTTCAATAGTTTTCTGGGAGAAGGAACCAAG